>CM062805.1:811342944-811899915 GCA_031772625.1 Pinus tabuliformis | reverse complement strand
TTTTTTGAATGCCATAACCGGATTCTTTGAGATGCTGATTGCACTTGTGTTATCACTTAAGATGGGGATAGGTGGTGTTACAAGTGATTTGAAAATTCCTGCAAGTCTGCATCATCCAAAGAAGTTGGGTCCCAAACAAGATGCAGCAGCAACATATTCCACTTCAGCTGTAGACAAGGCAATCGAACTCTGTTTCTTGCTGAACCAAGATACCAGTCTGGGAACCCATAAAGAACGCACCACCACTTGTGCTTTCCTATCATCCACGCTTCGGCCCAATCTGCATCTGTATAAGCATGAAGAGTAAGATCTGTATCTCTAGGATACCATAAGCCATAATTTTGAGTCCCTTGAAGATATTTGAAAATTCTCTTCACTGCCTGAAGATGAGTCTCCTTCGGATTTGCCTGAAATCTTCCAACTATTCCAACTGCATGCATGATGTCTGGTCGGGTACCTGTCAAATATAGTAAACTTCCAATCATAGATCTGTAGGTTGGTTGATGTACTGCTGCAAATTCATCATTTGCACTGAGACTACATCCTGTGACCATGGGTGTACATACTGGTTTTGCATCTTCCATGCCATATTTCTTCAAAATCTGTTTGAGATACTTGGTTTGAGATAAAAAGATTCCTCCTTCTTTTTGTTGGATTTGCAAACCAAGGAAATATGTCAGTTCTCCTAGCAAGGACATTTCAAATTCTTTCTGCATGACCGAGGCAAAGCTTTGACTCATAGCTTCTTCATTGCTGCCAAAAATAATGTCATCTACATACACAACAAGTATTAGCAATTTGTCATTTTCAACTTTTATATACAGATTGCTATCTGCTGAACCTTTTGAAAAACCTTGTTGATGAAGATATTTGTCCAACCGGTAGTACCAAGCCCTTGGAGCTTGTTTGAGACCATAGAGAGCCTTTTTCAATCTGCATACAAGATTTGGATCATTTCCAAGAATGAACCCATCTGGCTGTTCAATGTACACTTCTTCTTCCAAGTCTCCATTCAGAAAGGCTGATTTCACGTCCATTTGAAATACTTTGAAGTTTTGAAAACTTGAGAGAGCAAGGAACATTCGGATGGCCTCAAGTCTTGCAACAGGAGCAAAAGTTTCTTCAAAGTCTATTCCTTCTTGCTGTGCATACCCTTTACAAACAAGTCTGGCTTTGTTTCTAATTACTTCTCCATTTTCATTCAATTTGTTTTTGAAGACCCATTTTGTCCCGATAACATTCTTATCTTTTGGTCTAGGAACCAGCTCCCAAGTGTTGTTCTTTTCGATCTGCTCAAGTTCTTCATTCATTGCTTTCACCCAACATTCATCTTTGCATGCTTCCTTCACATTTTGTGGTTCAGTCGAGGAGAGTAATGCCAAATAGCTTGAGGCTTCTGCAACTGTTCTTCTAGTTTGTACACCTGCTTCTTTCTGTCCCATAATCTGAGATTCTGGATGGAGTCTTTTCTTCTATTCTTGTTTGCTCCTCTGGTTCTTCTTGAGGTTCTTCTTCTTCATCATTCTGTCTTTGAGGGTAGCCTTCATCTTCTTCGATATCTTCCCGATGTACTTGCCTAGGAATGTATCCCTTCTCATCAACCACCACATCAATGCTGTCAACAATTCTGCCAAGTCTTTTATTGTAGCACTTGTATGCTTTGCTATGTGGAGAGTAACCAAGAAGAATGCCTTCATCTGCTCTAGGTTCAAGTTTGCCAAGCTGCTCATCAGTATTCTTGATATAGCATTTGCTCCCAAAGATTTTGAAGTGCTTTACCGAAGGAGTCCTGCCACTCCAAAGCTCATGAGGAGTTTGAGTGCTGTTCACCCGGACATTTGTCTTGTTGAGAATAACGACCGCAGCATGTGCAGCTTCACCCCAGAAAGTTGCGAGAGTTCCTGATTCATCAAGCATAGCACGAGCCATTTGTTGGATTGTTCTGTTCATTCTTTCAACAACTCCATTTTGCTGAGGAGTTCTAGCTGTAGAGAATTCTCTCCTTATCCCATGTTCATCACAGAAATCGAAAAATTCATTTGAGGTAAATTCCCCACCTCTGTCGGATCTGAGGCACTTAATTTTGTGACCTGATTCATTTTCAACCAAGGCTTTGAAGGATTTGAATTTTTCGAATGCTTCATCTTTGTGCTTCATAAGTCCCAACCAGACAAACCTGGAGAAATCGTCAATAAATAATATCAAGTATTCCTCTCCTCTAGGTGTTCTTTTCCTGAATGGACCACATGTATCTGTATGTACTAGCTCAAGAGGCATGCTAGCTGATCCTTCTTTCTCTGGAAAGTTAGTTCTGGTTTGTTTTCCAAACTGACATGATCTGCATATGGTGTTGTCAGGAATTTTGATATCTGGAAGATCGCGAACTGCCTGATATTTGCATGCTTTCCTTATTTGTGAGAAGCTTAGATGTCCCAACCTTCGATGCCATAACAAGTGCTCTTCATCCTTGCTCAGATAGCATTGTTGTTGTCCTTCTTCAAATATGTACAGATTATTTGGAGTTCTTTTGCCTTTGAGTACTGTTTTACCTGTATCAAGATCACGAACAAGACATCCATTTGATCTGAATATAACCTCGGTTCTTTGATCACACATCTGGCTGACACTTAGTAGATTATGCTTCAATCCATCAACATACAAAACATTTCTAGCCTTGACATTTTCTTTTAAAGGAGCAATACCTTTTCCTTTTATAGTTGCAGGAGTATCATTTCCAAAAGAGACTTTCTTTCCCTTTTCTAAAGTAGAATAAGACTCAAGTTTTTCTTTATCACCTGTCATATGCTTCGAACATCCACTGTCAATATACCATAGATTTTCCTGTCCCTCTGCATAGAATGCTATCCCACATCTTTCTGTTTGAGGTTCCTTTATTCTCCATAATTTGGTGCTTGAGGCTTGTTCCTTTTTCCGCTCTTGTTCCTTTCTCTCCTGAAACCTGCTCCTGCATTCAGAGTCTTCATTACCAAAATTATTGCAAATGGAACATTCAACTTCATTCTCAAGAGCCGAAAAGTTGTTATAGGTCCTTTTTGTAATCCCTGTCATGCTTCTTTGTTTTTGAGCTTCCCTAGTCATGATTGTTTTATATGCAACACATTGAGCTGCTTTGTGACCAAAATTATGGCAAGAAAAGCATTGTCCATTGAAGAAGCTTCTGCAGTTATTGAATCTACCTGCCAACTGATTGTAATTTCTATTTTCATCTATTCTTGAACCAAACTGAGAAGATTTTACCTGTGGCTGGTTGTAGCTTTTGTTCACCCTTAAGATGGATTGCCCTTGATAGTTTCTGTTTGTATTTCGTCCCTGCTTCACCTGATTATCTTCATTGTTCTTCTGCTCATTTCTTCTTGCCGCATCAAGATAACTTTTTGAGGTGGATGCTTGAGAGGTTTCTCCATTATAACCCAAACCTGTCTTGTTTAGAGGAGACCACTGCACATTGATAATCTCATCCAAAGTTTCAAATCCTTTGACAAACTTAAGATTAATAGCTTTTGTTTTCTCAATTTCTTTTCTGAGACCAACAATTTCACCTTCTAGTTTTTCAAGATGTTTTTCCTTTTCATCAATCTGAAATTGTAGAGTATCAATGATCACATTCTTTTCTTCTATACATCTCTTGAGTCTAGTAATTTCATCATAGAGGTTATTCACATCTAAAGCATCCTCATAATCATCATCTTCAAATGCCATTAACAACTTATATTTATTACCTTGTTCATCTTCATCGCTGTTTGATAAACCATCACTGTCTTCATGGGTGTAGTAGCTTTTCTTATTTGTACTTTGTTTATTGTTCCATCTAGCAGGTTCCTTACCTTTATCCTTATAGGGACATTTTGCAGCATAATGACCTACTCTTCCACAAGCAAAGCATTTGAAAGGTAGCTTACCTCTGAACCTTCCAGAACCCCTTTGAAGATTTCTGACAAAATTTGATTCTTCTTCCTCTTCTTCTGGAACATGTCTTGCTTCATAGTAATCTTCTTTGCCTAATGCCTTGAAAGCAGCTTCCCTTCTGTCTGATGGACCTCCCTTTCTCATTTCATAAGCAGTTAGAATTCCATGTAGCTGAGACATAGTGAGAATTCAGAGATTTTCCTTTTCTTCTATTGCAGATACTTTAGATTCAAACTTGGGGGATAATGATCTTAGAATCTTTTCAACTACTATAGCCTCTTTTATTTCTTCACCCAAATTTTTCATACAATTAACAATCTCATCTACCCGAAGAAAATAATTAGCCACACTTTCATCATTATACATCTTGAGAGTCTCATACTGAATCCTGAGAGTTTGAAGTCTAGCTCGCTTTACCTGTTCATCTCCTTCATAGCTCGTGACCATTTTGTCCCATATCTCTTTTGCTGATTTGAAGTGCATTACCTTCATGAATTCCGTTTGGGATATACTTCCTAATAGAGTACTGACTGCTTTTGCATTTGTTTCATACTTCTTTTTCTCAGCTGGATCTGTAGGAGTAGCTGAAGGAAAAGCATAGCCTGTTTCTACAATGTCCCAAAATTCTGTACCAAGAGATTGAAGATATGCAGTAACTCTTACCTTCCAATAATTGAAGTTTGTCCCATCAAAAACCGGTGGCCTGATTGATGCTTCTCTCTCGTAGTTGCTCATGATGAACGATCTACCTTCAAGCGATCAAGCTTCTCTGAAGGACCTGCTCTGATACCAATTGTTGGAAATAATACTGAGAGGGGGGGTGAATCAGTATTATCTAGCAATTTAACAAATCTTCTTTATTTGATCTTTGAATTATTCTTGCATATCAGTACCATAAAATAATGAGCATGAACAAGGAAAACAGATAGTCACACCAAAGAACACAAGATGTAAGGTGGAAACCCAATGTGGGTGAAAACCACCTGCTGCAATATGTCTCTATCTTCTTTCAAATTAGAAACTCCTTTTACAATGATTTTGTACTGGTGCAGTCATTTACCAGTACGCAGGCTACAACCTGCAGAGAGCTACAACTCTCTACTTCTTTTCATAAAGCATCAAATGATCATCAATAACATAACAGTTTCTGTCTACTACAGTTATCAGATCAGCAATAACAGAATTAACCCAGAACACCTTATCAACAGAGAAATACAATCAACAGAACAGAGACGCAGTTTTCCCTTCTGTGGCCTGCGTATAGACGCAGTTCACCTTCTACTTTCCTGCGACCACCCGCAGAGATCCTTCTGCTACACTGCGTGCCCACGCACTGTTCCTTCAACTGCTCTGCGTCCTTTTGCTGCAGGGACGCACCCAAAAACACTATCGCGCCACGTCCAGTTGCTCAAAAGACGCACCCAGAGATACTATCGCGCCGCGTCTTTTTACCTCAGGGACGCACCTGAACCTGGTCTGTCCTGCATCCCCACGCAGATCTCCCGTTACTGAACTGCGTCCCGGACGGACGCACCTGAGCCACGTCTGCCCTGCGTCCCCACGCAGGTCTCTCTCTGCTGCGCTGCGTCCCGGCGCACTTTCCTTTCACTGTACCTGCGTGCCTTCGGGTATGAATGATTTCAAGACTTTAAGAGAAACCCAAACACACAGATCTATAGATCTGATCATGCGCCAAAGAGATCTTAGTCCTTCAGTAGATTCGCCTTCTCTAGATTTAGAGTAGATCTCACCCAATAAGATATTCAACCAAAGACATACTCAAACCAAATGATCTCCTTTGCTTTATATAGGCAAGCTCCTCCTCAAATCAAGGAACAATACCACGAGCCGACACCTTAAAAACACAATACCGTCGGCTAGATACCAGGAGTAAATCACAAGAAACCCCCATGTGTGCTTTTCTCTGCCTTAAAAAGTGTGCACTGGGTGGACGCACCTTCTGAACGGCTGGACTGCGTCCCTGGACGCGGCTTCTGCATGGTGTACCTGCGGGTACGCACTTTCTGTAAGGTATTCCTGCGTCCTCCTTATTTCCTTCAATATTTGGTAGCTGATCATCAACTTCTGCTGCTGACTTGAAGTACAGTGACCTGTCACCTGAATGGGTTGCCATCAAGGACAACACTTTAGCCATAATGCCAACAACAATCTTCAGGGAAATGAGCCTTAAGACTACGTACATGCATATGGAACCTAACCAAATGAAGAGCAGCATTGTCCTTCTTTTCATCTTTGAATATTGGAAGATCATCTAACCAATCAACCTTTGGCATAGGATTTGGAAAACCAGGGATATGAGACAGATTCATAGGAGCATACCTGGCATTCATTCTTGCAGTGGAATTCATCTTGAAACTTCATCAAGCAACTGATCTTCTAGCATTGGAGTCACCTTCCAATTTCTTATTCGATGTGTGGAGTCGCCAAGGTAGTTTTGCAGCCTCAAATAGATGTCTGAGCTCCTGCTACCTTCAGAAGTTCAACCTCTTAATTTTGGGAATGAATAGACTTCAGGCTCCCGGCAGACGCACATAAATGTTATCTCAAAAATAGGCCCTGGAAGGCTGCAGACCAGGAAGACTTCAAGTAACTATTTCAAACCTACTTTAGGCTGAGGCTTAGCCTCCTCAACCTGAGAGGGCTCTCTCTATATGGGTTAATTATTTTGATTAAGATAAGATGGCTAACTCTTGTGAAACAACTGTAACAAATATGAATGCTGGAAACATACTAAACAACTATCCATTGGGCCCATGGAGTCAACAACACTTCAATACACAAAGATCTTGACCTTACATGGAAGTCAGGGCATTCAGCATTTGAATATTCAGAATATATACTCATAAGGAACCACACAGTTTATAGATGCATACAGGAAATCAGAGCACATTCAGTGAATTCTGAGTGATTATACATCCATACCACTGTAAACAAAACTAAGAAGAAGACAACATCACACATTCTGAATATGAAAAATCCTTCATGCATCCTGAGAAGTAAAACCAAGATTATATGACTGAAAGTGAGTCTTTACATGAGCCAAATACAAGCTTTGTTCATAAAATTTCCAACCCCCCTTCTACATCAGCTCTTCTCCTATATATATAGAGCTCTTCTACCTAACTGAGGTTCCTCCTCCAGCGTGAGGGGAACTCCAATTCTGCCTATGATGACCCCTACTAACATTTGAAACTAACTAATAAATATAACAGACTACAAATTGACAGCTCTAGAAACCTAAAACAATTAGGATTCTAATTCGACATCATGCTGAACATAGCATTTATTACAATCAAGATGGTGCTCCTACGAGAAAAAGGAGAAAACAGGTTCATTCTCTGACATATGGTTCCCTTTTGGTGGTGGCTGTGATGGACCTTTAATGCTTCATGTTTGATCTTCAATGTCACATGTTCTCCAATCCCCTGAAACATAGGAAACTGCCACCTGTGTACCGGTCTTTAGTTTGCCTCAAAATGTTCGAATCCAAAGATCTTCCTGTGAAGCAGCTTCGTTGAATAGACCTTCCTCCAAGCCCCTCACAAAATTGGGTAGCTGATGTTGATATAGGCTAGAAGTTGCAGTAATAGGAGCCCACTGAATAGAAGTAGATGTTAAGGTAGCAACAGAAGAAGGTTGTATAGAATTTGAAACAGATGTACCTGAATTTGCAAAAGATGGTGCAGAGTGGAGCTGTGACTGCTGGACAGAGTTTGAGAAACCAACGGAAGGAACTTGAATAGTGCTTCCAAAAGAAGTTGTGACACCACTTAAGAGACTACCCTGCCTGGAGTTCATAGAATTCTAGTAAATAAGTCCTGCTATGGTGCTTGTAGAGCTTGTATGGGAGGTTGAATTGACTGAATTATTATTAATAATATTATTTAAACCCAACCCCTGAAATTAATCGAACTACAGCTTGCTTAGTTATTTGTACTGCTTCTTCTTCACTGGAAACATTTTTCCTTCCAGGTGCCCTGTTCTTTCCTGTATTAACTCCGAGACTTAAATACTCTGATCCCATACCAAATCTTTCTATTGACAATGGGCTTTGACTCATTCCATGTGGAAGATTATCAAAAATCCAAAAAAATTCGACCTTTGGATTCTCGACCTCTTTATCATGCAGAGGAATAGCACTATCTGGTACACAATTAGATTGAAACATTGTCTCTGAAAAAAGGATATGTCTTCATCAATTGAACAATTGGTTCCTGCAGTCAAATCAGCTTGACCATCTGACCCATTTTCTATAAATGAATCAGTAGGACATGACCCTTTATTTAGTTCAGTCACTTGACGTTTCCTTTTGTGTTTTTGTGAGAAGCTCAAGTATGCAGACATTCCTTCAGGTGTTCTTTTGTAAGTTTCTTGATCGCCAAATGGAAGTTGTTGTTGAGCCAAACACCACGATAGCCGTTGCATCCTATCTAACAAATGGTTCACATGCCATTGGCTATACCAAATCTCTGGTATTTCACTATCAGACCCAGGAAATTTGGACCCAACAAACGAAGTTCCTTCAACACCCTGTTCAGAAGATTGGCCAGAGCTTAACGGTATTTTTAATTACTATCAGGTCCCTTCTTTTGGAGAGATTCCAATGTTAAAGTACCGTCTGCTTCAAGTTGATTCCAATCATTCGCATCTTCCTCCAAAGATTAATAAATGTCATCAGCGTGTAATTGCAGATCTTTACCCAATGGTTTGTAGGAACATTCTTAATAGTTCCATTTGAGAATACTGTTTCCTAAAGCTATCTGCCAACAGCCTCAAAATTCGACCCAATTTGTACATATGGCAGTTGAGAAGCTGGGATTATCATGCAACCAATCAGCAATAACAGTCACCAAAGCAGTACAAGCACTCTTCCCGGCGGCCTTTTCACTACGCTGATCAATTGAAGCAAAAAAAACTTGAGACAACAACTTCATCTAACCATCTCTACTAATAAAATCTTTCTGTTCCCAGCTGCCTATGGTGAAATGGTCATCGCCAAAGTCTAAACATTCACATTTGTCCTGCGATACTCCATTGTCATTCTTATGATACAAAGGAAGAGAGTCGATAAGGCAACATAATTGTCGGTGGTCAAAATCAATATCATCTCCACCCTCTTCTCCATATGCTTTATTCAACAGCGTCTCTCCCCTTGCTCGTGGTGACCGAAAATTCAATTTCATCTTTTTCCAAGAAAGAAGGCTCCGCATGGAAGGAGGCTGTATAAGAGTATAATTAGAGTCTGATGAACATGGCTCCTCAATCACCTTGGAACTTGACTCTATATTTGCTTTATGATTGATGATCCAATTGTCATCAACTCCATCTTCTCTAAAGTCCAAATAGAGAGCTCCTTCAACATGATTAGCTGCAGCCAATGTCCCATAACTAAAGGAATTCCGAAAACTAAATCTATCCTTATCCTCTGTTTCTGTGTTCCTTATCATAAACATATATGAAGGCTCACGATAAATAACAGAAAGACTGTTGAACTCATCAAATATACGGTCCTTGACTTCACTGCTCTGAGTATCAGCAAATACAGAAACTGCTTGTTTAGGTGGATTAATTACACGCTCTGCGGATACTTCCTTAGAAGGTCTTTCATGAGAACCAGAGTTTCTGCAGTGACATAATCCTTTTCCATCTCTAGGAACTGAAGAAGGCGGTCAACAATGGCATTGACATCATACTGCTGCAATGCAATTTTTCCAACTGCTCGGACAGACTCTCTTGCAATGGCCACATCAACATTTGCAGCATGTTCACTGAGCTCCGTCACAATATCATATGTATTACTCTCATTTGCCACGGCTATAAGCATCTCAAGCTTCAATTTCTTCACATATGAAGGGTCACTGTAGCGACAATAAAAATGCTTATAATCTGATGAAAACAGTATTGGAGCACGTGTCACCAACAGATGTAGATGGCTCAAGACTAGACGAAACAAATTGATTGTAGCTAACACCACAGCACTATCGGATATGATAGACGAAGTGTATAGGCTGACAACTGTTGATGGATTTTGATGGATATGACAGCTGTGAAAGAATGGCTATGGATTCGAACAAATCCCCAATTTCGTAGCGCAGCCAGTGCAAAATATGAATTATGCGCTACAAAATCATCTAAAACATGTTGCGCTGCGAAACTGCTAAAAAGGATTTATGTGCCTTTGGCAAACAATCGAACTGATGTGAACAATTTAGAAATTTTTCTTCAGTGATAACACAACATGTAGGAGAAACTCAAATAGTTTATAGATAAGATAATAAAGTCTGAGAGGAGATACAATCAAGTGAGTTCTGATCCAGCATCTACCTCCCAGCGATGGAATCCCTTCCTCTCCTCCAACAAAGCATAAATCACCCAATGTGCTAATGTCAATCTCAAACCAACAGCAATTCTCTGCAAAGTACAAAATTCCAGCCTCCTGAACCTCTGGGTGAGAGATCCATATATAGATGTGAGCAGAGAGGATGAGTCAGCTCATGTTTTGACTTGTGGCTTCTCTCTGTCAGTTCTTGCTTCCACTTGGAGGTTGAGAACCTCTTACTCATCATTAGTCGAATTCATTGAGGCAAGTGTCATTGGAGAAGATTCTGGAAGCTTCCAGGGTCTTTCCACCTCGTTGAATGAACTTGCCATTTGTCATTTCCCGCTCAGCGCACCCTGGTAGTGCTTCTACCTATGTTGCAGTGCACATAGCCAGTGTAATCTCCGCATTTCAGCGCAGACAGCTAGTGGAGCCTCTGAATTGATCCTAAATTGACTGTTTCTGAGTGGTTTTTGGTGGAGAACTTCTCGGAGAAGCTGTCTTTAGTTGACCTTATTCCTTTAGGGGTAGGAACAACTCACTTAGGGACTTTGGATCCCTTGGATTATGGACATTTCATGCACAATGCTGTAAGGCACAAAAATGTCTATAACAGAGCCTAACTTAGACCCTTGGTTGTCCCCTCATATGCTAATAAGATTTTAATTTAAAACTCATTCATCAATCAAAAAACAAACCTTCAAACATCTAAGCAATAAAATGAAATAAGATCTATTATGAAATAAAAGTTTCTTTGATCCTTTTAGAGTGAGCTCAATTCTCTTAAGAACAAAGTGACAAATTATTCCATATACTACATTAAGACAACTTATATCTAAAACTATAGAATGGAAATTTATGTAAAATGAAGCTTTATTCTATTCCATCATAAGTTGGATACATGCTCCAAGAGTCCTCCTCTTTGGAATGGAGGAGGTACTCCTATTTATACAAAAACTATGATAACAAACTCATAAATGTAGACCCACTATTCCCTCCTTTAACCCACATATTTCTCAACCAATGGTGACACATAACCCTATCCTCCATAAGCTCCTCCATGAGGTCCATGATCTTCTCAAATTCGAATTTGAACATAGAGTTCGACATAAAGATGCCTTGGAAGCTTCCTTTGTACCTACACATGTCAACAAACTCATTCTAATTGTTAGGTATAAGTATAAGCATATTATTTTCTAAAGTTTAACCATAAATACACTTTAAAATGTTAAGAATTAATAAAATTTGGAAAAGCATATTTATAACCCAATGATGTGGTAAATGTAATGATGTGGAGGTGGAATGGAGGTGACATGAAGGTAATATGGAATTAATGTGAAGGTATTGGTGAATAATGGAGTGAGAAAAAGGACTATTTTGAGGCCCAACAGGGAGATGTACATAAATCGACATTTAATCCTCGTGCTCGAGCAACCCAAAATTATATATAGTGGAAGATCTAGCTCAATCACCTTCTGCTATGTCGACACTAGAGGTACTACAAAATTGTCCCTCCCAAAAGCATGCTTTGTTATTAGCGATAGGTGGGATCGATCCTGCAGATTCTAATCTTGTGGTCTTTAATCATACTGGATATACACAACAGTTACCGGCTCAACTCGCTTTCCTTATAGAGGTAAAATCCCTCAATAAAAATGTTCATCGAACCATTATTGATGAGGGGGCATCTACCTATATTATGTCAATGCGTTGCTGGAAAAGTCTTGGTTCACCACCCTTGTCACGATCACCAACAACACTAAAAGCTTCCGATGGAAGAACGTACACTTCGTACGGGATTTTAAGTAGCTTGCAAGTAGAACTAGGGGGAAAAATAGTAGATATTGAAGTCGAGGTCTTTGATGGACTCCTTGATTACGATATTTTATTGGGAAGACCTTGTGTTTATGCTATGGCTGCGGTTGTGTCTACATACTTTCGAACGATTGCATTTCCCTTCAAAGATGGAATCACAATGATCGACCAACTAGCCTTTTTTACTATTAGTTCACAAGCTACTGGAAGCATTCCATTGATAAATGGAAATTCACAATCACTTCAAAATGTTGGAGTAGGTCTCCTAAAAGATCCTTCCTTGATGGGTACTTTTGCCCTCCCGTCTCCATCTGGTTTCGCGGAAGTGGCCACAATGGAAACCTGCAACATGATCTCTTCTACATCATCTAAGTTTAAGAAGAGTTCCGACTATTTTGAGAGTGATGATCATCGTGAGTCATTACCACCAAGCCCCATCGAATATTTGTAGCAATAAATCTATTGGGCTTTTGTGGAAAACCCGAATCCACACTCAACGAGTGTTTGGGTAGATAGGTATTTAGTATATGGCAACTCTTCTGATCCTTGGTCTCATATACATTCTACAGGCAAAGGAATTATCCAATCAATGATGATAGGAGAGATGTCATGGGAATATTATCATCATTGTTCCCACCTTTGAGATGACAATGAAGATTATTCAAAAGAACTCAATCACCCTTCAATCATTGATTTTTTATTAAATTTTATAAATAGAGTCGGTTCTAAGCGAAATATGTCTAACATCGAAGAAATTATCTCCATAAATATTTCAACCAAACCCAATGTTATCGAAAATATTCACGTCGGAAAATCTTTTTCTCCATCAGAACTAGAACGCTACTATGCTCTTTTTCGCGAATTCAAAGATGTCTTTGCATGGTCTTATGATGAAATGTCAGGCATTGACTCCAGCATTGTTGAACATGAAATCAAGATGTACCCATATGTGAAACCAGTATGACAACGACTTCGACCTGTTCATCCAAAGAAAGTCGCTGCCATTAAAGCAGAGGTTGAAAAAATAAATTTTGTGCGCTGGCCTCATTTACCCTGTACCTCTCACCAATTAGGTATCGAATATTGTTCTTGTGATGAAGAAACAAGGAACGATCAGGGTGTGTGTCGATTATAGGGATGTAAATCAAGCATTTCCAAAGGGCAACTATCCTACACCCTTTATCGACCAAATTATTGATGAATGTGCCAGATGCGAAATTTTTTCATTCATGGATGGATTTTTGGGCTACAATCAAATCAATATCTGCCCACAAGACCAATCAAAAACTACATTTATATGTCCGTGGGGCACATTTGAATATCGTAAATTACCTTTTCGTTTGAAGAATACGAGTTGGTTACTTCTGGCCAACCATATTTAAATATTGCATACTTGCAGTCAGAAGTTGCCATGCTTGTCAGATTTTTTATCGTAAAACCAGATTACCACCTGCACCACTGCATCTAGTCGTTGTTGTTGGCCCATTTGTGAAATGGGTCATTGATTTCATGACATGTAACCCCACCTCGGTCGGGGGGCATGGGTATATTATAGTCACTGTCGGCTACTTTACCAAATGGGTCGAGGCGATGGCTACATTGAACAACAGTGGCGAAACGGCTGCTCTCTTTTTTTTTAGTCATGTAGTTTCTATATTTGGTGTGCCACAGGCTATAGTCACAGATCATGGGTCACATTTTCACAATCACATGATGATCGAGTTAACTACCAAATTAGGATTGTCCCATGATAGTTCTACTCCATATTATCCGTAGGCTAACGGATAAGTTGAGGCAATCAACAAAGTCCTTAAGCGCATGCTGCAAAGAATGATTGGAGTCCATAAAAAAAATTGGCATTTAATCTTGTACTAAGCTTTGTGGGCATATCGGACCTCCGTGAGAAATGAAACTAGATTCATGCCCTTTTATTTGGTGTATGGTTTGGAAGTAGTCTTACGAATTCAGTGTGAAATCTCATCCCTCAAGCTCGTAATCGACGTGCTACCTAAAACTTCTGAAGAAGAAGCTTGTTTCTTGGAATTAATCCATCTAGATGAAACCTGTCATGATGCCGCATTGGCTAAAGAAGCACATAATAAATGAATCAAGGCATAATATGACAAAAATGTTAAGCCTCGTGTCTTCTCAGAAGGTGACCTAGGCTTGCTGTACGATTAGGATTCTGACAAATTAGGAGCAGGGAAATTTCAACCATTACAGATGGGCCCTTATATTGTTAAATGTGTGTTGACAAAAGGAGACTACGAGTTAGTCGATCATGATGGGATTCCACTGTTGCAGCCCCGAAATGGGTTGTATCTCAAATGTTACTATGCTTGATTAAGTGTAGTAAAGCTCATTGTACATATGCTTTCATTTCATTTTTTAGTGTTTTATTTTTGAGTTGCCATTTTGGTTAGGTAATCCACTTCACATTTGTTGCAAATGTCAAACTTTTTGGAACCATTTGTTGGGTATGCTGACGGAGCTAGTCATAGCACACAGAACCTATCTTCTGCAGCCTAGGCCATCTTCACTCCAAGCGGCGAGTTAGTGAGTTTCAAAGGGATATGTATTGGTCGATCGAAAAACATCACTGAGTATAGCGTGTTGATTGAACTTCTCTCTGATGCCATTTCACATTGCATACGCCAAATCATTGTCAGGCTAGATTCACAACTTGTCATTCTACAACTTACTGGCATTTATTCCATTCAGAACCCAGCTATTCATCGCATGTTTCTAGGAGTTAGGATTTTGGAAAGACATTTTGATTTTATTCAATATCAACACATTTCCATAAACTTAAACACATTGACTGATTCATTAGCAAACTATGTGTTAAATAGACATTTGCAACATATGTAAAGAAATCATTTCACATCAACATTTGCATTATAATTTCATCACTTAGCCAAAATAAAACTCCAAAAGTCAAAATAGATAGTTGTTTATAATTTTTCACAAAATGTTTTGTGTCCAAGGGAAAATCAGTCATCTGACCCAAAAAATTGAAGTAAATGCAGGAAAAAACATCCTAGACTAGTGATGTTGGTGATAACAGGTCACCGCCTATGCTACCATGCACAGGAGCCTAGTCAAATGACTCGGTACACCACTAGTATGACGTTGTAGCCTCATAGGTAACTCATCAATCCGAACATCTAGAATTCCAAGAGTCAATCCCTCTATCTGATCATGTAGCTGTGCAAGGGTCTCTGCTATGCCCAGGTCCCTAAGGACTGCTCTCCCTACATCTTCTCCTACTGGAGCATTCTCCTCTCGTGGGAGTGCCACTAATCGAACTAGTCCGATATCTGCACAAACATATGATTTTGTTTAGTCTTGGTAACAATCAGAAATACAAAAACAATAGAAAACAAAAAAAGGAAAATGTGGTCAAATCATTTTACCTATAGCACTCCACTGCTCACCAACTAGTAATGCCAAATTCGGATCACCTCAGAAATCCATCCCTACATATGGATAATCCACAAACACCATCTCCTGGCAGTCGAACCACTGAAAGAACGTAGATGAGAAGGAGACCTGTGACTGGCCAGCATGCCTAGCCATAAGGTCCACCCATCTCTGCATCCATGGTTCTCTCGGTGCAGGCAATCCCAATGTAATGTTTTGAGGTTGCATCAGTGGGATTCTTTCCAAAGCAAATGCAATCAATATATATCCATAACCAAAGTTATTGGTTCTTCCATTCTTTACTTTGGACAGTTGATCTTTCAAGACAGGAAGTATCGCCTCACTCCAATTGAACACCTTCGGTTCCAGGCATTCCAAGGCATACTACATGTAGGATCTATTTGCTAAATGTAAGGCTGCACTGCCTACCAATCTAGCTAAGGTAAATAGAATGGTCCTAAAAGGTCAATCAGTAACATCTCGGATATTAATCTTACCATATCTACTGGGTTGGAATCCATCCCTGCAAAACGGACGGATGTAATCTTTCACTGATTCGCCCCCATGGGCAAATCCTGATAGTGAAAGAGGGGCACCACGCCTCGACAAACTTGTCAGAAAATAAATATCCTTGACCATGAAAGGAATAGATTTACCTTTGATCTAGAATACCTGGTCAATAGGATCCCAAGCATGAAGGAGATACTGCATCAAATGTATCTGTTGTCTCATGCTGGATATGCAGAAAAACTTCAGTAAACCACAGTTCCCTAATGCATCCACTGTGCCCTGGTCATGTAAAGCAATCATATCCTCCTCTTCATGTTCTTTTTCTTGCCACGTGACGACCATATTGATCCAACAAATATCTGAAATACAAACATTAGATGAGTTAGGATCCATTTTTGGGCAAAAACAGGTAAAACTTTGATGAAAAAACATTGTACAAACTTGCCCTTCTGCACCCATTGCACCTAGCCTTTGAGCAAGGTGAGATGCATACTATTTTTCCTATTGGAAGCCCAGTATACATTGCACTTTTTGATATAGACAAAGTGCAATGATTGGAGAACGAAATATTCAAACCCTTGAGGCCAAGAAAGGTGAGAAAACTTGCCCAGCATTGAAAAAATATGGAATGAAAATGAAGAGCTTAAGGATAGCTCCTACCTGGTCCTAACGGCGAGGAAAATGGTCCACAGAATATCTCGAAATCAAATGGTGAAATTTGAGGGGGAAAACCGCTTCAGAGCGCCAAATCCAAAACTTGAAATAAAATGGTGAAAATGAAATGTTAAAACTACTTTTTATCTTTACTTTTCTATGTACTTCAAGTAAATTTTAGTTTTAGCTCATTTTTCATCCATAAATATGTATTTTTAATCAATTTGATGGAGTTTTGAGCAGGTTGAACAACTGTCGATGGAATCTGATGTGCTAAACAGTGAATAGAGCATCTTCGACTACCAAGAAAACTTTTTTGTCTTCTTTTAGAGCTTTGATTCAAAAATGAAAATTAAAACTATATAGTCCTCTTTAAACCCTTTCAGACTCTTAAACATGAAAATATTGTCGAGCAATTGTCTTTTCCGGCTCATTAAAGTACTAGAAACATCATCCCTCCTGTATTATTTTATCCTTTTTCAGACCTGAGGGATTATTTTACGAAAAAGAACTTATGGAGTTTTCTTTTCATCCCTTTTAAAACTCTCTAAACATGAAAAGGACCGAGTTATCCTTGTCGTTAAACTCGTTAAAATAATAGCGACAAAATTTTCCATCTAGACAAGACCGAGTTTCATTGTCACTAGACTCGTTAAAACATCAAATAGTGACAGGTTTTGCCTGAAGGGCGAATTATAGAACAAGCATATGTTATCCTCCTCAAGCTTGACAAAAATAAAGAGGTACTGGTCAGCAATGACTGGGGAAAAAGGAGAAAAATCTTAAAGAATTTATGATAGCAAGTCGCTCTTGAACATGACACTTTCGCTTCATCTCCATGATTGAGTTGGGTTGGGTTATTCCATTCACCGGTCATCATACCATTGGTCTTTCATACCATCCATCTTTTGGGATTAACGCTACCAATTCATCTCAGTGTCGCCAACATGTTTAAGAGAAGTCATCCAGTTGAGAAGTCATCCAGTTAATGTCTCATACATTGCAATACCTCCAACCTTCATTTTTCATGACCACCATTCCTAAACCTTGTGTTGTCAGTTCATTTTCACCTCTAGAAATATTTTGCTTTGTTTCGTGTCGTAGATGTGGGTTACATCAAGGCCCTCCTACGACAAGTCGCTTCTTTTCGACATCAACTCATTATCCAAGAAGTTGACTTAGAAACAACCCTTTCAGTGCTTTGAAGCTTGCATACATCAATGGCAAGTTTCTCATTTCTGGCAATAGGTTGACATCAATGGCCTTCGACCAAAAGATTTTGCGTGGTGTTCGACATCGGATCATATATTCACACCACGTAAAATGTATTGTAGTACTTTGAGGATCATTATCATCATCAGTGACCCCTCTTGTGTCTGTTAACAGCTCACATCATCAGCTGGTAATCAGGCAATTTCTTTCCATGTTTGACTTCAGAACATCTCTTCACATAGATTGTCTTGTACATCGAGCGAAGATTGAACGAGTTTGAAGACCCCAGATCTAGTTTCATCCATCCAGGTTGCGATACATTTAGGTATATAAAAACATCAAATGTACAAAGGCTCTACACAGATGGTCATCCTAATCATGGATTGCGACTCTATATCTGTAGAATCACGAGTCTGTATCTGCAAATGACTATCTGATCTATGTACATGAAATGAAAATTTATAAAGCTGAGCATGGGAATTCCTCCCTCAGCTAGTTCATGAAAAATCATATTATTATGATGTATTGTATTGTAAATTGATGCAGGTCACCTTCCAGTTCAAAACTTCGGATCCTCATGATAAAGCATTTCACCCGACATGAACATTTACAACCTCATGCTTTAGGGGGCAACTTTTATAGACATATTTGGGCATATCAACCCCAAACTCATATGTCAATGTATTAGGGCTCATAAACCCCTAAAAGATTTGTTTCATACCCTAAAGGAACTAAGTCATTTGAATACATCATTCCCCAAAAGTTCCATCTCAAAAATCATCCAGAAAGTGCCTAAATTGAACCATATTGACTGCTACACTGTCAAACTGTGATGCATACTAACTGCTACACTATCAACGTACAATGCATACTATTTACGCCTTCTATAGGGTGCGATGGGCGAGGATGGACAAATTTCCAGGACAGTTTGTTGGTCGGTTGCTCATGGAATCTTCTAGAAACTTCTCCTGTGCCACTTGCCTCTCTGAATTCGCCCAAGGATGACCAAGAGAATTAGGAAACCATCTCCAATTCCCCTCTCTTGTGGAAATAATTTCTACACATGGAATGACACTCATCAATCCCCATGTATGACTCACATCCTTGCAAATATCTATAAAAGTATCTCCAATCCAAGAGATCAGAAACCTGAATTGTCGTGAATTGCAAGTGTTGTTAGTTTGTGATTGAGGAGAGAGCATTGTATTCTTGTTGGTGTGGTATTGCTAATTCATGAGGTGAAGAAGGATTGAAGCTAGGAGGATGCGCTGGATCAGACAACTGGGTTGTAATTCTCCTTATTATTAATAAATCTCTTCAATTTTTTTCCCATATGATTATGTAATTGTGAATGCTTTCGTTTGTTAATTATATATCTTATTCTATAATGTTTATGTTGTAATAGATCATGATTCTTTGACAATTCTTTGTTGTTGTACTTGTGCAGGTACTCTCCAAGTGTGTTAAGTACAAGGAGGAGTTACAGGATCTGCCAAAGGAGAGAGAGATCAGGCAAGGGATTAAGCGAAAGTTCTAGGTCGGTTTTCTACTATCTTTCTCTTATCTGTTACACATAGGAAATTTCATTGAATTGCTTTAAACTGTTGTTTCTAGTGTAGCTACCAAACCTACAGGGTTAGTCATTCAACAAGACACTAATTTTCCCAGAAACACTCCTGTGCTAAATGGAGCATTTTCTCTTTGTTGGTTTTCAACTCTGCCACTTGTATTTCTAGCCACTCCACCTTGATTTGCTGCTTTTCATGCCTCAATCACATTATATCAATGCGCTCCAAATATTCAAAGATAGCCATGGATGCTCATTCTTGGGCTTTCTTCACTTCATTCTGATATTGCGTTGCGGTGGATTTCTAGGTTTGTACTTCAGTTGTCAAAGAAAACTCGTGACCTTCAAACAAATACTCTATAGGGTCTATCTGAGTGGCAACAAAGGTTTTTTCCACTCCATATACATGTGTCCCTGCTTCGACTGTCGTGGCTTTGTGCTTCTTATCCTGCCGCTTATATTTCTTCACCTGTTTCTTCAACCAGTGCATCTGCCTTCTCAGCCTCTTGACCTCTGTTTTGAGCCGCATTGTTTCTTTGAATTGCTGTTGATATTTCTACTTCATAGGCAGCCTCCATTGCTCACACAATTATACCCATTCTTTTTTGACCACCACTTCATCTGGTACTACGGCCGGTTTAATAGGTGGTGGATTACTCGAGGGAGTATCCATAGGGTTAATCGACGGGGCTTCTTTTCTTGGTCTCTCTTCCTGGGGAGAAGCCGCTTCCTTACTGACTCCTACCTCGTCCTACTGTGAAGCTATCTCAATAGGTGGCGAGCTCACTTGATGGGTGTCCATCGGTGGTTCAACCAAAATTCTTCCCTCCAGGTTTCCTCGTTTCAAAAACACCTGCCTCTTCCTCTATTCTGGGTTCTTAAGAAAGGTCTCTATGGAGGTCTGTAGCCAACAAACCTGTAGTAGCTGGTTCCTTATTCAACCCATCAAATTTCAAAATCAATGGAATAGCAACATCCTCCTCCGCATGTCAGGAAGAGCGAGACACCCTCGCCCCTTTTGGAATGGAGAAGTAAGAGGAAAATTGAAAGAATTTTCCTACCTGATCTATCTCAGCCCCAGTTGTGGCCTTGATGTCTTTCCCTCTATCTGCAGTGTCTCTACTCTGGGTTGAAACCCCTGCCTATGCAGTCCCCTTTTCTGAGGTTGACGTGTTGGCATTATGATTCAAGTGTTGTCCTTGATGGCAACTCACTCAGAGGTTGGTACAGGTGCTCAGAGACTGGTACAGGTGATGGCAACTTAACTAGTGGACAGATCTCAGTACAGCAGGACAAGAAAGATATATACGCAGGTTCAGCAAGGAGAATCAGCGTGTACACGCATGTTGGCTTCAGTAAAAGCGCGTACATGTGAAAAGTACCTTTGGTCCATGGCGGTTATTCCTTGGAAGTTGTGCCTATGGTTTTGGACCTTGGCGTCTCGGCGGACGTGTTGATCCCTAGTTTTAAAGTTGATGGTATTGTGTTACTATGGTTTTGGCTCTTGGTATTGAGCAAGGCCTAAGGCTATATAAGGAGAAGATCACTAGGCCAAAGATAGGAAGTGTGAGTGATGAAGATCTGAGAAAGTGTGTGATCCAAGTGCTGGTTATGGGTTGGTGATCTGAACCAAGGTTTCACCCATGTGGAGGATGATGAATGATGGAACGAGATCTCAAGGCTTGGAATGATTATCTTCATATGGTTTGACTCTGGATAGACTAGATCTACTGACGCATGTTTATTATTATGATCTGGGTATGTTTTGATGTCTGATATAGCTGCAGAGTTTTAAGGTTGAATTTATAGATCTGTACGCGAGTTGGTTTTGGTAAAAGAGCGTATACACGCAGGTTGGGTTCATCCAAGTAGCGTATACAATGTGAAATATGATATTTGAATATGGAGCTGGATCTGGTTGTTGCTATGATTGTCTGGTTATTGTTGAAAGGGTTACAGTGATTCAGAATTGGGTGTTTCAGTGATTGATGATGCAGGTTGTACTACAATGATGATTGTCTTATGGATCTAGTCTGAAAATTGATGAAACGTGGTCCCTGAAGGTTGTAGGGTCAGCACCTACGTACTAGTAAATGGATCAGCTAGTACAAGAGCTGAGGGGGTTGTAGCTCCCTTCCAAAAGTAGTTGGAAAACGAAAGAGGGTTGTAGCCCTCTGCAGGTTGTAGCCTGCGTGCTGTTAAAGGACTGCACCAGTACATTGTAAAAGAAGTTCTCATTAAAGAAGAAAGAGACAAATTGCAGCAGGTGGTTTTCACCCACATTGGGTTTCCACCTTATATCATGGTGTTCATATGTGTGGCTTTTGTGTGATGATCTGTTCTGTTATACTGCACCTGTTTACTGTTAATATGCTTAATAATGTTCTGATGCATTTACTGAAGATAAGATTAACTGAATCATAAGATCTCTGGATATACGCTAGTTGCATTAGACACAGTCGCGTGTACACGCGGGTTCACTTAACTGAAGTCGCGTATATGTTTCTGAGTATGAAATTGAAAAATTTTTATCTGATCTGATAATACTGATTCACCCCCCCTCTCAGTATTATTTCCAACAATTGGTATCAGAGTAGGTCCTTCAGATAAGCTTGATCGCTTGAAGGAGATTCGTAGAACAATGGGGAAGAAAGAACGTCAGAAGAAGAAGACAGCTCAAAAGAAAAATGACAACCTGCCGTTGAGTGCAAGCAAGTGTTCAGATCCTGAAGCATCTCAGATTGAAGATGGACAAGCAAATGAAGCATCAGATCAAATCATAGATCAACAAGATCTACCTAGCAAAAGGGAGAATGCCCTCAAGGAAGAAATCATCAGATTAGAAGATCAGTTAGAATGTGCCTCCAGAATTTGAGAAATGCTGCTAGCACTGAATAAAGAGCAAGAAAACGAGATCCTCAAACTAAGGCATCAGTTGGATGAAGGAAGAAAAGCTGAAGAGACCTTGGAGAAGCAATGTCTTGAAAAGGAAGAACAACATCAAGTTGAGGTAAATATCCTGAAAGGTAAAATAGAAGAAAAGGATAAGCTTTTACGATTTCAAGATAGTACTAAAGTCTTGGATGATATTCTTCATAGTCAAAGATCTCCTGCTATCAAGACTGGTCTTGGTTTTCGTGGATATGTTGAAGGTGAATCTAGTTCACAAGGTGAGGCAAGAAACTCTAATGAGAAATCTGAAATGCCCAACAAGGAACAACCAAGGAAAGAAATTCCTCAAGGAAGATTCTTTACTCCTAACTATGGACGTGATAGACGATTATTTCCTCCACTGAATAATGTTGAATGTTATGTATGTCATAATCTTGGACATGTTGCAGCCATATGTAGAAGAAGAAAGGTTTCAAGACCATCATGCAGAAAGATCATCACATTCGAGGTACTTTAATGGATATTGTTTTTCTTGCAATATGCTTGGCCACAAAGCTGTTGATTGCTACAGGAGGAATATGAAACATGTAAGATGCTATGCATGTAACAAGTTTGGACATAAAGCAAGAGATTGCAGGAACAAAGCTCATGATAAGAAGAAATCATCAACATGCTTGAAGATATGGAAGAAAAAGGAAGTTCAGTCAGAAAAAAAATGGCACAGCACAGGGTACTCAGCACAGCACAGACATAACAAACTCAGGGGGAGCTGAAGGTGTAAAACTTCAGTGTTCTAATTCTCATACGCAAGTTTCATGAAGGAAAGCCGCGTATATACGCGAGTTACAGGCTGCAAAGTCGCGTATATGGAGAAAGGGCAGCAGAACAGACCCAGGTTCAGTCATGGTTGGCTCAGGCTCAGGGGGAGTAGAACAGACTCCAGGAAATGGTTCAGACATGGTTGGCTCACACTCAGGGGAGCAGATTCTTCAAATAATTCATTGTTGGCATTATGGTTAGAAGTTGTTGACAAAGTCTATGAAGCTAAATGATACATCTTGCTGTTTAGGAATGGTATTGCAGGCTGATGCTTATGGTGCAGATCATGATGCTGCTGGTGGCTTTCATAAGTCTTGGTCTAGATATTTCATCACTATGTCATGTATCTCTTTGTGATATCTCTTTTATGATGTCAAGGTCATGTAACGACCTATGTTGGTTTCCCCACTATGCCTGGGATGAATGATGAAATGTTTATGTATTGTCATGAGTAAACTCTTAATGTATCTCCACATGGTTAGGTGGATGAGTCAATATTGGTATATCCCCACTAGGTTGGGTGATGAATGTATGTATTGAGTCTTTGGTGATAGGAAGGTCTTCTATAATGTATAAGTTTCTTGTTGTTCTTCTTGAGAACATCTTTTGCAGATCTTGCCTACAGTCAAGGGGAGCATGAACAGCACAATTCAGCAAGAGCAGGATGGATAGATTGGTACACTTTGGCATACACAAAGGGGGAGCACATTTGGAGATTTCAGCATGTACTCAGGGGGAGTATGGACAGCAGTATGGACAGCAGAAGGTATACCAAAGAAGAGAATATCTTGGTCCACCCTTTGCCCTTGATGTCAAAGGGGGAGAGTGACTTGGTGTGGTGGTTGCCATCAAGTCCAAAGGGGAGATTGTTGGCATTATGATTCAAGTGTTGTCCTTGATGGCAACTCACTCAGAGGTTGGTACAGGTGCTCAGAGACTGGTACAGGTGATGGCAACTTAACTAGTGGACAGATCTCAGTACAGCAGGACAAGAAAGATATATATGCAGGTTCAGCAAGGAGAATCAGCGTGTACACGCAGGTTGGCTTCAGTAAAAGCGCGTACATGTGAAAAGTACCTTTGGTCCATGGCAGTTATTCCTTGGAAGTTGTGCCTATGGTTTTGGACCTTGGCGTCTCGGCGGACGTGTTGATCCCTAGTTTTAAAGTTGATGGTATTGTGTTACTATGGTTTTGGCTCTTGGTATTGAGCAAGGCCTAAGGCTATATAAGGAGAAGATCACTAGGCCAAAGATAGGAAGTGTGAGTGATGAAGATCTGAGAAAGTGTGTGATCCAAGTGCTGGTTATGGGTTGGTGATCTGAACCAAGGTTTCACCCATGTGGAGGATGATGAATGATGGAACGAGATCTCAAGGCTTGGAATGATTATCTTCATATGGTTTGACTCTGGATAGACTAGATCTACTGACGCATGTTTATTATTATGATCTGGGTATGTTTTGATGTCTGATATAGCTGCAGAGTTTTAAGGTTGAATTTATAGATCTATACGCGAGTTGGTTTTGGTAAAAGATCGTATACACGCAGGTTGGGTTCATCCAAGTAGCGTATACAATGTGAAGTATGATATTTGAATATGGAGCTGGATCTGGTTGTTGCTATGATTGTCTGGTTATTGTTGAAAGGGTTACAGTGATTCAGAATTGGGTGTTTCAGTGATTGATGATGCAGGTTGTACTACAATGATGATTGTCTTATGGATCCAGTCTGAAAATTGATGAAACGTGGTCCCTGAAGGTTGTAGGGTCAGCACCTACGTACTAGTAAATGGATCAGCTAGTACAAGAGCTGAGGGGGTTGTAGCTCCCTTCCAAAAGTAGTTGGAAAACGAGAGAGGGTTGTAGCCCTCTGCAGGTTGTAGCCTGCATGCTGGTAAAGGACTGCACCAGTACATTGTAAAAGAAGTTCTCATTAAAAGAGAAAGAGACAAATTGCAGCAGGTGGTTTTCACCCACATTGGGTTTCCACCTTATATCATGGTGTTCATATGTGTGGCTTTTGTGTGATGATCTGTTCTGTTATACTGCACCTGTTTACTGTTAATATGCTTAATAATGTTCTGATGCATTTACTGAAGATAAGATTAACTGAATCATAAGATCTCTGGATATACGCTAGTTGCATTAGACACAGTCGCGTGTACACGCGGGTTCACTTAACTGAAGTCGCGTATATGTTTCTGAGTATGAAATTGAAAAAGTTTTATCTGATCTGATAATACTGATTCACCCCCCTCTCAGTATTATTTCCAACATGACGTTGGTTCTTGTGGAGCAGCATCAGTCTCAGCGTCTAATTCCTCTACAATCTCCAGGGTCGGATAGGTTGATGGTGGTTCTTGTGTAACACCACCTTTTGTATCCAGCAGTTCTTGAACAGATAATGTTGGCACTATTTCTTCCAGTACAACATTGATAAAAATGGATTCTTGCATCATTACATCAATTCCGTCCATTACACCCATAGCCTCTCCTTCTGTTGGCCCCACAGTTCTTTCAGCTTTGGGCCCCTCTCGTCCTGGTTCATCTTCCTCCATTGGTTCTACGGTTGAGGGTGGTTCTTGTGGGACACCCTCGGCCACAATATTAACGAATTCCTCCACCTCAACCTAATGTGGTCCCTCTTCTATTATTACAGTGCTGTTGATATCTCCACTGGCTCCATGGTCGAGCCTGGTTCTTGTGAGACAGCCTCGCTCGTGGTGCTGGTGACCCTTTCTATATCAGCCCCTTAGTGCAGCACTTCTTCTTCCATCGGTTTTGTAGTCAAGGCTGGTTCTTGTGGAGCAACCTCGACTATCCTCTCTGGCTCACGCTCCTGGTTCTATTCCAGCCCCTCGGGTTCCATCTCCATTTCCTCTGGTTCTTCTTGATCTATGTATTCATCCTCTGCTCTGATTCCTTCCTCCATTGCTTCCATCTCTTCTTCTCTAGCAGCTCTAGTAGTTGTTATCTCTTCCTCTGTAGAATCAGAATGTTATCTTCCTCTGTATAGATCGAATTAGTCGATGTCGATTGAAGCATGCTAACATGAGGCCAGCAGCCATGGTTGTGTACACTTTAACTTGTCGTGAACGCCGAGCAGAGTGCACCATCAGCTAGAGACTTTTTAATAGGAAGAAAGGCATATTCAATGATAAGGCTTCCGACTATGGGAACCGGAGGTGAGCCAACATTCTAAAATGATATTTAAACACAGTGGTATACCTCCCCTCACAGGTTATGTATCTCATTACAAAACCTGCTACCTCACCCCATGGGTGTGGTAATGAATTCCGGTCATACCCTCGGCCTTTCTGAACAAAATTTTCTCTGGCTTGCAAAAATGCTTCGAGGAACTCCGAGACGGTGGTTCTTCGTGAAAAACATTTCTTCCCCTACTAGAGTAGCCCGCTGACCTCTATAATGGTTTCCTTTGTAACAAGGATTTCTATCCCCCAGACCCGAGAGCTCCCTTCCTCTAAATTGAGTGCAAATTCAATCGCAATCGCCTTGTTAAACCCTTGCAACCTATCGAAATAAACGTTCCACCCTACATTTTCAAAAACCTACCATACTTCCTGATTGTTTCAGACCATTTTCATGTCCACCAGCTCATGGTGCATAGCCAACCCACCCATCGCTGTAGGAACTAGATCAACACGATGGATACAGTCAACTGGTAGGGGAGAGTGACAGCAACCCAACTAACGATGGCAATAATGTTAGAATGGTGCCCGCGAGGTAAAAGAATGGTAATAATGGTTGGTACACCTCGAAAAACACAACAAATAATGGCAGGGTATGGTAGTACAGGTGAATTATTATGGTGATTGAATATAGCGTACTAGGGAAATGACCAGTAAAGTTTTTGGCGTATGATTTCAAATTCCAATGCATAGGAATCATGATTACAAAATCACACGATTTTTGGTTTTTGTTCACATTGGATTTGGTAATGATGTGATATGATTATGATTTTAGGTATGCCATCATTTATTTGTGACGGAACCCCCCCCCCCCAACTTAAATGTGGTCGTCCACGACACGTACTAGTCTCTTCTTTGGAATATTTTAATTAAATCCATAAGAGTCAATGAAGGCGTACCTGGCGACCTACCTGGTGGTGGAGTAATAGCAAAAATAACTGACGGAGTAATGGTAATAGCGGAGTAACAACGCCAACAAAGTAACAACACCAGTGGAGTAATAGCACGGTGAAGTAACAATAGCGGTGGAGTAATAGGAACTACGGAGTAACAACATCGATGGAGTAACAGCAACGGTGGAGTAATAGCAACGGTGGAGTAACAGCACCAGTGGAGTAACAACAACGACGGAGTAACAACACTGGCGGAGTAATAGCAATGACGGAGTAAAAGCAACTACGGAGTAACAACACCGATGTAGTAACAGCAATGGTGGAGTAATAGCACCGGCAGAGTAACAGCAACATCAGAGTAACAACACCGTTGGAGTAACAGAAACGGCAGAGTAACAACAAATGCAGAGTAACAACACCGATGGAGTAACAGCAATGGTGGAGTAACAACATCAGTGGAGTAACAGCAATGTCAGAGTAACAAAATTGGTGGAGTAACAACAACGGCAGAGTAACGACACCGATGAAGTAACAGTAACGATGGAGTAACAGCACCGGCGGAGTAACAACAACGACGGAGTAACAACACCGATGGAGTAACAGCAATGGAGGAGTAACAACACCAACAGAGTAACAACAATGGCGGAGTAACAACACCGATGGAGTAACAACAACGGTGGAGTAACAACAACGACTATTACTTGAAAAATTTCTCAGTTTCTCCTTGCCATAATTCAGTTCTTATTCCTACAAAAAGACAAAAAGTGGTAACAACATATATTTATTATTATTATTATTATTATAATATATATATATTAACAGAAGATAGAGAAAGTATTCTTTGCACCAACAACCATCAAACTAGATGTATCAGAAAGATGTTTGATGAAGGCATCTTTAGAAGTTGGATGGTGGTATAACTTCAGACAGTGTCTATTCACTAGGAAGGAAGTACGATTTTCATCTACTGTAACCAATCTAATTGTTCCATTGTCGAATATAGCATCCACTTCATAGGGTCCCATCCAATGAGTGTGAAGCTTTCCTTTAAAATATTTGAATTGGGAGTCATAGAGCAATGCCCAGCCTCCTGTATGAAACACCTTATTCTTGATAAATTTATCATGCCATTTCGTTCTCTGTTGTTGGATAGCAGTGGTTCTCTGGACAGCTACAGAACAAATCTTGTCTAACTCATTGAGTTGTTCCGGCCGGTGTTTCTGGGCCTCTGATAAGTCTAATCCTACTTCCAAAGTTGTTTTGATCGTACTGATATCAAACTCTACTGGAAACAAGGGGGATTTCCCATAGACTAGCTTAAATGGTGAAAACCTGGTTGTATTCCACCATGTCGTCCTATATGCCCAAAGAGCTTCTGGAAGTTTCTTCGATCAATCCCAGCGATGACTTGCTACAGTTTTTGTCAAGATATTTTCCAATACATTTTTTATGCTTTCTACCTGTCCATTTGCTTGGGGATGGTAAGGAGTTGTCACTCTATGTTTAACCCCGTATTTCTACATAATCCTCTCTATCATGTGGGATGTGAACTGTGCTCCTCCATCTGAAACAATTTCTCTCAGGGTACCATATCGGGCAAAAATTTCTTCAAAAAGGAAATTTGCCACCACCTATTTTGTTGCTTTCGAAACCGCTCTAGCTTCCACCCACTTAGTCAAATAATCAGTACAGACTAGGATGTAAACCTTCTGGTGAGAAGGTGGGTTGATGGGTCCAATGAAATTGATGGCCCAGTTCTCAAAAGGTTCAAGGACTATCTGGGGCTATAATGGCATTTCATCCAATTTCCCAGGTTGTCCCAACCGTTGATAGCTATCACATCTTCGGACATAATCTCTAGCATCACAAAAGATATAAGGCCAGTAGTATCCCATTTGCAGCACCTTGTGCCCTATTATTTTATCTACAAAATGTCCTCCATAAGGTCCACCATGGGAAACCTTCAATATCTCATAGATATGATCCTCTAATACACAGCGTCGAATCGATTGATCAACCCCTTTATGAAAGAGGTATCCTGCCATCCATGAGTATCGGGTACTATGATGAATAATTTTATGTTGATCCTTATATGAAACAAATGACGAGGTACCTTCCTTGTAGCAAGATAGTTAGCAATATTTGAATACCAAGGAGTGTTAGCAGAAATTTCCAAGAGATATTCATTTGGAAAGCTATCTTTGATAGGTGTACCTTTGACATTATTTTCTAACCTAGACAGAAAATCAGCAACCACGTTGTCCTTCCCTCGTTTATCTACTATGTTAATGTCGAATTCTTGAAGTAGAAAAATCCATCTTGTAATACGACTAGGAGTAATGCGTTTATTCATCAGATACCTGATGGCTGCATGATCAATGTGTACAAAGGTGGGGTAACCAGTGATATAGTGCCGAAACTTGTTGATGGCATAGATGACAGCAAGGAATTCTTTTTCATTCACTGTGTAGTTTAACTCAGCAAGAGCCAAATTCTTACTAACATAGTAAACTGCATATGGTACCTTATCCACTTGCTGCCCCAAAACTTCCCCAATTGTTTTTTGGGAAGCATCAGCATGAATATGGAATGGTAATTCCCAGTATAGCCCTCTAAGGATCGGAGCACTATAGACCAGTTCCTTGATCTTTACAAAGGCTACATCACAGTCATCTGTCCACACAAAGTCTGCATCTTTTTTCAGTAATTGAAAAAGCAAATGTGTTGTTTTAGCAAAGTTTTCTATAAAGCGCCTGTAATAACTAGCACAACCGATAAAGCTACGTACCTGAGTGGGTGTTCTGGGTATTGAAAAATGTTGTATTATCTTTAACTTAGTTGGATCCATCCGGATTCCTGTAGCTAAAAGCAAGTGTCCTAGGACTATTCCTTCATTCATCATCATATGGTATTTCTCTGTACTTAAAGAGAAATGTGCCTGCTTGCATCTTTCAAGAACTTTTTCTAGCTTCCCCAACGCTTCTTCAAATGAATCTCCATATGCCATCAAATCTTCCATATAAATCTCAACACTATCATCCATAAGATTAGAGAAAATCCCTAAAATTGCCCTCTGAAATGTTGTAGGTGCATTACAAACACCAAATGGGAGGACCTGGTATGCGAACATTCCCCAAAGGCATGTGAAAGTGGTCTTATCCTGATCTTCAGGAGCTATATGGATCTAGTTGTACCCGCTAAATCCATCCAAGAACAGAAAAGCTTCTTTCTAGCCAATGTATCAAAGACCTGGTCAATGAATGGTAATGGAAAATGGTCTTTCTGAGTTGCCTTGTTTAATTCTCTATAGTCCATGCATATTCACCATTTAACATTTTTCTTAGGGACCAGTACCAATGGGGAAACCCATTGGCTATCTAAAATGGGGTAGATAAATCCCATGTCTAGCAGCTTTTGGAGCTCTTCCTTAACAATGTTTTTTAGAGCAGGGTTCATTCTTCTCTGGGGTTGCCTCATAGGATGACAGTCCTCTTTACTGTATATGTGATGGGTACATAGATTAGTAGGAATCCTCTTCATATCTGAGTAGTCCCAGGCGAAGGATTATTTGTAATTCCGAAGAACATCCAAGAGTTTTTTCTTCTGGGACTCTAACAAATCTAGATTGATATCCAGGGCTTTCCCTGGTTCTATTTCCATAGAAATACTGACATGGGGCACAGTTGTAGGTAGCTCATCAAATCCATCTGTTGTTCCAATACTTTCCTGAGTCTCATGGCTTAAGACGGACTCCAGGATTTTGTGATTTAAATATGAAACAGAACAGGGATCACTGATAAAGGTATTAATTGTGTCATTTTTTGTTTTGGTTTTCAACTGGAGGGCATGTCCAATAGTAAGAACTGGTCTTAACTCCTCATTTTCTGATTTTGACTCTTTCCTGTATAAAGATTTCTTGCAGCTTGTTGATTTTTTTTATGGGTTAGGTTCTGCAGGAGGATATAACACTAGATTCTTAGTGTTTTTCCCATTCGAAATGATCACATGTCCAGACCGATACCCAATATAAGCGTCTTTGGTTGCCAACCACGGTCTTCCCAAAATCAGGGGATGGCCTCCAGCTGGAGATTGTGTTTGGAATACTAGGAAGTCCACAAGTTAGTGCCATGAACCAACCGAATTTATGATATCTTCTAACTTCCCTACCGATTTCACTGTAGATCGATCTACCAATTCTAACATTGTAGGTTACGAAAACCTAATGAATGCATAGTTTCAGCAGTGATGACATTTATGGCAGCACCCAAATCTACCAATACATTTGGAATTTCTACCCCATTAATTTGCACAGTTAAAATTGGGTTCCTAGGATCCCCATACTTTACATGCATGGACCTTCCTATCATGAAATCTGATAACTTCCCCATTACATGAATGGTGAGCGGGTCTCTTGATTTCTTTTTAAGCTTCTTAGCATAATATTCCCTAAGATTTTTTGCATATATAGGTACGTCCCTCATAGCTTGCAATAGGGGAATCTTGACAAATAAATTTTGTAGCTCCCCTAATAGGTCAAACTCAGCTTGAGAGGTTGGTTTACTCAAAGCCAACCTTTCTGGATAGGGCGGTTCAGCTTGGTGTTTTTGAGTAACTGGCGGTTGAGGAGGTGTATGATTTTTGTTGACTCGATTTCATTCCTCTTCAAACATTTCTAGTTCACTGTCAATTTTTTCAATGATAACTGGTGAGGGTTGAGCATCTACTATCTGCCCAGATCATAAATTCATCTCATAGAATTCTACGGTAGAGATGTTGTATGAAGGTAGGTTGAGGGTGTCAACTTGCTGAGCCCCTTTATTGTTAGGATTTGGATTGGGTTGGATGGGAAGTTGGGGATGAACAGGCTGATTACTAGGAGGCACATTAGAGGGTAACTGAAGTTGTTGTTGTGGCATTGACTGGGGAAACTGACTAGGAGGAGAAGGTCCCCGCCAGTTCGGAGCCCACGAGGAACTTGAACTAGCTTGAGGAGCCCACTGCTGCCAAGGTGGGAACTGGTATTGGGGCCACATGGGTGAATAAGGCATGGACTAGCGAACCATATTAAAATTGCTAAAATATTCAGATGGATGCGGAAACATACCTTGATTTCCCATTGACGGTCGAGGTTTCCATGGCTTTTTAGGTCCCATAAAGTACAATTGATCCATCTCTTCACCTGTCCCTTGAAAAACCATTTTTAGTCTTGGCAAGGATGGGCATGAACTTGTCACATGATTCAACTCACAGATTGCACACTCCTCTACAAAGTTTAATGGACATTACCTCTGGGGTGTTTCTTCCTGCGTGTTGGGTAAAATACAACCATAGTTCTTTCAAATTCTAGTTGTTTCTGTTTTACCTACAGCGTGTCTATTTGTTCAGACAAGGTACTCAGGATATCAGTCCTCAAGCTATCCAACAGATTCCCAATTTCTGCTTTTGTAACACCTCCACCAGATAATTTTGTTGATTGAATCCCTTGTTTATTCCTTGCAACTCCCCTTGAGCACTGGATGCACAACTCGCAGATGGTGTCAAAGTTCTTCTTTGATATATCTCCCTTCCTACTATATTTAACAATTCCAAAGAGTCCTCTCGGAAGGCCCGGAGAAGGATAATTTTCAAAATGTCCTTATCCATGTTAGAGTTACCTGATCTCTGCAATGTGTTTTTAAAGTGTTCCACATAGTCTTCCATATTTTCTTCCTCTTTCTATGTAAATTTGAAAATTTCTTCTTTAATATCCCGTGATTTGTAGTAGTCTTGGTACTTCTCCAAGAAAGTTGTTCTCATCTCCTCCCATGTGGTGATAGACCTTCCCCCAAGACCCATAAAACACCATAGGGTTGTCCCTTTTAGTATATCAGAGAATATTTTCAATTTTTGAGCATCCGTTATATAAGCATATCCTCGACACACAATGTCAAATTCAAACAAAAATGTGTCGGGGTCTTCTGAGGTAAGCCCATGGAAACTGGGTAAAGTAGTTAAAGAAATGGGCTTTGTTGGTGCGCCAATCCCAAGATCCCCAATTAGGAAGTCAATAGTAGAGGTTGTAGGTGCCATGAATATCCTCCAATACTCACTGGGGATTTCAACAGGCTCCGCCGGAAGGGCTTTTCTCACAGGGATTCGAGTTGCCTTAACATCGCTCCCTCTATCCTTTGGTGATAGAAGTGTCTCTACAATTTCTTCCTCCCTGTCACAGTGGCTTGACCCTTCAGATATCCTCTCTGCAAATTCTTCTTCCCTACTGGGATGGACCATTCCCTCGGATGCTTTACTTGCAACTTCTTCTTCTCTTGTTACGAGCAACGATATTCCTTTATCAATTGTACTGTTTCTTGTCTCTTCGACTGCTAGAAGGGCCTGTTGTATCGAATCGACATGGGCTATTGTGGACAACACTGTTTGATCTACAGATTGTCCCTCAGATCTTTTCCGTGCACCTGGCCTCACGACTACACAGGAAGACGCCTTTGATTCATATTTTACAATGATTTGTTGGATATAAGTATTCCTTCCCAAATCCTATCCTCCCTTCTTTGGGGCTCTCCCTCTACCCATTTTATTTGGCTCTCTGTTCATACAAGTTGGTGTGAAGAAAGATGTTGCTACCAAACCACACTGCTCAAGGCCTAGAGTAGGGCATCAAAAGACCATTCCCTCCCCAAGACGATAGATCACATTGAAAAGAGAACAATTAATGGAAAAAGAAAAGAAAACAAGAACCTAGGGTTCAGGGCGTAGAGTACGGCGTCAAAGGACTCCTCCCTCATCAAGAAAAGAAACCCAATCAAGAAAAATAACACACGCACGAGAAAACGTAACACTTCAAGACCTGAAGTAGGGTGCCAGAGGACACCTCCCTCCCCAGGGCGAGAGATTGGGTTTCTCAAAACAAAAAAAACAAAAATGCTAGTGAAATCTAAGCTCAGGGTCTGGATTAGGGCGTCAAAGGACTCCTCCCTCCCTAGGGAAAGAGATCGGACCTAATAAAATAGGAAAATAATAAAAACACAAAAAAAAACAAAATATCTACACTCAAGACCTGGATCAAACTGAGAAAGCTCGTTCTCTCCCCAAGATGAGAGATTGACCCTCTAGTTGATACAGATTGTGTCTTGCACCTTGTTAGCCTCCCTGGAAGCAACGCCAAAATGTTGGTGTCTAGGTATGAACAATTTATTCACCCCTTTTCCTACATCAATGTATCAATCCGGGTGCGTATTCTTTTCAAGGCAACGTGCAAGGTATATGTAGGGGCAAGGTTACAATCTGTCATTGACCAAGGTTTCATGATTATCAAATCAAAGCATTGCTATAAAAAAAATAGAAACTCAACTGCAGAACTTAAAAAGGTATTCATAGTGATCTAAAGAATTTGCAACAGCAATCAAGAGATAAACACAACAATAAAAAAAAAACACATAATAATGAAACACGTAGCACCTGATCAGAAGAGCAGGCCTAGCTCTCTGATCAGGGCTATGTTACTCACAGCGAAAGATAGCTCAACAAAAATGGTTGTATTTTATTAATCTGAAGAATGTTGTTATAATATAATGCAGGGTCTCGCCAACCCCTAATAAAGGAATGACCCACCTTTTACATAGTACAAAGGGGAATAACATATCTCCAAAAAACTTGGCAACTATATGCCCAAAGATATACATCAGTTCAACACAGTACTAGCGTCGAGAGAGAAAGAACAGGAATGATTCAAAACAGGTTGAGAACAGTTGTAAAAAAATGTTGTTTCGTCATGGTCAATTAGCTGTTGTGAATCGCGGAACTGTTACAATATGCTGTGCGGTCAACACCTACGCTCCATAATCTACGATCATAACATGTTTTAGTGGTTCACATAGGTAAAACCCTCATGACTCTACTTCATTAATTAAATATCCCAAGAGACGATAAAGGGGAATTACCTCATAGTTTTACATTGTAAATGTATACGAATGAATACAAAAGGGATGAAAAGAGGAGTGGAAATGTAGGGAAGATATAGGCCAATGAGAAAGGGACCCTCTTGGAGTTGCTCTTTACGATCTTTTTAGACTCTCTAGATATGCAAAGACCACCGAGTTTACTCATCTGGAATTGTTAAATTTTAATCAGATGGGGAAATTTGGACAATGCAATTGCTTTATATTTGTATTTGGAATTTTTTTTTGGCAGTGGTCGTTCCCTTGAACATGGCACTCCCTCAACAATACCTCCTTTGTCAGCCTCTCAAAATAACCTTACCATCCTATGAGTTTACCTTATATACTTTGATGTTCTTACATCCCTATATCCTAAAACTCTTTGTTGTTCATGAGTCTAGAGCTACCTAGATAAACCTTTGTGTCATGCCTTCTAGTGTTCAAGGGATCCCTTTATCCCCTGTTTCCTATATCAACTACCAATCATAGACTTCCATCATTCCCTTCATCTATTTGACCCATTTCTCAAAATTTATCCTCAAAAAACAATCATTCTTGTCGCATTGCATGTTGACTGATGTAGGACACATTATTGCCTACCTTTCGACAGATATCTTCCTATTGACTTCAACACTCTATCTAGGAAGCAGATCCAAAAAAATATCAGTGCCTTCTAACTTGCAGATATTAGTGGTAGGTTACCTTGTTATTTATTGGGGATTTTAATTATTGACACCCAGTTGAATGAATCTACGAGTGTTCGACGACAACATGATTATTCAAACTCACTACTTTGTATTGTTCATCTTGGAGACCATCATCATTATCGGTGTCCATCCTCATGTCTGTTAACAGTTTTCATTATTGACTGGTAATTAGACAATTTCATACATGTTCGAACTCAACACCTTTATTCACATGTAACGAAATATGATGTTAAGGTGAAGCGGTGATCAAGACCTTGGATAGAGGCTTACATCACTCATCCCTTTTCCTTTCCCAAGCTGCGTATACTGTTTTTCGAAGACAGTTCGCCAGGATGATCTTATTATGACAGAATTTCCACATTTTTCTTATCGGTGGACACGATATTCATTTATCTTTGTTGATAAATCATTATGACATAGCTTTTGAGCATGGGAATGCCCGACTTAGGACATGATTTTAGATTTTCACATATGTGGTTGTATCAGGTTTCTCGTAGTCTTGAAGCTCTGATCCTCTCTCTCTTTTCTCCAACATAGCAATTATAAAGTATTTTTCCCATCATCTTCATCTTTGATCTCACACTTTAGGGGGCATTTGTTATACAAGAAAATGACCTCCTCATTAGCTCAGAGGAGAAAGACAGTTTGACTAAAAGATTGACCAAGTTCATAGTCCTCTTTGCTAGGGTAACGCTCCCCACGAACTAGCAAGAAGAATTATAATGCTCCTCGGGCATGAAACAAGGGCATTAGTCCCTAGGGTAACTCCCTATGTTGCATTAGGGGTAACGTTAGTCAGCATTGGTGAGTTTTCAGAGGTCAAAGGAGCAGGTTGACTGAATAATATCCCACTATTTACTCATATGTTAGCCAGAAAAGTGGGAAACATCCATATTTTACCTATTTGAGGATATTTCTATTCCTAACAATGTCTAATGAAAAGGGAAAGAGCAATAAATCATGGAAACATCCCAACTTTTTCCAAAGGGAACTCATGATAGAGTTGGCAATGATTAGCCTCTCGTTCTATATATTTGAGGTTTGGGGCATTGTAAAATAATTCGAAAGAATTGGAAGGATTGCCTACTTACTGTATAAACTTTTTATGAGACATATTGGTTCACCAAGAGGTTAAGAATGGAGAGAGAGAGAGAGAGGAGCTAGAGGAGTAAGGGAAGCTTGATTCAACTAATGGTTGTAATCAATCTTTCCTATCATTAATATAGACCTGTAGTTGTGTTGTCAACTCCATGGTGTTGATGTTAAGATTCATTTACATGTTTATGAAATACCATAGATTATGAGTAGCTTAGATACATGTTGCTAGATATATTTATGTATTATTGTTTTGATTATCAAGGTTATATGTTGTAGTATTACTTCTTGTCTTGCCTATGTGCATGTATTGATCTAGGAGCTAGCTGAAAGGTCTTCCACTCTTGTACATTGGGTTCTCCAGCAACATTGCACCAAGATCCGAGGTAAAAATCTTCCCTCCTGCTTTGATTATCATTTCATTGATATGGATATGTACATGTCTCTTTGTGTTAGTTAAAGCTAATCTGATATGTCTACCAAGGACCGCATGAAGATCCTTCAGGGTATTTCCACCAAAACCACCCATGCATTAATCCCTATAGCACATTATTGGAACTCTTTCAAACCCCCAACCATATGCTCCACTTTATATGAGTTATGGTCAGCCTCAGGGAGGGACCAGTCCCATGTCCAATTATACCTCCCCCAATCCTTATCAGGGCACTCTTTACCCGGGTCTCAGCACACCATATGCATATCCCCGTCCAAATCAATCGATGCTAGGTTCAGTTGCTACACCGCCTCCTTATACTAATGTTTCCCCATCTCCATATTATCTGTATCCACATCCTAGCGCTCCATCTCCTTTGGCACCAGTGCAGTGTACGCTCAACAGAGTGGTCCCAATCCCCTGAATCCTGCAAAAAATAATAAGGTGAAGGGAAATAAGAACCAACAACAACAAGGTAATCAAGGATACAAGGTTTCTCAACCCAATTCCCCTCAGGTTCCTCCACCTAAACTCGCAACCCAGCAACAGGGAAGTCAGCCCAAGAAAAACAAGTGTCTTCATACGAAAAAACCTTATGCTTTTTGTGGAATCTATGGTCATTATACTCATGAGTGTACCCTGTTACCTTAGATGCACCAATTATGGGAAGCTTAAGTAGCTTCTCCAGGATCGCAGCCTTTTGTTTCTCCTCCCCCTTCTACTTCATCTCAACCCACTAATCTTACCAACCCTTTTCCTCAAAAAAGGTATATAGCTGCCAAATCTCCACAAGGTCAAGTTGCTCAACCACCTCCTCCATCTGGTCACCATGATTATTAGATTCTTTTCATGAACATTGATGAGGTAAACACTAAACAAGTCAACCTCCAAACTCGATCGCGTCAGTATGACAAGCCACCTGCTAAGTGACGACTGAATCCCAACCCAAAGTGTCTACCGAGACTCTATCGACACCCAACGATACCTTACATATCCCCCAACCTAAGGTTTAGGCTATACCCAAGATGCCCAAAGGTCTGTTACTTCTAAATGTTTCTTCTACCAAAGCACCCATACATATATTGTAGTAGATGACTTGGTGCAGTCTCTTGTCGCCATGTCAATGCTAGAAGTCCTCTAGATGTGACCATCATAATGAAAAGATTTGTTATCTACTCTATGAACTGTAGATTCTCAAGATGATCATATTATTTCCTTCCATGTTGAAAAGTGGGATAATCCTCCTTTACCTTCATCCGTTTCTTTCCAAATTCTAGTCTCCATTCGAAACGCCACTCTCTAGTGGTGTATCATTGATAAAGGCACATCCACCTATGTGATGGCTGCCGGATTTTGGAAACAAATTGGTTCCCATTATCTATCCCTATCCACCATCACTTTACATGCATCGGATGGTTATCCTTCATAGCCCCATAGCTTATGTTGCAACTTCCTAGTCACAATTTCTATAAAGACCGTCTATGTTGACATCGAAGTCATTGATGTGCCCCTTAACTATAACATCCTTTTGGGTCATAGTTATACTTATGCCATGTAATTTTTCGTATATGTTTTTCACCATAAGATGTTCTTTCCCCACAATGGAAATATTTTCATAGTCGATCAGTTGACATATTATGATCCAAAAGCCCAAACTTCACCTCAAACCAACATTTCTTCCATAGCTGACAATAAGACCGTCTCATCTAATTCTTCAAGAGTCTATAAAGATTCCTCTTTATCTGATGCTTATTATGTCCCCCTTGCCTACTCCTTCTAAGCCTAGCTCATCAAGTGCTTTCATGATCCAAGCATCGCGGGCTGCCCAAAATCGGGCCACTATGCCTTCCCAATAGTCTGCACCTTCCCAACCTATTGTGCCTGAATCAACCACGCCTAATGGTACAACTCCCCAAGGACCACCTCCTTTTGGTGGTGTCTCTCCTAATCCTTTTCCGCTCAGATTCATTCCCCCAGCAGAGTTGTTCCTCCCAGTCATTACCATTTTGTTCAAATACCATTATTATTTTCATCTCCTGGATTTTATTACAAACATGTCATGTCTTGCAAACACTCCACCTAATTAGTTGAAACCTTCCACCGCTTTGACCCCAGTCAAATTGTTCATTCCTACCCCTGCCTTTGCCTCAGTTCCACAACAAGCTCAGCAGGATCCCACTCCTACTGTGAAAGCATCTGGAGAAGGGGGAAAAGCCAGAAACAAGGTATCTCAAGACAAGGCTCCCCCAGCAACTCCAACTGCCCCTAAGCCCCCAAAGCTTCTTACTCCTTGTGAATTGTGTGATTTTTTCGGTCATACCACCAATAACTATCCTAAACTGCCTCATATTAAAGAAATTATCACTAATACCTTTCTCAATCATAACATCCCTGAGGTTCAAGTAAACTTTCCTAAATTGGCTAAGAGAATCTGATTGTTATGCACAAACCACCCCTTCGCTTTATGCGATAATTACAGCCATTATTTTGATTACTTCAAGTACTTTGCGAAATAGAGGCCGCTCGTAATGATTCCACTTCTCCTTTACCCACGGAGTCTGGTCCCACCCATACTCCAGAATAAGAGGTCTCCCAATCACCCATCATGATCCCTCCCCCTGATGTCGAGATGATAGACAGTTCTACTCCCATCCTCTACTTATCATCAATCATGATCACTCCTTCAGAACTCCCTAGATATACCCTCTTGTGATTTTTTTAAACCTCATTCAACAGATACATTGGTATCAACATTGGTAGATGTCCCCTCTACTAGTCATATGTCTCCTAGTCATGATGATGTGTATGTGAACCTTATTTCTCATGAAGGTGCTACAGGTATATCTTCTTTGTCATGTGGTCTTTCTTCCTCTAGTCCACCCATCTTCCACTCTGATGAAGATATCATGGAAGCCATGACCACTCCTGATTAACTTTGGGATCACATGCACCATCATGCATACTTCCTTCAACAGCAAATCCATGACCAATATGTTGTGGAGTGCAAAGACTTCATCCATAGTGAGGCTGATTGGTTTAACCACCCCTTGTAGAATTTTTGAATAATATGACACTTATTCACAGAGATTATCCTAATTATACACTATTTTTGGAATGCATGCATAATACATAACCTCCTCTACTATTGATCATCAATTTGCAGTATTCAGAAACAATCACATGCGCACATTGAAGCAACAATCACACATATCAACACAGTATATCACGGGGAAAGCATACAGCTGAAAACCCCCAACTATCTGTATATTATATTGATTGAGAACATGTAACAATACATAGTACAATACTACTTGCAAGTACTCAGTACTATCTCCACCTATTACACACAAACTAGCTCAAATCTGAATCAATCACAGGTTCAAATCTCCTCGGCTGCTTGCCTGCCTCCACTGTGCAATCCTGCATGAGAATAGATGAGAATGGCTGATCCAAACTCATATTTCCCTTGGCTGAACCATGCAATCCTCATTGGCAATACTCAATCCATTGATTGTGCAAATCTCATGCACAATTATAGTCACAACTGACAGATGTCTTGCCCTTTCACTCACCTCTAACACTTGTCTCCACTTAACTGTCCATGCACTGAGTTAACTAATGTATTCTTTAGTTGATTTATGAGTTAATAATTAGTGAATTAATTAATAATTAATTCACATCACTCATCACTAGTGTATTCTGCAGTTAGACTAAATACAACTAGTTCAACTAAGTCAAACTGAACACAACTCCATCAACTCCTCAATCAACTCCACCAAACTCAATCACTTGAGTTCTAACCGAAGTCCATCATGCAATAGCTCAATGACCCATAAGAAAAGTGTATTTCCTTCTACCAGTTGCATGTGCCACATCCGTAGCTCGAACTGAAGTGCTCCAAGAGGATAAGATAATGTTTATAGTCCAAATATTATTAAGAGCTAATAATATTCGACTGTTCTATTTTTAGCCTGGCAGTCTAAAATTAGACTCCGCCCATATGTATAAAAATAGAAGTCCATCTATTTTTACCAACATGACCAATCATCCACAAACAAATCTTGCAACTCATAGACCATGATCCATATGTCTAAAAATAGACTTTGCACCAAAAATAGCCTGCGGGCCCACTTAGTGAAGGCGACTCCTTTCCACTAAGCTCCATCATCTTGTTGCATTTTCAACACTCCATATCAACAAGATATGGATTATCTTCAACCCCTATCCTGCAACTCTGGAATGTTCTGCATGCAACACATTTGCCTGGTCCACTTGCTCCAACAACACTTGGAACAAAAACACTCCCAACTGACCACTCTATTGGGCTAGGAACATACTCTGATGCTGAAGCTCTATCTACTGTTGACAAGTGATCCCTCTCTGACATCTACACTACTACAACATCTCCATGCATCTCACACCATTGCACACCTCTCTGTGACACCTAGCACTGTGCAAAACACTTGTGCCTCTCGCATTGTTGCAGCCTGCTAGCTATGCGTTGTCCTAGGATTCCCTACACTGTCACTCTCTCTGCTGCTCCATCTGCATCTGTCCCTACCCAATCAGTCAATTCCTTCTACTCCACATCAGGGCTCCTGTAGCAAGGTCTCATCCAAGAGGCTAGGTACCTCAAGGATCCTGCCCCTCCTCCTTGGGACGATCACTCTATATCGCCCCACCTCCTACCTGGAGGTATGGTTGTATGTGATCCCTCTGCCCACCTGGCTCGAAGTTTCCCCCTACTGGAGGTCTCTACATGAGTAGATGTCTCTACTCGATCTCCTCTCAGCTTCCCTTTTTGTGGCTACTCCACAACCTCCTGAAGCTACTGCACCAATCATGGCTCCTCCACAATCGTCTGAGACTTCTTCTGGCTCTGCATGTTGAGAGGTAATATACGCTCCCTCTCAACCACCAAGTCTCCATCAGTTGCCTTGTTGCTCAAGGATTTTCATGCATCTTGAACCTCAAGGGCATACAGGTTCTTGACCCATGAACCAATTTGCTTCACCTGTCTAGTGATGATGTGTCTAAGGAAAACCTTTCCCTTACTGAAGACTACATCATAGCCTCTGTCTTCCAGCATCGCGATCGACACCAAGTTTCTCTCCAGTCCTGGTACATACTTGACATCAGTCAAGGTAAGGCAAGCTCCATGCTCCCTCTGAAAAATAATCGTGCCTACACCTGAGACACTATACTTCTCATCATTACCCATAGCTATGAGTATATAGAGATCTTTCTCCTCCAAAGTACTGAACAAACTCTTGTCACCGGTCATGTGGAAACCACTATCAAGAAACCAACCACTTCCCACCATGGATGAAACCATGCATGTGAAGAGTGTGAAATCCAACTCAAACTGTGAAGCAAGTGCCTCACCTTCAGATCCTTCCCTGGATCCCTTCTTGGATTTCCTCCGTGGACAATTTACAGCATAATACAACTAGTTCAACTAAGTCAAACTGAACACAACTCCATCAACTCCTCAATCAACTCCACCAAACTCAATCACTTGAGTTCTAACTGAAGTCCATCATGCAATAGCTCAACTGACCCATAAGAAAAGTGTATTTCCTTCTGACAGTTGCATGTGCCACATCCATAGCTCGAACTGAAGTGCTCCAAGAGGATAAGATAATGTTTATAGTCCATAGATATATAGGATAAGAGGAAGAATGGATATATACAGTTAGATAATGGAAATGTTGTATTACCAATCTCATTTGACACTAATACAACATTTCCATTATCTAACTGTATATATCCATTCTTCCTATAACCATACAACCATAAACAAATGGTGAACCACTCCATTCATCCATACATGACTGGGGGTTCACATATGCCCCTACATCTCCTCATCATCCTTTGGAGGATCTTCTGCCAGTTGGGTCGAGATGCTTGGATCCCTTATTTGAGCACTTGGAACACAATGGTGCTCCAAAAACGCGTCCTACTAGGGGGCATCATTCCCACCTTTTCATATCAGATCATCCCCCTCCATCACATATGTTTGGGATCAGTATCACATGGTTGGATGCATGATGAACCCCCTAGCCACCTTCTCACTTGATTAACACAAGTCTCAGCATAGACCTGAATTATCTAGGTATGGTCGATTAACCTCCCATTCCTTGGATAGTTTGTCCTACCGGCCTCACCGGCAAGCCATATTCACATCGCATATCGTAGATGTTGGATACCATATATTCAAAACTTCTATTATATGTCATACCACATTTACCATCTGTTCCACATGTTTGACTTGTCGAATAGGGATGATTCTAATCCTTCTCTAGTAGTTCATTCTTGTGTTCCTTCCTTACCTTGATTCTTCACCAAGAACCATCATTCCAAGAAGCATTAAGGCCATTATTAGATGAGTAAGGGAACCTACCTAAAATTCATTGAACCTGATTCTGATAGTCAATTTGACTACTACAATCTCCACAAGATTTATGGCCTTCTCGTCCTCTCCAAATTCTCCACATCTCACTATGAAAATGAATTGGATTTCGAGGTAAAAAACCCTTTTATAGGAAAAGCCCTAGTTTTTTTCATCGCCCATCGGGACAAAACCGTAGCTCTGTTTGACGAACCATCAACACCATTTGAAAGCTCTCACTGAGTTCTATAATGGGTCTCTATTTATTTTTGGTAAGTTCACACTTCACTAGGAAGCCATGTTTTCCATGAAGTTTCACTTTGCCTCCCTTTAAAATCGAATCTCTTCATTTAAGCCACTCGTTCTCTGTTACCACTTTACCTTTGCATTGGTTGACTCTCATGTCAATTTTTTCATCATGAGTAACCATCATTTACTCATGTTTTTATGGTCTTCATCGGGGCTTCCCCCATGTATTAGCATCATTGACTCACCCTTGTTCAGCACATCTGAGAAGCGTCACCCTAGTACTTATGGAGTTTGTTCCAAGTCCACATTGTGTCCTATTACAGTGTTTCATTCATCATCATAACACATTTCTTCCACCATACTTATATTTGGACTCCATTCCTTCTACTCCATATTTTCTGAATCTCCATTTGAGTCATTGACCATCCCCTTTTGATTTGATTTAGTCACTTCCAGGTCAACCATTTTTATTATGCTCTGAGAAGGGAAGTCATCAGTCTACCATCCATCATGTTTCCTTCCATCATCATCCTTGGCGTCAGTCCATCAGTCACTTTGTTATATTCCCTCATGCCTTTGTTGGGGATTTTGAATCAAGCAAAGAGAGAAAAAATCACCGGAACAACCAGTGCAACAACAACAGATTAGAACTCCATTAAATCGTAATTATGTTCAAGGGGTGGAAGAAGAAGAGGAGGAAGATCCGGTAATTGAAACAAATCAATTCTTCACTGCAGATGGTATGCCTATATTTTTGACCGAAGATGAGGAGTATGCAGAAAGTTCTGACATTCTAAAGGATGAGGACTACATCTTAGCAAATGATGTTGTTTTGGAGATCGAATCGAATGATTATCAGCTTGGTTATATGAATTCTTTGAGCGCACAACAGAAAAAATATTCTTTGAGGAGAAAGGATGTATCGGTTAGTCCTATTCAAAAGAGGAAGGATGTTCAGCCAAAGAATGATCTCTCAAACAATTAGAAAAAAGGAAAGGAGCATGCCGATTGGAATCCTAGCAAGGTAAGTTAGCCATCAACAAGTACAGCTACAAAAGATAAAGACAATCTGAAAAAGGATAATGCAACGAAGAAGCAAACAAATAAGAGGGACATCGATGTCAAAGAGGTAGAAAAAGTCACATCTTTTAATTTAGAAAGTGAAATTGCTAAATTGAAAGTGTCCATTCCTTTGACCGAGATTGTTAAGAATAGCCATTACAAACACCATGTGCCTAGAATACTGCAAATTGATCCTTTGTCTGACATGATGAATGTTGAGGATGATCATCCTAAACTTATTTTTGGTCCAGCTATAGAAGGTCAGCTAGAAGATAGCGAAGTCCCACCCTTTTATTTGAGTCTTATACTACATGAGTATATTCTTCATAATGTTATGCCTGATTCTAGAGCTTTCCAAAATTTGATGCCCAAGGCTATCATGGAAAATCTGGGCCTGGATATCACCCAAAAATATCATGATTTGTATTCATTTGATTATGGTAGAGTTCATTGCATTGGTCTCATCAAAGATTTGGTGGTTTCCTTAGATCAAATCCCAACCAAGAATGTTTTGATGGACGTGGTAGTAGCTGATATACCACCTCGATTTGATATGCTGTTGTCTAGATCGTGGGGAGCCAAACTCAAAGGCACTTTACAACTTGACTTCTCTTATGCTACAATCCTCGTTTTCAGTCAATTGAGGAAGTTATACCGGGAAAAGAAGATGAAATATATGATCACTAGTAAAGAGAAGCCCATCAATCATTCGATAAATGTTGTACATACAGATTTAGAGTCTTTTGTTTCGTACATTGATAGTGGATTGAATGATGTAGATATTCAGCTCATAGAAGTAGATGATGTACTAGAAATTTCTGAGGGTTTTAGAGCAGTTCTTAATCAAGAAAGGAAAAAAGTGGCAATTCCTTCTGAGCAGCCTCCATAGGAGTAGAAAGTCAGTGAATAACAGAAAATGAAGCAACCAGCAAAGGTAAGATCAAAAAAAAAAATCAAAATTCCAACATCTGGAAGACAAAGACAACCTGTGGAGCATGGAATTCGATGGGGCTTTGGGTAAATATGGCGCGAGTAATGGAATTTGGATTCAAAGTCCTATTTTTCAGCTAGACAAAGTTCCAAGTAATGTTAGAGTTTGTTCCTATAAATTAGCTTTCGATTTCTCTAACAATGAAGCAGAGTATGAGGCATTAATTATAGGTCTAAATATTTTGAAGAAGTTGGGTATGAAAAGGATTTATGTTTATGGTGATTCAAAGCTAGTGATTAAAAAAGTCAAAGGAGAATATCAAGTGAAGCATCTGTGGATGAGAGCTTATAGAAACATAGTCCTGGATATCTTGAAAACGTTTCCAGAATACACATTGAAAGCGGTGCCGAGAAGTCAAAACATCATTTCTAATTCACTTGCTACAATAGTGAGCAATCTGAAAATTCCAATGAATTCTAGCAATAAATTTGAAATTCATGTCAAACATAGGCCAAATGTTCCCGATAATGTGAGATATTAGAAAGTTTCCTGGGATGACAATGAAATTAATTCCTTTTTTCAGAATGAAGGGAAGTTTAATAACTCTTTCATTGATGATGTTTGTGATTCTGATGAACAAGACATCGAGGTAAATTAGATGGATGTTTTACATCTGAAGGATAATGTTATTCCTAGAGGTATTATACCTTTAGAGGAGTTGTTTGATCAAGATGATGTGGCAAGAAAACCAACCTTGGTTCCTACTGACAAAGGAGTTGAAGATGTAAACATTGGGACAACGGACCAGCCCAAGCTTGTTAAGTTATCAAAAACATTATCTCCCAAGTCAAAGGCTAAGTATGTTAAGTTTATTTCTAATATTTCTGATGTTTTTGCATGGGATTACTCAGATTTGAAAGTGTATGCCAAGAACATCATTCAGCACACCACTCCTATCAAGCCAGATCAAAAACCCTTTAGAAAAAAGTTGAGGAGGATCAACCCAAAGTTGTTGCCATCTATCAAGAAAGAGGTAAATAGATTGTTTAAATCTGGTATCATTGTTCCAATTAGATTCTTTGATTGTGTTTCAAATTTGGTCCCAATACAAAAGAAATACCAAAGAGATAAGGTTTTTTTTATTTCTGGAACCTAAATAAAGTCTCCCTGAAAGATAATTATCCGCTTCCTAAGATGGACCATATTCTACAAAGAGTAGTTGGAGCATCATGGATGTCACTACTAGATGGCTACTCAGGTTACAATCAGATTTTGGTGCACGAAAAAGACCAAGACAAAACTGCCTTCACAACACCATGGGGGACTTTTCAGTATGCCAAGATGCCATTTGGGCTGAAGAATGTCAGGGCCACTTTTCAGTGGGCCATATATATAGCTTTCGCTAATGAGAAGGATGTTTTCTTAGTGGTTTACTTAGATGAATTGACAGTGTTTTTTGGTTCTGATGATGAGAATTTGTGTGAGTTAACTAATATGTTGAAGAAGGACAACACTGTGAAATGGACCGAGGACGCCATGAAATCTTTCAATATGGTAAAGATTTATTTGACCAAACCCCTAGTTTGATCAGTCCAGATTATAATCATGATTTTATTATATTTTCATTCGCATCTGAGCACACTTTGGTTGCAGTGTTGATGCAAGAGAAAGATCAGGCAGAGCAGCCCATTGCATTTTTCAATCAGACTATTAGAGGTGTTGCTCTTCGCTATAAAATCATTTGGAAACAAGATTTCGCTCTTATAAAGGCATTGAAGGATTTTCGAGTTTACATTCTGCATTTGCATGCCATAGCACATGTTCCCAACGCAGCTGTCAAAGATGTCCTCATGCAAACTGATCCGAAAGGAAGAAGATGTAAGTGGATAGCAGTGATGTTAGAGTATGATCTTGAGATTACGCCCATGAAATTGATCAAAGGTAAAGGCTTGGAAAAACTCATGACTGAGTCGAATCTTCATTCTCTATACATAAATCTTATTGCAGCAATGTCAGGTGATGAAGATGGTGGCACACTCATTCAGGTATCAGAGATGTTTCTCAACTCACCTTGGACTCCGATATAGTATATGTTATGTATTTAATATGACCAATAATACCCTGATCTCATGTGATTTCTACCGAAAGACTGTTTAATTCATTATGGATCACAAAATCTTAAATACAAAAACTATGTTTTATCAATCAAAGGAGGCCTCAAGGACCTCAGCCATACCAACATGGAATGCAAGGTACATCATGCTCCTGTTACCATCCCTACCAGAATGCACCCTTGCCACTTTGGTACTCTTCCACTCATCCATCATGGTCCACACCTCCTTCTTGGCCATATGCACCTCAATATCCTCCCCAACTTGTCAATCAACCATTTCAACCATATGCTTCTCCACATCCTCAGTGGAATAACCCATCACAAGGGTAGAGGCCTCAACTCAACCAACCTCCTGCTTTATTGCCTCCAACTCCATCTCAACCACATCTCACTCATCCTGCTCCACCCAAGAAACCTCAGATTCCTGCTAAACCCAATCTAAACCCGAATAACAAGAAATTGTAGTAGGTCTAGAGTGGAGAGACATCTTACCCTGCCTATGTTGTGGAGATTCAAGAAATCAACCTCAGGTCTGGAAGAGTGCTCCTAGATAACCAACCTCCATCTCCACCTAAGGATCTTGAAAAGGAAAAGGAAGAGAGTAGCCCTTAAGTAAAGACACCTCCTTTTCTTGAGAGATTGATCCATTCTAACCAGCACATCCCAGAAGAGACTAAACTTCTGGTAGAATTGAATAATTTGTGTGTTAAATACCCCTTCTCCACGCTATTAAGGATGTTCCAATCTACAATAAGCTTATCAAAGAGAAATATTTCAAACACCCTAGGAGGAGAAAAATAGACACCCCCACCATCAATTTTATTGGTCAATTATCTGATTTGATGCTGGGGAGAGTGATTTGTCCAAGATTGGAAGTCCAGTGGTAGATGTGCACATTGATGGCATCATTGTCCCTCACACACTAGTTGATCTTAGGGCTGCCATCAATGCGATGACTAAAGAAACCATGTTAAAAATAAACCTCCAAGGATCCTTGAGAAAGACCACTACAGTGTTGCAAATTGCAGATAGATCCATAGTGGCTCATAAGGGAGTTGTTGAGGATGTAAAGGTCTTTGTTGACTCCTCGGAGTATCCTAATGATTTCTTGGTTCTCCATCCCAAAACTAAATTCAATAGTTATCCTCTCATCCTGGGAAGGCCATGGTTAGCCACTAATCATGCTTACATAAGTGGCAAGGCTGGGAACATGACCATTAGGAATGGGAATTTGTCCAAACAATTGATATTGTACCCTCCCAATCACCCATCCATTGAGCATGACTTTCCCATATGGTTAGAAGAGGAGGAGGAAGATGAAGTGTACCATACAACATCCCATCCAATCTATATCCTAGGAGGGGGGAAACCTAATGAATATGACCTCATTGACCAAATCCTCCAGAACCAACCCCCCAATACCATGTCTCTTATTGAGCTTTTGAAGGAATCTGAGGGTAATCCTTGCATTGAGTTATGCCTAGTTGACCCAAGTCCTGCACATGTCAAAGTTGTAAACTTTGGTCCATCTAGAACCCTGAAGATTAACCCATCTCTCTCAGCCAACCAAGAAGAGAAGTTGTGCAAAATGTTGAGAGAGCACTTAGATGCTTTTTCTTGGAGCTATTAATAAATGAAGGGGGTGCATACTTCGATTTTACTCATCACAACTACATCAAGGAGGGATGAAAACTTGTGCGCCAAAATCAGAGGAGAATGAACCCAACCCTCAAGGAAATAGTAAAGGAAGAGTTGCAAAAGTTGTTGGATGCAGAGTTCATATACCCCATCTCAGATAATGAGAGGGTGTCCCCTCTATTTTTGGTCTCAAAGAAGAATAGGAAGTAGAGGATTATGTGGATTACAAAGAACTAAACAAAGCCACTAAGAAAGACAACTTCCTTTTACCTTTCATTCGTCATGTTTTAGATGGTCTTGCAGGGAAGAAGTTATACTCTTTCCTGGATGGATTCTGTTAGCGCTTGAAATTTCACCTCAGGCTGAAAAAGGTAAACTCCAAGGCAACATCAAACCACTTAGCCTCGTAGCTAGCCCTACGGGGCAGGAGAGGGCTCTCTCTGGTCTATCTCGGTAAAGATATTCAATGGGAAAGATAACCAATAAGGAAACACTGATTTTAGGCTAGTAAACTGATAAAAAGAGTTTGTTTTGGGATTTTTTGGATTTTGGTGGAAAATCGGGGAAAGGCAATTTTGGGTGCGGGGATTTGGACACAGTTTTTGTAGGGGGTTCTTTGGGGCAAGGTAGGAGACTGTATTGATGCCTTTAAATTAAGTGAATGGGTAGGAATGACTGGTGAGGAGCTAAGGAGAGCAAGCAATCACCTTGAGTTCTCCTTAAACAGATGAAAACATTGATATTAAGCAAACTTAAAAGCAGAGCATGGAAATCATGAATTCTACTTTAACACTTCATTTGCCTAATTTCAGAAGAAAAAGAAAGACGATGATTTCACATAACACACTTACAAATACAAAGATAAGCACACCATGAATACATGTAACCACAGGAATCCCAAAAAGGACTGCAAAACCCTGGTCTTTCTTCCTTTGCCAAAATTGCAGAGATACAATGAATAATACAATAGAGCTTTCTCCCTCAAGAGTCCAACCATGAAAATGACCAAGAAAGTACATAATATAGGCAATCTAACATCTTTCCTTGCCTCTAGGGGTCGAGCTCATCCTTCTAGGAGCTGTTTCAACTAATTCTAAACTGAGCACTAAAATCTAGGCAGTCAAAACAACTTGCCTCTATAAGCTAGGAAACTAGTTCATTCATTAAATGTTTGCTATTTCATGAATGAATCTTCTAGAATAGGTAAATAAGTGTCATATCAACATGAAAATACATTAATTACATCAAAGAGGGTGAAAAATCTCATCCCAAGTCAAAACTGGCCAAAGTTGGGCGAATTCCTGAGCTGTAGGTGAAAAATTATGAAAATTGCCTGATAGGTCGCGCCCTTAATCCTGATAGGTCGCGCTACTTTGGATCTCCGTTTGAGGCACTTACAGGTGTCCAAATGAGGCAAACGTGGGCTTTTGGGAAAGGTATAGATGTCTATTTTCCAACCCAACTAGAATTACTGAATTTGGTAGCCATTTGCCCCTCCAAAATTGCAATCTCCCAAGACTGCTCCCTGTTTGTCAAAAAGGTGGCAGAAAGTCAATTTTTGCATGTTTTTTGACCTTCTGGAGGCTCAAAACTTGATGAAATCTCTTGGTAATTGCTGAGCAGGTGTATCTTTGCATGAAAAATCCAGAAATTCTGAGTTTTCCCAAAATGAAGTTGCCCATCGAATAGGTCGCGCGCGGCGCGCGACCTATCAAGGAGAAAAACCTGTTTTTTGCCCAAAAATTCATAAGTGACCAAAAATACTCAAAATTTTTTGAAATTTGTGCTGTAGTGAGGTAATTGAATATCATGCTCCTTCAAGGAAGCCTCAGCCAAGATGTGGAGGGGACCGGGCCTTCTCCGTCGTTTTAGTGCCTTGGCCAACCTTCTTGGATCTGGCGATTGTAATTTTGACATTTTTAAAGCAAATATACATGAACCTCTTATTTCAATTTGACGACATTAAAACACCTTTCCCATGCTCATTTGTCTTTTCCAAGCAAAATACTTTGATGATCAGAGGCCTACCTACAACCTTGAAGAATTTTGAGGTCGTTTTGGAGTTTACTGGCGGTTTTTGTAGATGAATTTCCCAACAGGTCGCGCGCAGGTGCTGATAGGTCGCGCGTTCTTGATAGGTCGCGCTAGTGTAATTTTTCAACTGGATGAACCCCCCTGATAGGTCGCGCACGCTCGATAGGTCGTGCGCAAGTGTTGACAGGTCGCGCGCGGGTTTAGCTTGCCAAGTTTGCTCAATTTCTCTCCAAATCGCCCAAATCGCTCTTCACTATTTCTTTGAGGCAAATGATGCTCAAATAGAAGGAGAGAGGGGCTTTATAGGCTTGATTTAAATTAATTTCTCCTCAAACCCTCTTTCTAATGTTTTTAACTTGACACTTTTTCAAAATTTAAATACTGCTGACTTTATGGTTTCCTTTTGTCCTGAAATTGTTTGAACTGATACTTTGTCTTGAAAATTTTTGTAGGGATAGCTTCTGAGGAATCTTGGCAAAGGGGACCAGGGTCGCATGCTGTCTTTTGAAAACTTTTGAATTTTTACAATTTTTTACAAAAATGAGAAAAAGACATTGTCTTTAAAAACAGGGTTTTTAAATCCAAGGTTAAAATTAGCTGTACAGGATGAAACCTCAAAGACATGACCTCAAAGACAAATTGGACCTAAACCCTAGACCTAGGACTTTGACAAGACAAGGAACCTTGAAAGGATTTGTAGACTGAAACAACTTGATCCAGCAGTGCCAAGAGGGGAATAAAGACACCAGCTCCTCCATCAAGGTTATGGCATGCCTAATGGAATGCAATGAAATGACACTGATGACACACCTACTTATGCAAATGCAAAGAGTTTTGATCGCTGATGGAGGGCTACTAGACCGACTCTAACAGATTCAATGGCTACAATCAGATCCAGGTCAGCCTTGAGAATTAAGAAAAAACTACATTCACATGTCCTTGGGGTACATTTACTTATAGAGTCCTTCCTTTCGGTTTATGTAATTCCCCTGCCACTTTTCAAAGGGAAGTTCTTAGCATCCTTGTTGAGCTGGTCCATGAATCTATAGAGATCTACATGGATGATTTCGCTCCCTATGGCACGCGACTTCTTAGAGGCTCTATCTAACCTGGGCAAAGTACTAAAGAAGTGCATTGAAATGAACCTCTCACTTAATCCTGAGAAGTGTGAATCCTTAATGAATGCAAGGGTTGTCACCTTGGTCATTTTATGTCTCCGGAGGGAATACAAGTGGACCCAAACAAAATTTTCATTATAAAAAGGGTCCCCACTCCTCAAAAGTAGAGGGATGTTAGTAATTTATTAGGCTTAGCTGGATAATATAGGAGGTTTATTAAGGAATTTAGAAAAGTGGCCTCGCGATTGTTTGGATTGCTAGTCAAGGACTCATAATTCTGTTGGTCAGATAGTTTCCAAGAGGCCCATGAGATCTTGAAAGACAATTTAACCACTACACCCATACTTAGGGGCCCAAATTGGGCTCTGCCTTTCCATATCTGTTGTGGGGAAAAATGCCTATGCAGGACAATCCTATCCACCTAAGGTGTGACAGTGCCTTAGCAACAAACAGACACAACTATTCTAGTATTCTTCCTTTATGAATTAAGAATGAAGAGAGATGGATGGACTAACTGGTGTCTTCCGTTTGTCCCTCGATCCGGTTTCTCTTCTCTTTGAGAGTTCCCAGCTACTTGCCTTCTCGCTCGCCCAGCTTCAACAGGTTCCTGCAAGATCACAAGAAGAGAACACTACACAAAGACATAGATTCATATTCATAACTAGTTCAGGATTAGAAATAAACTAAACATACTAATGCAATCATACATCAAAGATACATCAGTATATAGGAGAAACCAAGATAGCTTTATTGATTAATAACAAGGTTCAGGAGGAGATACAACCAAGAGAGTTCCAATCCAGCATCTCCTTCCCAGCAAATGAAATTCGTATCTTCACCTCCCTTCAAAGCATTAAGCACCCAATGATTCCAATCTCAAACCAACAACAATTATTTGCAATAAAAAAATTCCAGCCTCCTGGATCTCATGGAGGAGAGATCCATATATAGATGTTTGGAGAGAGGATGAGTCAGCTTGGGATCTGACTAGTGTCCTCTCCCTCTGTCAGTTCTTGCTTCCACTTGGAGACTAAGAGCCTCTTACTCATCACTAGTCGAATTCATTAAGGCAAGTCTCATTGGAGAAGATCTGGAAGCTTCCAGGGTCTTTCCACCTCGTTGAATGAACTTGCCATTTGTCACTTCCCGCTCAGCGCACCCTGGTAGTGCTTCTACCTGCGTTGCAGTGCACCTAGCTAGTGTAATCTCTGCATTACAGCGCAAACAGCTAGTGGAGGCTCTGAATTGATCCTGAATTGACTTGTTTTTTAGCAGTTTCTGGTGGAGAACTTCTGTGAATTGTTGTGGTTTTCTAGTCTTGTTCCTCTAGGGGTAGGAACAACATGTTTAGGGACTTTGGATCCCTTAGATTATGGAAATTTCATGCTTATAGCTGTAAGGCACAAAAATGTCTATAACAGTTGCCCCCTAAAGTATGAGGTCATTTATCGGGTGAAATGCTTTATTAGGAGGATCGAAGTTCATCCAATGCTGGGAGGAGACCTGTAATACAATACAATACATTATTTTCATACTTTTTTCACGATCTAGCTGAGGTGGGCATCTCCATGCTCAGCTTTATAAATTCATTTTCATGTACATATAACAGACAATCGTCTGATGATAGACTGATGATTCTGATAGAGCGATCATCCTTTTGGTAGGATGATTATCTGTGTTGTAAAGTTGTACATTTCTATGTCTTTATTTTCTGAATATATATCGCAGCCCGGATGGATGAAACTAGATCCAGAGTCTTCAATCTCATCCTATCTTCACTCTAAGTACAAGTCGATCCATGTGAGAATTGCTCTGAAGTCGAACATGGAAAGACATCGCTTGATTACCAGTTAATGATGTAAACTGTTAACAAGCGCGAGAGGAATCACCGATAATGAAGATGACCCTCAAGGTACTGCAGTAAAATTCATGTGGTGTGAATAGAGGACTTGACGTCGAACACCATGCAAAATCTTTCGGTCGAAGGTCATTGATGTATACCTGTCGTCGGAAGTGAGAAACTTGCCATTTAGGCATGCAAGCTTCAAAGTACTGAAGGGGTTGTTCCTAGATCAACTTCTTGGATAATGAGCTGATGTCGACAAGAAGTGATCTGTCAAAGGAGGGCCTTAATGAATCCCACATCAATGACACGGAACGGAGCTAATGATTTTGATGGAGGTGAAAACGATCTGATGACATATGATTCAGGGTGGCGGTCATGAAAGAGTATAATGTATGGTAGTGGATGGGACACAGGTGACTTCTCTGAACGACTTCTCTTGAACATATGGCGACACTTATGCGATGGATCGGTAGCATTACCCCAAATATAGATGGTATGGCGAGACCATGGTGATGTGACCGGTGAGTGAAACAACCCAACCCGACTGTGGTACAGAGGAAAACTGTCATGTTCAAGAGCGACTTGCTACCATCAAAGTTTTCTTGAGTTTCTCCCAATTTTTCCCCAGTCATTGCTGACCAGTACCTCTTTATTTTTGTCAAGCTTGAGGAGGATAACATATGCTTGTTCTATAACTTGCCCTTCGGGCAAGCCCATCGCTATGTTTTAACGAGCCTAGCGATAGTGAAACTCGTTCTCATCTAAAGACAATTTTGTCGCTATTTAATGCTTTTAACGAGTCTAACGACAAAGATAACTCGGTCCTTTTCATTTTTAGAGAGTCTGAAAAGGTACGTAAAGTCAACTCCGAAAGTCCTTTTTCGTCATCTAATCCCTTAAGTCTGAAAAATTATAAAACAATACAGAAGGGATGAGTTTTCGATAGTTTTAACGAGCCGAACAAAACAAGCGCTCAATCTTTTTGTGCAATAATCCCTCAGGTCCAAAAAGATTAAAATCTAGAGGAGGGATAGCACTTCCGGTCGCTTTAACGAGCTGGAAGGCCGAAACTCGGCAATCTTTTCATATTTTATGAGGCAGATGAAAAGAGCTTAAAGAAGACTCATCTTTCGAGGAACGAGTGATAAAAAGGGGTAGCAGTTGATTCCAGGTACGGGTTGGAATTTTCCGATCACGGCAGTGTCACAAGGATGGCTAGTGAAATCACTCTTCGCAGCTGTTCCTCAAAATGGGTAAACAATCATAGGAGGTGAACGATCGCCCAATGGAAAAGTGGAGGTGACGGTGCAAACACGACCAAGGCTTTAATGGCTGATGATATTACATTCACGGTGGTTATTTACCGGAATAGTTCATTTTTTAACGAGCTTAAACGCGGTCGGAAACATTTGCTCGATCTTATGTTTATTTTTTCACGAGCATGAACTATGTGCTAAAACTGCTCAGATCTTGCGTTTATTTTTTAACGAGCATGAACTGTGTGCTAAAACTGCTCGATGCGGGTTTATTTTTTAACGAGCTTGAACCCTGCGGTAACACTGCTCGAGGCGGGTTTATTTTTTAACGAGCTTGAACCCTGCAGTAACACTGCTCATGATAAGTTTGTATGCCCCCAGCATAAAAACGCAAAACGAGGTGCATGCCCCCCAAGCTTCATTGCATTCAACTCGATGGTTGGAATGAAGGTTTACCTTTGAGATTTGGAAAGGGGATTTGTTTCATTTTTTAATGAGGTTGACACAGTAAAAGAACCATCCTCAAGACTCCTTGTTTCATTTTTTAACGAGGTTGACACGAGATAGGAACCGTCCTCGGAATCCACCGTATTTACAGTATTTGATAGAAAATAAAAAACTGAAGGATGATAAAGATCATCTTGAGTATCTTCTCCACAATCCGGGAGAAGGGAACGATGGTGGGAATCATTCCATGGTGCCCCGTCAATTACCATTGATTGGACAATCCCTTTGTCGGTGACACGCACTTGTGACCAAGGATCTGAAGGGGTACCATATTCTTTAGATCTATCTATCCAAACACTTGATGAGCATTGATTTGGGGTTGCCCCCCAGGCCAAGAAAATTGATTGCTACAATATTTCTAAAATGGCAATGATCCATGCTGACAAAATGTTCAGGAATCTTTGGAATCCATTAGATATAGAAGATTTCATATTGTAGGTTTCCACTGTGGCCACATCCGCCAGATTACTCGCAGGCAGTAGGGCAAAAGTACCCATTAATACAGGGTCTTTTAGGAGACCTACTCCAATATTTTGAAGCGAATGATTGCTTCCATGGATCATTTGAATGCTTCCCGTAACTTGTGAACTGTTGGGGAGAAATGTTTGTTGGTCGATGATTGTAATTCTTCCTTGAAAGGGAATGCAATCCTCTTGAAGTAGGTCGACACAACTGCGGCCATGGCATATATCCAGGGCCTTCCCAGTAAGATGTTGTAATCGAGGTTTCCGTCGATTACTTCAACATCAACTTCTATTGTTTTTCCCCCTAGTTCAACTTTCAAGTTACTTAAAATCCCGTATGGAGTGTATGATTGTCCATCAAATGCTTTTATCGTTGTTGAAGATCGCGACAAGGGTGGTGAGCCTAAATTTTTCCAGCAACTCATCGACATAATACATGTGGATGCCCCCTCATCAATAATTGTTCGATGAACAGTTTTGTTGAGGGCTTTCACTTGAATAAGGAAAGCTAGTTGAGCTGGTAATTGAGGGTCATATCCTTTATGATCAAAGGCCACAAGATTTGAATTCATTGGGCCAATCCCACCTATTTTTGATAATAAAGCTTGCTTTTGAGACGGGCAATTCTGTGGTACCCCAAGTGTCGACATAGCGGACGGCGATTGGGCCAGGTCCTCTATTATATTATAATTCTGTGCTACTTTTGCACTAGGATTAAATGTCGATTTGTGTACTACTCCCTTTGGCGACTTTATCATTGGTTCAGGAATGATGGGTGGCACAACTTCGGTTAAAGTTGTTGTCGAACTACTAGGTTGTTCATTAGCCTTGTTATTTGACAGCTGTGGATTCCCGTAATCTTTATTCCTTGTCAAAGCATCATTTTGCTGCTTTGAGATAGACAACATAAGCACTTGGGATCGGGAAGCATTTTGATTAGCAACCAGTTTGGTTCCCGGGTTTGGAAACGGATCAGTCAATACTGCTAAGGTTTTTGAACTCTTAAAGAATATTTTAAGCTCAACTTTGTATGGACATTCATTCGTCCAATGGTCCTCATCGCATATTTGACACCCGAAAAGGGGTTTCCTTTGACCAGAAGGGTTTGTAGAAGCTTTTTCAAGAGATGACTCATCCTGCTTCTTTTTCCTCCCTTTCTTTTTCTTCTTGCCCCCTGGCTGCTTCAGTTTTTTTCCCTTGTTGGTCGACATGGCATTTACTTCTGAGGCAAGAAGTTCGTCTTTTGCATTTTGATCTGAAATCTTACGGGCTTTCTTGGACGTAGCCTTTGTCGATTTCGCGTTTGTCATGCCAATCATGCCATCGCCGGCGTGAGAGTCATTGTTTGATTTAGGAGGAGGAGGAATTGAGAATTGCGGTCTAGGGGCGTCAGGTATTTTGTCGTAGAGCGTGCCAGACTGAGTATAGACCAAGTCTAGATATTGTGCACGAGCGATAACTTGCTCTTCCATTACGACTCCCCCCTTTGCCACATCTTCCGTTATGGCAGGAAGTAACGACTTGATAAACCATTCAGCTAATAGCTGATCGGGAACGTACGTTTTTACCATCCTACGACGACGTCGCCACTCATGTATATGATCAGATATGTGAGTGGCCGTTGTCTTTTTGAAATTGGTTAGGAGTTCCGTTCCCGTTTCATACCTTATCGGTAATTGAAAATGGGTTAAGAAAGTCGTGGCTAAGGTACTAAAATTGTCGAATGAAGCTCTAGGTAATTCAATATACCATTTTTCCGCTGGACCCATTAACGTCCTCTAAAAAAGGCGAAGCCTTATCGAATCATCATTCAGGGTGTTTGATGAACACCACAGATGAAATGTCATCACATGATTCGATGGATCTTCACCCAGATTTCCATTAAATTTAGGAATATCTGACGGAAGTTTATGCGGAATCGCTGGCCACCAAGGGGCATAAGCAATTGAATCATTCGTCAGCCGGTTTAAATCTGGTAATTCTAGAGTTTCTACAAAGGGCAACTGTTGATTCAGGTTAGGCGAAGCATACCCAGGATAAGATGGAATCGCCTGAGCAGTGGGTCTTTGCATACCAGCATAATGTATTTGATGCTGGCAACTTTGACAAGGTTGATGAGCATAACCATTATAGTATGGTTGTTGATAACCGCTTTGGAAATGCAGTTGCCCATTACTTACAAAGACTTGTTGCTCAGGTCCTTGATATGATTGCTGGAATTGCGGTTGTTGAGATTGAACCAGCCCTGGTTGTTGGACCATTTGCTGTTGTCCAATACTGGATGATTGACCAAGATGAGGAGTCATAGTACTTGTTTGAGCCTGAGTCGCTCCAGATAAGGAGGCACTAACCTGAGGTTGTGATTGAGTTGTCGAGACAAGAGGTTGTTGTATTGCAACCTGAGATTGACATACAACAGGTAGCGCTTGTACTTGCGACGCAATCACCATACCAGGTATAGTGGGAATATTCGACACAGGGTGGACTGGTTGCATTGAATATGCAACCCTTGGTTGCTGAGGCAGTATCGGTACCCAACCGCTGGATGTAATTCTAGTTTCACCTGAACTTTGTTGTAAACTCCCATATGGTTGTTCTCCGGGAGGGAACAATGAAAAGGCATACTGCCCTCCATATGGTGGCAATCCAGTACTTAAAGGGTAGATTGGCCTTTGAAGACACATTGGATCAATTTGTTGAGTTTCAACATAAGAAATACCAGATGATAATCCGGATGAAGAAATAGGAACTAACCATGTCGTCGAAGCAGTCCCTGATGGGACTTCGGCTTGTTGTTGATAACTTGTCGGGACAGATGGTATACCATCAAACATCGTTGGGGTAGCAGCATGAGGCTCTGCTGCTGCTGTGTCGGATGACACAGTCCTGGATGTCGACGGTTGTTCAGACATATCTAGTCTATCCAAAAGATTTTCTAGCGATTCTACAAGAACTTACGATGAAAAGAGACTAACTTCGAAGATCGACGAGGGAATGGTGATGATTATTCTGTTTAAAATAAAATTTAACGACGCTTAGACACAACCTGTTTTTTCAATTTTAAAGAGTCGATAAAAATCAAAAGATGACTCTAGTCTCCTTCGATGTTTTAACGAGCCCGAAGTGACAAATGCTCGGATGGACTTTTTCCGTTATAGAGTCTGAAAAAGGCCAAAAGGAACTGCTCTGGAGTTCTAGGTAGAGGGTGTGCCAAACTTCTCGCAAAACCGCAGAATACTTTTTAAGGTACGGGTGGTCAATCTTCCTGAATGTTGTGTTCAGTGCATTGCGATCAGTAGGGCGGCTGACACGACTTCCTAAGGATAAAGGTTTTATGCCTATAGGGGTCTCCCAATATATACTCGACGGTACGTGGGAGCACAATCTGTACTGGCGCTATCGTCCCTCAGGAGGAATCACCCACCATCAGCGAGATCGACAGTCACCAGGCTTTACGACGCCAGAACACGTCTCTAGCCTAGACCTCTATGTTGTGCGTTAAGTTACAAAGAGTTGTTAAGTTCATTCAATTTATTTTAGGTTGATCTTTCTTAGAAGATTGCCTTTTGAGGTTCACCACGAGATGTAGATACAACTCCTAAATGCAATCTAAAAGATGATAAGCAAATTTTATCTCTTTTTCAACAATGAAAATCCTATCTACAAAGGCAAAAGAAAGACACCATCTTTTCTCAAAGAGCAATCAGCACACTCTAATGCACTTTCCTAAATCAAGCATGCAAACTATCAAGATACAAATGCACAATGCAGGTGTTTGTTTTCCGCTCTCTTAATATTGATGCCTAAAAATAAAGCTTTTTGTACAACTTTGAATTTGCTTTTAAATGACAAATACAAACAAGTTTACTTTTTCGAAATCAGAAAGGGTAGAAGAGAATACAACACTTTACGACTTTCGAAATGAACACTTGTTTCGACACTTAAAAGAGACAAACTCAAACCAAAAGAAAAAGTAAACGTATAATCAACTGTCAATCAGCCAATGAACTCTCTCCTAAGATCAAAATCAATAGATCTGAATCAAGGGCTACAGGATGACTATTTCACTCTTGCAAAGGAAAACTATGAATGACGCCACAAACACATAAAAACACTCACAGCATTTTTGTACAAAAGGAGGCGGAATTTAAGCAGAGAAAAGGAGTTATCAGACAGGTACCTATGCTGGTTACAGGCTGTAGAAATCAGAGATCAAAACAAGGCAAAACAGAGCAGAGAACCCCAGCTACACAAGGCCTAAGCTGGATCAGCGCACCCCTAACACAGAGGTTTTGACATTCAACGCAGGTAGCCTTCACGGGACCTGCGTTGAAATGCAGAACCTCTTCACGGAGTCTGCGCTGAAGTAGAAACGAGAGTTCTTCTCTGGGTTCTGGGTCACGGTTTGCTGATTAATCTACGGTTTCAGGCCAAATAAAACCAACAAGCAAGGTACAATCAAAGGGATAATTTGAAGGAGGGCTAAGATCTATCACAAAGGATCATCAAATCATTTGTGAGTCCATTGTTCAGATCATAGATAAATCTAGTGATTGGATCAAAGCAGCAGCTGTCTACTTTGCATCTGAAAATAGCAGATGCAGTTCGATTGTTGCTCTTGAGTCTATGAAACAAACAATGATAGAGACACAAATAAAATTATTAAATAGATCTCCCCAGCGGAGTCGCCAATTTTTGTGGGGAAAAATGCCTATGCAGGACGATCCTATCCACCTAAGGTGTGACAGTGCCTTAGCAACAAACAGACACAGCTATTCTAGTATTCTTCCTTTATGAATTAAGAATGAAGAGAGATGGATGGACTAACCGGTGTCTTCTGTTTGTCCCTCGATCCGGTTTCTCTTCTCTTTAAGAGTTCCCAACTACTTTCCTTCTCGCTCGCCCAGCTTCAACAGGTTCCTGCAAGATCACAAGAAGAGAACACTACACAAAGACATAGATTCATATTCATAACTAGTTCAGGATTAGAAATAAACTAAACATACTAATGCAATCATACATCAAAGATACATCAGTATATAGGAGAAACCAAGATAGCTTTATTGATGAATAAAAAGGTTCAGGAGGAGATACAACCAAGAGAGTTCCAATCCAGCATTTCCTTCCCAGGAAATGAAATTCCTATCTCACCTCCCTTCAAAGCATTAAGCACCCAATGATTCCAATCTCAAACCAACATCAATTCTTTGCAATAACAAAATTCCAGCCTCCTGGATCTCATGGAGGAGAGATCCATATATAGATGTTTGGAGAGAGGATGAGTCAGCTTGGGATCTGACTAGTGTCCTCTCCCTCTGTCAGTTCTTGCTTCCACTTGGAGACTAAGAGCCTCTTACTCATCACTAGTCGAATTCATTAAGGCAAGTGTCATTGGAGAAGATTCTGGAAGCTTCCGGGGTCTTTCCACCTCGTTGAATGAACTTGCCATTTGTCACTTCCCGCTCAGCGCACCCTGGTAGTGCTTCTACCTGCGTTGCAGTGCACCTAGCCAGTGTAATCTCTGCATTTCAGCACAGACAGCTAGTGGAGCCTCTGAATTGATCCTGAATTGACTTGTTTTTTAGCAGTTTCTGGTGGAGAACTTCTGTGAATTGCTGTGGTTTGCTAGCCTTGTTCCTCTAGGGGTAGGAACAACATGTTTAGGGACTTTGGATCCCTTAGATTATGGACATTTCATGCTTATAGCTGTAGGGCACAAAAATGTCTATAACAATATCCATGTTGATGCATCCAACAAAGTTGTGGGGGCAACCTTGGGAAAAATAGATGGTAAGCTATATTATGTCATTTACTTCATTGGTAAAAAGTTGTCTAAGACTGAATTAAACTACCTGTAACTGAGAAAGAACTCCTAGTTGTTGTACACTCCTTGAAAAAATTCAGAAAGTACATCACTGGATACCAAAAATTTTATGCATATTGACCATGAAGTTATCAAATACTTGATGAATAACCCTAATGTGAATGCTAGAATCATTAGATGGTTTCTATTGTTATGGTAGTTTGATTTAACTATCATTGACAAGCTAGGAAAATAAAATGTAGTTGTATATTTTCTGTCTAGGCTTTCTTTTCCTGTTGGTGATGAAGGGATGGTCAATGATCAGCTTCCATATGAGCACTTATTTTCTATCTCAGTGCTCTTTCCATGGTTTGCTCACATAGCCAACTACCTAGTTTCTGCAAGATTTCCTCCAAATCTGTCATCTAGGGAGAAGAGCATGATTGTAAGGAAGAGTGCCCCTTTCACTTGGATTGGGGGCAATCTCTTCAAGCAAGGACCAAGTCGTATCTTAAGGAGATTTTTCAGGGAAGAGTAATCCTTTGACATCCTCTTAGCCTATCATGCTGGGCCCTGTGGAGGTCATTTTGCTGCTAAGAGCAGCTTTCAAAGCTCTACAAGATGGATAATTATGCCCACTCTCCACCAATATGCAAGAAGGTATACCAACATATGTGATCAATGCCAGAGGATGGGGAAACCAACACCCAAGGAATAAATGCCCCTACAACCCAGGGGTCCTTGGAGCCATTTGAAAAGTGGGGCATGGATTTCATTGGGCCAATTGATCTACCATCAGGGTAGAAAAAGTACATCATTGTATGCACTGATTATTTTACAAAGTGGGCTGAGACAAAGGTTGTCAAGGCAGCAACAACAGAGAAAGTGGTTGAGTTCTTAAGGGATAATGTCTTCTAAAAATTTGGGTATCCTAGATAGATATTCACATATCAGGGAGCTCAATTTACATCGCATCTAATCAAGAATATTTTAAGGCATCATATCAAACACATAAAATATACTGCCTATCACCCTCAAGAAAATGGACAAGTAGAGGTTACAAATAGGGAAATAGAGGGAATCCTCACCAATATTGTGAGAAGTAGCAGGAGGGATTGGGAAAACGAATTAGTGGAGGCCACTTGGGCCTATAAGACAACTTGGAAAACAACTACTATTTTTACTCCATATGATCTAGTTTATGGAAAGAAAGCTCTGCTCTCCATTAAGTTTGAGTATAATAGAATGGAAACTCAATTGGACTTAGATGTCACCAAAGCATAGTAGGAGAGGATGCTCCATTTAGATGGATTGGATGAGTTCAGAATGCAGACCCTCCTACACACCGAAGTTTTAAAATTGCAGAGGAAGGTATGGCATGATAGGCATATCAAGGAAAAAGTATTTGAGGAAGGGGATTAGACCTTACTATATGACTCTAGGTTCAAGGATTTCAAAGGAAAATTGATGACAAAATTGTCAGGTCCATACCTTATAAAGAAATTTCATGACAATGGAGTTTTTCAAATCAGGACCATTTATGAAGAAGGGATTCCCTTGCTTATCAGTGGCTACATGTTGAAGGTATACAGAAAACATATGCCTAAGGAAGAACTCATCGCACCATCACCAAAGAGGTTAATGTGATTGGAAGTGTCATAGCTTCCAGTCCACAAAATTTCTAGATATTGTCTTTAAAAAAGAAAAAATTAATAAAAGGCTTGGATGAAAACCTTTATGAGGCATCTGAGGCGAGCTCCTGTCTTGAAAACCCTTCTAAGGTAGCCCAGGAGTAAATAAAAAGAAGAAAAATAAAGATCCCTGGGTGAAAACCTCTCTTGAGGTGCCCAGTGTTGGAATACATGTTGAAAACCTCTTCTAAGGCAGCTTGTGTGTCTCAAAAAAATAAAAAGACAAAGAAGAAAACAAATAAAAAGCTCAGGACATGGATCCACAACATATCTGTTAATTATTTTTGTCATTTTTCACGTTTGAAGATAGTGGTGGATTCCATATCTACAGAGCCAACATCCTCAAGATTATCTACACTTCTCCCTCCATCCACTTCATATCCACCATCCAAACTCATGTTCTCAACACTCCCCATCATCCCAGTAGCTCAAAATTCAAATTTCATCCCCTCTCTGGATTGTGCTAGGAAGAACCTGTAATAGCTATGGGAAGGTCATGTAGTGCTACAGAAAGGTTCTGAAAATCTATAGGAGGGAAATCTGAATGAAAGGACCACAAAGCATGACCTTGCTAAGGATAAATAAGGTTCTCCCACCATGGTCCACAATTTATCCATCATGCATACATCCCAGTTCACAGAAAAATTAATATTTTTCATTAAAAACCCTCCACTTTGTAGTACCCTCTAAAAATTTCTTTAGAAACACATAGATCACATCCTCTCCATTTACACAAAACTACACTACTCCCTCAAAGCCCTAGCATCATCCTCCAGACCCTATACATCCTTTCTCATCACCCCCATGTTATTTGAAGACCCTGGAAGAGAACCTCCTCTTGTAGCAGCCTGTGAAAACCTCACAGAAAACCATAATCTTATTTTTTTTCCATCCATAGAGGGGTTGATACCAACTCATGAGGCACTCTGCAGTAGTCATAGCACTCCAACCAGGACTCTCCACCAACAGCAACACCTTGGACATAAACAAAGGACCTACAAACATAGCAACAACAACAATCAAATACCATGAGGAGAAAAAAAAGATATACATAGGAAACGGAAAAAAATAGCAAGGCAACTCCTATGGTGACAATACAAAGGTTTAGATCCAGCATGCACATCCCTGCATTAGTCGATCACAAGGTAGGCAAAGGTATGGAAACCTATCATCTCCTCCCTATGTGTAAATAATGGAAAATGTATAAATGTCGAGAGGAGGTATTTTTATAAGTTGGAGCTGGCTAGTTAACTTGGTCACCCTTTGTTAGTGAACAAAAAGTGATTATGAGCGCTCATGCAACGTGTCACATCAATCAAGTTAGGATCACGAAGAGTGGGTGTTTATTACGAGGGATGAGGGAATGATTTCTCCAAGTGGGGACAATGGTCCAAAAGAGGAAACCTCGTGTATCTTCTAGGTCATCATTGCACTCCAAGCCTAAGCCAAAAATGGCATATTATGTACTGGGGCTTGAAACAATGTAAACTTTGAAACGGGAACTGATTCGATTACCCGTTTCGTAGAAGTAGCAAAAAAGTGACCCAATTTTGAAAAGTGGCGATGCAGAATACACATATTTTTTTTTTAGCATAGTTTTTGACACTTTAAATTTTTTTATGTACATTAGTTTTTAGAATGTTAGTGATTTGCATGTTGATTTTAAAAAGTGTTGATTTTGCATCAGGCCCTTTTTTTAAAAGACCTATTTTTTTACTTTAAATTTTCTAATGTATTAAATATGAATAATTATTTTCTAAATTAAACAATTTTTGAAGTGGTCTTCTTCTTCATATTTTCTTTTTTTTATTTAAATTCTTTTTTTAGTGAGGTTTTTATTGTTTTTCATATTTAAAAACGAAGGTCGATATTATAAAGTTTTGATATTCTACATATTTATATATCGTTAATTAATTTTTCAGTGCACATCAAATAATTGTCTCTAAAAAATAATAATTTTTAACAATTGATATAAAAATAACCATTTTCAACATAAATATAACTAAAAAATTACACATTTTGATAATATTTTGCTAGAGATGTCATGTCAAAATCACAATTTTTATAGGAAAAATTTAACAAAAAATGGTTACATAATAGTTTTTTTAATGAATTTCATGTCAAAAAATATTAATAATCACTATTTTTTTCAAAAAATAAAGATTCATATAAAAATTAATGTGAAAATCACATAATACAAATATTCATAACAACATTAATTGAATGCTTATTCTTCTCATAAAATGTCAAAGTCAAAACATTAGAAGTATAACTAATTAATAGTTACAAAAATGAGCTTGATTTCCAAGCATAACTTAGATTTAATCAACAATATCACGTAAATTCAAACTTTTAATCCTCTAGAGTTTCATCAATGTCTTCTACCACAATATTTTCTGCTTAATTTTTCTCATTTTCCTCTTCTAATGGATCTTTGATGTCTATGAATCTCCCAATGTATGCCTTTCCAATCATTCCATGTAATGGTGGTTGAGGTTCCTTTGCCTTTTTTGCCACGTGTGAATCACTAAAATCCCCTTTCTTCAACCCAATTTCTTGCATTGTGTCTGGAAGAAATTGAAGAGCATTAATTATTTGTTGAATAAAATGCACTGTACTGGATATTTTTCAATGGCAATGCAATTTCTTCCTTTTTGTAGGCAACATGCTAGTGTTGTACCTATTTATCAAGCACAAAAGAATAATGAAGTAAATTATTATAATGACATATAAATTAAGAAAAAATATATTGGAATTCAATTCCATATAATAAAACTTACCTGAGCCAGAAAATAAATCTAGAACCCAATCTCCTTCATTTGAACATATGTCTATAAGATAGTTAAACAATAACTGTGGTTTTTGATAACTGTTAACTATCTCTCCTTTTGCTGCTTTGCTTTCATATGTTAGATTTTCACAACAGCATCATAAGCCAGTACTTGTCTCTGACTCTTTCCATCTACCCGATTAAAAAGCATAAACATATAGCTATCATCCTTTTCCCAACTATCAATATGGATGAACTCATAATCATTTATAAATGATTGATATTCACGGTTGAGAAGATTTTACTTTTTCCTGTAACATGAAATAGTAAAAGTTCAATTAACTTGTACATAAATGAATCTTTTAACATTAATCAAACATAAATTTTCAATGTCTCACCATGTAAGCTGCATCCTTGAGTTTGTTTTCCCCTTGAAGCTTGACATTAACATTGCCAATTGTGTATCTAAATGAAATGTCACAAATCTCCATAATGGTGATGATGTGACTTCTACAAATCCTGCAACCACTTTAATAGGAACTTGATAAGTATAAGGGTCACTATAATAGTCAATTGCTTGATATTGAATAGTGTCAAGCTCATTCCAAATCAAATGAGTAAGAGTTGGATCAAGTTCAACATTCCTAAGACGTTGTTTCTTCAGTCTTTCGACTTAATTTTTTCAATAAAGGTTCTGAAACTATTTGGTGCTCCATTTGCATCCTTCCTCATCTTTAATAAAATAAACAAATATATGTATAAGTTATAAAATAAGAATAGTATACAGATTAATAAAAATGAATGTATAAATCAATATACCTTTTTAAATGCAAGATAAAAATAAAAAATAAAAAATAAAAATTAGTGTTGATGTACAACTTGTATCTGGATAGTTGTGTACAACATCATCCCAACCATATTCATTCAGCAATTTAACCATTTGTTCTTGTATTTTCATCTAAACTTTGTGACTGAATAGATAAAGTAAAAAAAGTTAATATAATGATATGTATAACAAACACTACCAAGAACAATATGTTATATTTAAAAGAAAACTATAATATAGAAATAAGTAAAAATAATTCAACAAACTTAGTTTTGAAATTCCTCGGACATTTCCTCCAATGACAATTCCCCTGACCTCACACGAGATAATATTTCTTTGACAAGTTTTTCATCCTTCACTCCTTGTAATTCTCTCCAAAGTGTGATAGTCGTATCTTCTGGAAGCTACTTCATTTCAGGACCAGATTTACTGTTGCTATATATCAATGGTTTATACCTTTTGGCCTTCTGGTTTTTAATGCCAATGTTCTCCCACATGCTAAAAATATCATTAATCAATTCCCATATCTATCCATTTCTAAATGCCAACTGGAAAATGTTATCAATACCTCTGAACATATCAGTATTTACTCTTTCACCATCTGAATTGATTGTCTCCTCAATTTGATAGCTTATTTCCATACAACATTCCTTTCGGAAATCTATAGTAACATTTATCTTATCCCCACCACATTTTTCTTCAAATTCACTATGAATAAATCCAACCCCTTGGATGAAAGTCATAGACATCCTATATTCATTATCTGAATTATGATCCCATGCCACTAACTTTGCTTCTGTATCTGATCAGCCAGCATAAATGATACATTTCATTGTTTCAAAACATGGGTTATTGGGATATCCTCCATCAATTGTTTTTGAGGTTCTACAGAATGGTTCCCCCAAAGCACATAATAATTTTATTCAAAACAATTTGACCTATCAAATGCTTCTTTGTTGGGAACTTGAATTGGATCAGCAATAAGCAAATAATTAACCACATGAGCATATGGATTGTACCTTATCAATGTCTTCAAGTTGTGAACATGAAAGTGGTGTGGATATCTGATTTGATATTAAATTTTCCTTCACTTGCCTTATAGATGTGTCTCGCATTAAGCTGAAAAGTACGACCACCCTCAATTAAGTTTCTCTTTGTCAAGTTCTATCGAATGGCATTTTGTTTTGTTTTAATAATGCCATCCTCTAAATCAACTCTTGGTGTAATGATTTCCCTGCTTTCTTTTGAAGTTTCACTAGGATCTTCACTGTTGGTAATGACTACTTGAGAATGTTCAACTTTACTTTTCTTCCTCCTAACATTCTCATCATTAACTAGAATAGAAACATTCCTGGGCATTCTTACCTTTTCTCTTTTATGGTTCTTCTCCTTTCTAACATCAATTCCAATGTCATCCTCGGTAATGGAAACATATTCTTGAGTTTCAGTTTCAACTTCCTCATTTTTAAAAGTAACTTGTCTACCTTTGCTAGATTTATCCACTATAGACATTTTTTTCTGATCCCTTGGATGTTGTTTTGTAGCATCATGAATTGCTACTTTTTTCTTGTTCACCATATCTTCTTCTGACAATGAGTAGAAACTGTTGACAAAATTCATAACATATTTCTCTATGAAATGAATGCCTCCCAACATAATTGAAAGGCTTTCAACAAAATTCTGTCAAACAAAATATCATATGTAAATAAAAACTAAGTTATAAAAATATAATGAGACAGTTACAATAACGCAAAACACAAAAATAAATAACAATACTTACGATATCTTGTGCAATCTCATTTACGATTTGTTTACACAACTTTGTAGATACCTCTCTTGTGCCATACAATGAATATAATAACTGATATTTAATCCTATCATGTGACTTGGGCAGTTTTCTAAGTATATATAAACAACTTCAGTGTCCAGTACCAAGAACATGTCTATGACCTTTGTTAGCACCTCATAAATTCCACTATCGTTGGGGATATATATATATATATATATATATATATATATATATATATATATATATATATATATATATATATATATATATATATATATATATATATATATATATATATATATATATACGTATATCTTCGCCTTCTCTTTCTTTCACATACCATACATTTTCTGGAAGTCTCACTTCTTTTGATTTCTTCCAGTATGAAATCGTCTTCTTATCATTTGAGGCACTTGATAGATTTGTAGATATAAACTCATGTTTGGTTCGTTCAATAGTGCTTTTTGAGGATCCACCTTTAGTTTTAGCAGTCATTGGTACAAAAAGATTCACATAAATATTCTTTGATGCCATTTTCCTACAAAAGAAATACACATATATAAATCAGTAAATTACAAAAAAATAATAGCTTAAATTAAAAAAAAATGATAAATGATAATTAATTTTGTAAAACATAACAATTTAAAAAAAATACAAATAAATAAGAAATTAAAAAAATACAGCCCTCTGCCGCCCCACCCTGAAAATCGGCCTGTCGCCTGCCCTCTCCCCCACCCCGCCTGCCCAACTGCCCGCCACCCAAGCCAGCTGTTGGGCCGTCGAGGTGCGGCCGGGGGGATGGCGTAGTGGGTAAATCTAAATCATTTAAATTTTTAATTTCTAAAAAAAAACATTAAACCTATAGAATTTTAAAACTTGCACACGACAAAAGAGAAGCTAACCTTTCAAATGTAATAATGTTCCGTTGAATATGTTGTTGATAGCAATGTAGCTTCTCCACAAATTCGCTCCAAGTCTTTTAATGAAACTCAAAAAACCTTGATGTGATGTGATGAATAATGATAATGAAATTTATGTTATAGCATAAATTATGGAATTGTTTTACCGCATGGTTAATGTGGGACTAATTTGTTTTTATAAAAACTTTAACATGTAAATTTTGTTATGGCGATATAGGGAACTATGATAAAATGAACATTACAGAATTGTTTTACCACACAATGAATGTGGGATTAATTTGTTTTTATAAAGGCTTTAACATATAATTATTGTTACAACAATGTAGTAAACTACGATATAGTGAACATTACATAATTGTTTTACAGCACAATGAATGTGAGATTAATTTGTTTTAGAAGATATAATAAAAATTTAAAAAAAAAAAAAAAAAAACTTCAATTGTCTAGTAAATATTATATAGTTTATTTAAATAAAAAAATAATTTAGGTAAAAGATTTAGTTTACAATTTTAATTTAAATATTCAATTTAAAAGATTTATTTCATAAGAAAATTTTAGTTAATTTTTTACATAAATTATAAAAGAAAATTATGGAGGGAAAGTTTCATTCTTTAAAATATATATTATCATTAGGAGAGAGTACATTTGTACCATTCAACCTCTTTTGTTTGAAAGGCATGGATTCTTCTGATAGTGAATTTTCACTTTGTGAAGCATCAACACCTTCGTCGCGTAACAACTCTATTCATATTGATGAATATAATGGAAATTCTTCCACTATGAATATAGTGTCAAATATTCTACATAGTCCTAATCCTAAGGACTATGAGAGCAGCACTGATGAAAGACAGGATGAATAATTTCAAATAATTAAAGAGTCATGGATTCCACTTAGTCCTAATCCTATGGACTATGAGAGCAGCAGTGATGAAGAGCATGCTGAATATTTTCAAATAAATAAAGAGTCGTGGTTTACACTTAGTCCTAATCCTATGGACTATGAGAGTAGTAGTGATGAAGAGAATGATGAATAATTTCAAAAGAATGGAGTGTCATAGTGTCCACTTAGTCCTAATCTTATGGACTATGAGAGCAGCAGTCATGAAGAGCATGATAAATAATTTCAAAAGAATGGAGTGTTACGGTGTCCACTTAATCCTAATCCTATGGACTATGAGAGCAGCAGTGGTGAAGATCATGATGAAGAATTCCAAATGAATAGAGTGTCACAGTGTCCACTTAGTCCTAATCCTATTGACTATGAGCAGCAGTGATGAAGAACATGATGAAAAATTTCGAATGAATAGAGTGTCACAGTGTTCACTTTGTCCTAATCCTATGGACTATGAGAGCAGCAGTGATGAAGAACATGATGAATCATTTCAAATGAATAGAGTGTCACGGTGTCCTCTTAGTCCTAATCCTATGGCCTATGAGAGCAGCAGTGATGAAGAGCATGATGAAGATTTTCAAATAAATAAAGAGTCGCGGTTTCCACTCAGTCCTAATCCTAAGGACTATGAGAGCAGTAGTTATGAGAGCAACAATGACAAAGGGGAGGATGAATAATTTTCAGTGAGGAAAGAGTCACATTTTTTACGTAGCCCTAATCCTATGGACTATGAGAGCAACACTGACAATGCACATGATGAAGAATATACAATAAACATCGAGTCAAATTTTCCATTTAGTCCTAATTCTAAGGACTATGAGAGTATCACTTAAGAAGGGAAATATTAAGAATATCCTCCAAGTCAGTATTTCAAAAGCACATATGATCATAGTGAGGATAACATTCCTCAGAATGATGATGAAAATGCTTATACAAATTATTACGCAATGATGGAGATGTTGCCAAGAAATATTGCATCAAGGAGTAGGAGCAGACCTTTTCATATCAATCCAAGATGTTCTATTTATATAATGGGTAGAGAAGAATATCTGACGAGAAGAAGTTCTATCAGCACTCTCATTTCAAGTGAATGTTGTCAAAAAGGCTGCTTAAAACATATGGATTTCAAGTTTGCATTAGAGAAAAGGAAGAGATATTTGTCAATGAATAAAAGCATGCAAAATTCATATTTAATGGGGTTCATGCAATCTACGTTGTCTGGTTATGATTATCATATTGCGTATTTATTTATCTATAGAAAGGCTTTCAAAATGTTTCATTTAATGGGTAATTTTCGTATGTCAATAATCTAAGAAAATTTGGAAACGGATCCCACATTTTATTCAGAAGTACATCATAAACAATAGTTTGGGCCATTATCAAATATTGCAATGTCATGGATGAAATATTTTTTTCAAATCATGGAGAGTGTATGCCAAATAGGGAGACAATACATATTCCAGATAATTTCTCAAGAAGATAAATCTACAACTTATACAAAGAATATGTAGAAGGTACTGAGGGACATGGTTGATTTATTACATATCAATATTTTGTGAAGGTATGGAACAAAGAATTCAACATTTCTATATTCCTAAGAAGACAAGGATGGGGATTTGCAGTACATGTGCTTATCTTAAATCAAAAAGGGATAAATGTGAAGGGTCAGAAAGTGGTAAGAATTCATAACTTTAACTTTTAAAATTGTATAGTCATCAACTATGAAAATGTATTTCTTAATGACTTTCTTTTATGTTTCATAGATTCCATTGTCAAAGCACTTCAGGAGCATCACAAACAACAAACAAGTGAAAGGAAAAATTTATACAAGCATCAAAAGAAGTGTTATGATAATCCGAATAAATATTTGTGTTTTATAAGTAATGGTATGGACCAGAAGAAAACACTTTTACCTCATTTTGTTCACACACCCAAAAATTTACAAGAGGAAAATTTTATTCAGTATCACTTGGTTAGTTGTATGGTTGTTAATGGGAAAATTTTGCCAAGGGTATACTTCACGGCTCCAAATATTCATAATGATTCAAATCTGACAATAACCATAATTCATGATGTGCTTTCTCATTGGTCTAGTAATCTTCTTGAAGTTTTGTATCTACAATTGGACAACACTTGTTATGAAAACAAAAATTAGATTATTTTTGGATATCTAAACATGTTGGTTGAATTGAGAATTTTTCAGAAGGTAAAAGTTGGTTTCCTTCTCGTTGGGCACACTCATGACCATATTGATCAGATGTTCAGTAGTTTTTCGGTCGCATTAAAGGGAAGGAAGTTGGGATCTTGCCATCATTAATTGAATGTATTAAGAAATAATACATGCCAAAGCCTACTTTTGATGTGTTAGAAGAAACTGTTGACATGTGAAGGTTTATTCTGGGATCGCATGGTGAGGAGAAATGCATTGAACAACTTAATGACATTAGCTTCCAACATCAATTTCGTATCAAATAAATTGATGGGAAAACACTAATATGGGGCAAGAAGTATTCAACTACTGCAGAATAGGCATCGTCATCAGGTTTGGAATTTTTGAAGTTCATTCCAGATCATCCAATATTTGCATCAAATATATTGTTATTACAATCAGTTGTTGAAGTTCATAATGCACATAGACAGAATAGAGATATAAATGATTCTGATTTCCTAGAAGAAATTAAAAAATGTATTATATATATAGATAGATAGATAGATAGATATAAGTACTTTGATATTGTTGATTTAGTTCGGTGGGAATATTTTTTCAATAATCAAAGTGATATCATTTCAAGAACAACAAATGAAGATATACCTTTGAAAAATCCATTTGTTTGGCCACAAAATGTGTGAAATGAACATAATGAAAGAAACATTGTTGAACAACGACAATCTCAAGGTATTATTAATTCTTCACGGGCGGAGGAAAGAGAGATGTATATTGGTTCCAAAAGATCTCGTGCACAACGTGAAGCCATAGAAGACCTTTATAGGGGTTCATTACAATATATTAATGAGGGTTGCATGATCGTAGTGCTAGTAGATGGAGATCCCAATGGTTATCCATTCTTGGGTGCTAAGGTTATAAAGGTCATTATAGAAAATGAAGATGTTATAGGTGTTGAAGTACATTGGTATGCCACAAATACACACTCATTCAATGGTGTGTATAAGCCAGAGATGGTAGTTGATAAAAAAATTGGCGGAAAGAGAAAAAGAAAGGGTACAAATATAAATCGTCGCCGCACAGACCTCTTAAAATTGGAGGATGTTGACATACTTGTTTATGACTTCAATTTAACAAAGAGAGGAGAACTTCACCTCAAGTCGATAGAGAATCTGAAAAGGTTGTTACCAAAAGGATTAGTGTTGAGATGGGAGTCTGTTGAAACCAGTCATAGATCCAAAAGAATTTTGAAACCTGAAATGGTGGGCATGCATGTGGACTCAGATGGGGCACTAGTTGATGAAAGAGAAGAATATGGAACATCTTCATCTGCATCTAGTAATCCATATGAATTCTGATGGTGTGCAAGAAAATAGGAGTGATTTTGAATAATTGTCTAACATAGTTTATATAACTGATGTTTGCATTGTATCTTGAAATAAAAATTTTGATTTCCATATGGTCTTAAACCAAAAGTTATGAGTCATTTTTATGTTTGTTGGATTATATGTTGTATTTATCATAATTTTTATTGTTTAGAATATCTATAATGCAACAATAACTTAGAGATTTAATGTATGTTTCATTCAATCTACAAATAATGACATTTGATTAATTTAGTCATGTAATTTGTTCATAATGTCATGGTTTTTTAATTTTATGGTTGAAATTTTTCCAAATTTTTTTGTATATTTAATGTGATGGTTTAAAACAATTAGAATTTTAGTAATCTTTAGTGTCATGTTATTATATGTTTACCAACATGGATGAAAGCTAATAGAATTTTAATGTGTTTTAGATCCCATTATTTTCTCTTTATCATCATTACTAAAACATGTTGAAATTATACTTAGGAAGGAAAAATGTTATTCTACCAAAAACATTAGTGTGTTTTTTTCCTCAAAAACAGTTGTTCTTTGCACATAAAACTTTGGTTTTACTGCCATTTTTTTAAAATGTTGAAAACTGACCCTAAAAAAAAAACCATCGTTCCACTATCAACACTTTTTTTTCAGGGTGATTTTTGCACAATTTTTGCACAAAAAATTGGTTTTCACTGTCATTTTTAAAACATGTTGAAAATTGGGCCTAAAAAAAAAACCATTGTTCAAGTATACACACTTTTCGTCTTTAGCACTATTTTTCATGTTTTTTTGGGGTTTTTTGGCCAAAGTTCTCATTTTGAGTTTATAGTTCCCGTTTTAAAGTTTACATAGTTTCGAATTCTCTTACATTCATGATCATTTCGAAAATAGTTAAGGTGAGGACAAACTCGGGATGCCATCGAGGAGATTCGAACCCTGCTCTTCCATTTCTACAGGAGGAAGCTACAGGAAGCCTGAAAATGCTACAGGAAGCCCAAGAGACTATTATAGGAAGACTAAAATGGTGAAGGAACGCCACCAAGGGTCGAATTTGGATCTAATTTATTATATTTATCCCAGGCCATGTGGTAAAAAGTAAGTGCGCCCTCTCCTTCATATTTCCATAACTTGTATGCTAGTCCACCCTAAATTCTATAGGAAATATCACTCATTTTGTGAATTGAAGGAACTTTTATGATTGTAGATTAGAGGGAATATAGGAAATTATCATCAACTAGATATTTCAACCCTCTACTGCCACTGAATTAGACAAAAATTAAGGCTCGTCTAACCATTCTTAGGCACATGAAGGCTATATTAAACCTATCCTTCTACACTTAATAACATTTTTTTAGCTGTAATATGTTCATTAAAAAGTTTTATGGATAATTGCATATTTGTGCCTAATATTATTTATTTTTGTAGAATATTGTGAGAATATTAGGCAAATTATGGAGATTAGGAGGAGCAGATAATTTAGGGACTTGCTCCCTAATATAGGAGGATAAATATTGGATAATAAATCAACAAGATATTCTGAAATTATTGCATAGATTCTGGAGCTCCAATGATTGGGAAAATCTAGGAATGTGTTCCTTGTCATTTAATGCATATTCCTAGTGTTGGGAAACAGATCCACTATTTGAGGTATTTTGGAGGGGAAACATTCCTCCTTTCATGGGTAATGCTTCCTAATCATTTTTTATAAGTACCAAGTCTAATTTTCCTCTAAAATTTGATTTTGATTAGCCTTCTTGTGGAGAGAATTCGTATTTTTCCAGTTCCACTTTCATTTCTTGCGGGGATGTAAATGTATTGATGGCAATAATGAAGATTAGTGCCATATTAAGATTATAAATCTTAATATCCTTCATAGGACACTAATTTTATTTGGGCTTACACATCCCAGGATCCTCAAAGCCCTTTTGTATCATTTAATTTTCTTCCTTTCACTTCTTATTCACATCCATCTCTTGTTCTTGTCTTTTTCTATTTTTGTATTTAGTATTGATAATTTCTTGTTATGTGATTGGGTTAAATGGTTGAAGTAAGTTATTTTACAGGATCAAAAGCATGATTTCATCCTTTTAACAAATTTGGAAGGTCATAGTAATCACTGAGCTATTTGGATTAGTTTTCTTATTCCCAAATCTAAATTTCTGGAAATCCCTTGAGGCAAATAGTAGTAAATTTATGCTATTTTTTATAACATTCTAACAAGCTTTAATCAAGTTGATTCTACATGCATTAGATCAAAAAAAAAAAATCAGTTAATAACAAAACTTACCCCGTTTCGTTCGCACTTGATTAGGTTAGGCAATTGATAGATTAACTAGCTCACTAGTTCTCAAATTTCTAGATTTTAGACTGGTATTTTCTCCTATTTTTTAGCATGTGTTAACAGATGTATTTTTGAATGATTCCACTTGGAATGAATACCTAATACATTCTGTTAGCACCTAAATCTTCCTTAGGCTGAAGGAAGGCAAAAATTAGGGTAACCACAAACCAAGCTCAGTCTGGTAGCTAGCCCTACCAGAGCAGGAGAGGGCTCTCTCCGAGTCACGCTCAGCGAATGGATAGGTAAAATGGTCTGAGATGACTTACAATGCAATATTTACCTTAGGCTAGTAAGTGAAAAATGATTTTGGAAAATATTTTTGAAAGTGGCCGAGCTTCTGGGATGTATATGGGACTGGTGATTAGCAAACAACAGAGAATTGAGAATGAAGGCACAGAGTATTCCGTGAGGCAAGGTAGGCGGGAAGCGCAGCAATTTCAACTTAAGGTGATGCAGAATGGAAATATTACTGAAGAGGGTGAAAAGGGCATGGTCACATGAATCCTTTTCAACAGAAGAGTAACACTGCACATGAAATTTTCCCACATGCAGAGCAATATAAATTGAATTCTACCTAATCTCACTTAGAAAATTTCACTAAAATGAAACATGAAATGAATTATGAAACATAACAAGATACATATGGAACATAAGAACACATTTTCTACGCTCACAACCACAAGAATCTCATGAAACAGAGCCGCTGCGTTTCATTAAACTCTCTGTCAAAAAATACACAGTGCAGAAACAGAGTTTCTTTCCCACAGTCTCCTAGAAGTTACAAGGCAGCCCACCCCTTGAAAATAACTTTCTTACAATATATAGAAAGTGTAGAGAATAGATGGAATGCCCAGGGGTTGGTAAGTTACTCAAATCATTTCAAAAAGGAGATGGAGAGCCAACCATCAGCTACAGGTGCAGCACTCTCAAGCATGACATTTGGCTGGGGTGACCCTTCGCATTCTTTTGCCACTTGGATAGATGCCCACCTGGAGAGAAAATTCTTTAAAAGGCACCCTTGGTGTCAAAAAACCAAAGAGTAAATGACCAGGCCCACTTGGAGAAGTCGCGACCCGAAATTTCGCGAAACAGGAGCAATTTGGCTGTTTTTTCCCCTGTGCGCCGCGCCAAATTCCTTGTGCGTCGTGCCACTTTGAAGCCTGTTTTGGGGCACTTTCAGGTGTCCAAAATGTACCCAAGTGGGTTTGTTGGAAATCCTATTATGTCTACTTTCTAACCCAACTATAATTTCTAAATTTGCCCCTCCAAAACTTCATTCTCCCGAGACTGCTTTCTGTGCGTCCAAAAAGTGGCATAGAAGCCATTTTTGGGTGTTTTTTGACCTTTAGGAGACCCAAAACTTCTCAAAATTTCTTGCTCCGACACCAGTAGATATATTCTTTGATGTTGAATCCAAATATGCAAGCCTTTCCTCGATCTGAGTTCTATATTTCTAGCGTCGCGCCAGTGGCGCGGCGCACAGGGAGGAATTTCCTATTTTGTGCCCAAAAATTTTGCCTGTGACCAAAATTTGACCAAATTTTTTGGAATTTGGGCTGGAGGTTCCCTATGAAGTGATTTGTTGTTCCAAGGAGGCCTCAGCCAAGATTCAAATCTGATCTTTCTCATTTGCCTCCTTTGCCTCTTTTGCCTCTTTTCTCACTTTGCTCAAATTTGCCTTTAGGCTCCTTATTTTTGCCTTGGAACTCATGTTGCGTGCCTAGTAGTGATGAGTCATGCACCTCAGCATGTCTTTCCCTGTTTTCTTTTCCCAACCGCTGCTCCAAGTGAACATTCACTTTCTCTAGCACATACTCCCGGTCTTCATCTCTTTGCTCCATAGGTCTGTCTTGCACTGATAGGATGTGTCACCAGTTTTCCTTGATCATTTGCAACTCTATCTCGGCTAGCCGATCCTCAAGTTGCTTGTTCCTCTACTCTAGATACTGTACATTCCACTTGGCCCTATCCAAGTCTAGGGATAGTTTCTCAATCATAGATTGCTGCTCCTGAATGATCTCTCCCAGCTCAGCATTTGTAGGTTCTGCATCCGTCTCATCATCCTGGAGGAGAACAAACTCGGTCTCCTGCTCACCTGATGGCCCCTCCTCATGCACTGGCTCCTTGCCCTTACCCTGCTCCTGTGATGTTGATGGCGGAAGTGAGGCCCCTTCCACCTTGGGTGGAGATAACACTCGCTTTGCTGCTACAAACAACGGTCTTGTGCCTTTCAGATAACCTCTCTGATATGTGATGAAAACGGGCATGGTGGCAGTCTCATGACTCTCAAACTAATGTAAAGGACCTCCTGTATCATGCTCAAACTGATGTGAAGGGCCTCCCACCGCATGTTCTGCCTCTGATATCATTGGTGGAGCACTGAGGAAATCACGGGAGATGAAGTCCTCTCAAGCAATACCCTACAATCCCAACTGATAGTCACCAAAATCTGGATGAGAGAAAAATGATAAACACTGTTTAGCTGTTGTCCTGGGGTCTTGCGCTGCATGAATTTCTTCATCCTCTCAATGTTGTTGCAGATGAAAAATGGGAGGCTCATCATCTTCACCCTGGTGAAGTGCATGAGCAAGCGGATGTGATAGGCATAAAGGCGAGAAAACCTCCCCTCGCAACTGAAATATTTCATGATCAATCTCATGAGTGGGGCATACTCATCCCTCAAAAATCTGAATGGAAAAACCCTGGTGAGCTGGCTCAAGCAGCTGTTCTTGATGTAAGGCTCATAGTGATGCCTCTCCGCCTTCTTTTTCTTATGCCACTGCTCCCCAACATTAGGTATCCCTTTTGCCACTGATATAGCCTTCGGTGTCAAGGTGAAAGTGACCCCAGCTAGGACAGATTGGCCTCCCTGTAGATGAAGTGCAAAAAAGCGGGCCAACTCATGATGTACTCTGACATTTGCCACCCTTTGGCAAAATTCATAACATGCCAAGTGTTGGAAACAAGACATGGCAAGTGGGCATGCCTGTAGCTCTGTGAGGGTGTTGGGCTCATCTCTGAGATGTCTACCACTCCAGTGATGTCTCCTATGGGCCCTCTCTCCTGAAGATGTGTCACTGTGTGTATCCCCCTCATAATCTGATGAATTTTTGATGCCATCACTGTTGCTTGTACCCTGAGTTTAGTGCTGCCCTTTGAATTCAATGACACTGATGAATGTTCTGAAAATCTGTTACCAAGGGGACAATAAAACAAGGGAGTGTTAGGAGGGGAATGATGAAAAGGGGAATAGGGGTTTAAAGGGGAAATTTATCAGGGATTTGGGAGTGTTTGGGGTGTGTTTTTGATGGGGTAGGGTTAAGGAACTTTTGAGCTATATGAGTAAAGGGGACAAAGGGATATGATTGCGATGTAGCTAGGGTAACTATCATGGGAAAATGCTCCAGGGAAATCAACTAATCAAGGTAGGGTAGGAGCTTATTTATCAATTGTGTTACTGTAGCAAAAACCCTAGCTTTTTGTCCTCCTTTGTGTCATTTTTGTGTTTGCTTAATAAAAAATTGTTTTTGATCTCATGGTCACCAACATCATATTTTTCTTTGAGCTTAGGATCAGTGGCGAAGGTATCTAGGGCCACCTTTGCAATTTTAAGAGCCAATTCCAAAATTTTTGGGCGATTCGGTGCTTTCATAGGCTCACAGGCCTGTGCGCCGCGCGCTTTGCCCAGTACACCACGCGCCGGGTATGCGCCATGCCAGTGTAATGTTAACACTATGGCCGGGCTCCCAGTGCGCCGCGCGCCCTGAGTGCGCCGCGCCACATTGTGTGTGCGCCGCGCGCGGTCAGACGACACAATTTTTTGTTTGAAAAATAGAGGAGGGAGTTTTAGGGGGATTTTAGGGGGTTTGCTTGGGAGACAAGGAGGAATGGAAGTGAAAATGATGAGGAGTGAGGGGACGAGGGGAGGAAAGTGGCCTTGGTGCTAATCGTTACAATCTGGCAGCCCCATCAGCCGTTTTTCTTGTTGCTTTTTCCATGGAAGGCCATTGTGCTTTTGGATACCTTTCAAAGATCTTACAAATAGCTAAACATTGACCAAATTGATGGAGAAGAGGTGTCATAAGGCCTACCTTGTGATTTGATAGCTTTCACAAATATTTGAAACGGTTTGCATTGTTTTTATGCCCCTGGCTATGTGCGTCGCGCACCAAGCCCAGTGCGTCGTGTACCCTGAGTGCATCACGCCCTTGTGGATTTTGCACTGTGGAATGACTACCAATGAGTAGCGCCTTCTGTGTGCGTCGTGTGCCCTGGTGTGTGCACTGTGCCACCTAGAAGTCTGCTCTCCTTGCTCGAATTCCTCCTGCTTAGCTCTCCTTTCTTCAACAATGCGTCTCTCAGGCCTTTCTTTATCACAATGACTTAGTTTTGCGTCAAAACACATATATATAGGCTTTGAGAGAGTTGGGTTCAATTTTTACCTCTTTGAAAACCCACTTTATAGTGTTTATGTTTTGCACTTTTTATTGACTTTAAAACACTCTGCTTTTTCCTTTTTTCTTTGAAATTGTGACTCTCATGATAAACTTTTCGGAATTTCTTTGTGGGGACTATGTGACTGGGCCTCTGGCTTTGAAATCCATGACTACATCTGAAAATGTCAACTGTCGATTTTTTGGAAAATTTTGTCATAGTTGACCTTGTTTGACTTTTCTTCAAAACAGAGTTTTGAAGAAGAGTCGATGTCTCTTTAGGTGATTATGATGCTTTCTTGAACCGTAGCTGTATAATATCTCCCTCTGGCCTGCATGACTTTGTTCTGGACATGTTTTCTCAAAAACCACATTGATGATTTCCTAGACCCAGCAATAAAAAAGACTTTGACCTGTAATATGACCAGACCTTGTCTATCATGAATTTCAGTGATTGTGGATCAAGACCTGAACTAGCAGGGGCCAGAAATGAGGGAAAATGAGTAGCCTGACTTCCTCTGTCAGATCATGACATGTCCCTAGCGAAATGCAGCTGAGTGGATGGAGCGGGACACCTAAATTTGAAATGTCCAAAGAGCTTTGATCTCTAATGGAGGGCTAACCAGACCGACTCTAACATTGGCTCCAATGGGGGATGGTAGCTCCTTGGAGGTGCCAAGAATAGATCTCTGGAGGAGCTAGATAGTGCCTCTTTTTCCATTGGGCTATGGAGTCATCATTTTGATAAACAGCACAAGACTCTGACTTATTTACAAGACTGAAGTAACCAAGAAATTGACTCAAACTTGACAATTGGAATAACTCAAAAAATGACTTTACATACTAAAACCAAACTGAAATAAAATGGTATTTACAATGATAGTGGAAGCAACGTTAATAGATCAACAATGATACCGCTTGAGCAGCCGACCATTGATTGGCCCTCCAGGACAGTCTTCCCCGTTCATTTCTTTCATAAGAAAGGCATTTTGACCCCTGTATGCTGTGATCTTGAAAGGACCTTTCCACAGATTTTCAAACTTTCCGTGCTTGCCTTTCTCTTCATTCCTTGCATCCCACTTGAGCACCACATCATCCAACTGAAATTTTTCTGCTTTAGCTTTTCTGTCATAAATTTTCTTTATCATCTCCCGCAACTTGGATGTGTTTTTGAAAACTTCTTCTCTTGTTTGCTGCAAGTGGATCATTTGTTGGAAATAATACTGAGAGGGGGGGTGAATCAGTATTATCTAATTCTTTTAATAAATCTTCCTTATTTGTTCTTTGAATTAGTTTTGCATGTCAGTACCATAAAATAATGAGCATGAACAAAGAAAACATATAGTTACACCAAAGAACACAAGATGTAAGGTGGAAACCCAATGTGGGTGAAAACCACCTGCTGCAATATGTCTCTATCTTCTTTCAAATTAGAAACTCCTTTTACAATGGTTTTGTATTAGTGCAGTCCTTTACCAATACGCAGGCTGCAACCTGCAGAGAGCTACAACTCTCTCTCGTTTTCCAGTCTCTCCTGGAAGAGAGCTACAACCCCCTACTTCTTTTCTTACAAGGACCACTTTTCATAAATTTTCAAACTGGATCCATAAGCATCAAATGATCATTAAGTATAAGAGAATCACCCAGTCAACTGTAGTAACCAGATCAACAATAATAGAACCAAACCCAGAACACAGCAATGATAAACAAAGATTTTAAGAGAAGTAAGCAACTTCACCCATGTACTGCCTGCTTACAGTAAGTACCCTGCTCAACTGCTCGCCTGCTTACGTACGCAGCCTGCTCAACTGTTCTCCTGCTTACGTACGCACCCTGCTCAACTGCTCGCCTGCTTACATACGCATTGTATCCATTGAACTGCCTATGGACCTCCGCACCTGCAACCCTTCTGTGCCTGCGTACCGGCGCACCTGAAACGCTTCGTTCCTGCGTATGTACGCACTCTTCTTTCACTGTACCTACGTACCTTCGGGCATAGATGATTTCAAGACTTCAGAAATAACCCAGACAGTCAGATCTACAGATCTGAACATGCGCCGAAGAGATCTCAATCCATCAGTAGATTCGCCTTATTTAGATCTAGACATTACTCCCAAGAGATCATAATATTTCAGATCTAGCCCTCATAAGATATTCAACACAAAACATGCTCAAGCCAAATGATCTCCTTTGCTTTATATAGGAAAGCTCTTCCTTAAATCATGGATCAATACCACGGGCCGACACCATAATAACACAAAACCGTCGGCTAAATACCAAAGGTTAAACATAAGAAACCCCACGTGTGCTTTTCTCTGCCTTGAAATGTGTGCATTGGGGGTACGCACCTCCTGGACAGGATAACTGCGGGTATGTACGCACTTTATGTAACACCGACCTGCGTGTACGCACCTTATGTAAGGTGTACCTGCGTACCCCTTATTTTCTTCAATAGTTGATAGCTGATCATCTCTATTGCTGACTTGAAGTACTGTGATCTATAACCTGAATGGGTTGCCATCAAGGACAACACTTTAGCCATAATGCCAACAATCTCCCCCTTTGGACTTGATGGCAACCTCAAAACTTCAGCTTCAATCTCCCCCTTTGACATCAAGGGCAAAGGGTTATGCTCCCCCTAAGAACATGCTCCCCCTGAATATGAACCAGATCTGCAACGAAGAACAATAATCCACCATGAAAGAGATAGAGACATATTGCAGCTACTTCCAAGATCTCCTTTTGCACATCCTCCATAATGCCAACAATGTAGTATATGCTCCCCCTGAACCTGTACCATCAATCAGAAGAGGTTCAGCAATAAGATGATGCATCAACAACCACCAACTTTTGCTTGAGGTATTCAAAAGTGTCCCTAGGCAATGGTTTGGTGAGAATATCAGCAACTTGTTCCTTAGAAGGAACATACTCCAACTTGACCTTCTGTTCAAGCACTTGTTCCCGGAGAAAATGGTACTTGATTGGTATGTGCTTGGTTTTTGAATGCATAACAGGATTCTTTGAGATGTTGATTGCACTTGTGCTATCACATAAGATGGGGATTGGTGGTGTACAAGTGATTTGAAAATCCTGCAAAGTCTGCATCATCTAAAGGAGTTGGGTGCAACAAGATGCAGCAGCAACATATTCCGCTTCAACTGTAGACAAGGCAATTGAACTCTGTTTCTTGCTGAACCAAGATACCAGTCTGGAACCCATAAAGAACGCACCACCACTTGTGATTTTCCTGTCATCCACGCTTCCGGACCAATCTGCATCTGTATAATCATGAAGTGTAAGATCTGTATCTCTAGGATACCATAAGCCATAATTTTGAGTCCCTTGAAGATATTTGAAAATTCTCTTCACTGCCTGAAGATGAGTCTCCTTAGGATTTGCCTGAAATCTTCCAACTATTCCAACTGCATGCATGATGTCCGGTCGGGTACCTGTCAAATAAAGTAAACTTCCAATCATAGATCTGTAGTTTGGTTGATGTACTGCTGCAGATTCATCATTTGCACTGAGGCTACATCCTGTGACCATGGGTGTACATACTGGTTTTGCATCTTCCATACCATATTTCTTCAAAATCTGTTTGAGATACTTGGTTTGAGATAAAAATATTCCTCCTTCTTTTTGTTGGATTTGCAAACCAAGGAAATATGTCAGTTCTCCTAGCAAGGACATTTCAAATTCTTTCTGCATGACCAAGGCAAAGCTTTGACTCATAGCTTCTTCATTGCTCCCAAAAATAATGTCATCTACATACACAACAAGTATTAGCAATTTGTCATTTTCAACTTTTATATAAAGATTGCTATCTGCTGATCCTTTTGAAAAACCTTGTTGATGAAGATATTTGTCCAAATGGTAGTACCAAGCCCTTGGAGCTTGTTTGAGACCATAGAGAGCCTTTTTCAATCTGCATACAAGATTTGGATCATTTCCAAGAATGAACCCATCTGGCTGTTCAATGTATACTTCTTCTTCCAAGTCTCCATTCAGAAAGTCTGATTTCATGTCCATTTGAAATAATTTGAAGTTTTGAAAACTTGAGAGAGCAAGGAACATTCGGATGGCCTCAAGTCTTGCAAAAGGAGCAAAGGTTTCTTCAAAGTCTATTCCTTCTTGCTGCGCATATCCTTTACAAACAAGTCTGGCTTTGTTTCTAATTACTTCTCCATTTTCATTCAATTTATTTTTGAAGACCCATTTTGTTCCGATAACATTCTTATCCTTTGGTCTAGGAACCAGCTCCCAAGTGTTGTTCTTTTCGATCTGCTCAAGTTCTTCATCCATTGCTTTCACCCAAAATTCATCTTTGCATGCCTCTTTCACATTTTGTGGTTCAGTAGAGGAGAGTAATGCCAAATAGCTTGAAGCTTCTGCAACTGTTCTTCTTGTTTGTACACCTGCTTCTTTCTGCCCCATAATCTGAGATTCTGGATGATTCTTTTGAACATATCTGGATGGAGTCTTTTCTTCTATTCTTGTTTGCTCCTCTGGTTCTTCTTGAGGTTCTTCTTGAGGTTCTTCTTCTTCATCATTCTGTCGTTGGGGGTAGCCTTCATCTTCTTCGATGTCTTCATGATGTACTTGCCTAGGAATGTATCCCTTCTCATCAACCACTACATCAATGCTGTCAACAATTCTGCCAAGTCTTTTATTGTAGCATTTGTATGCTTTGCTATGTGGAGAGTAACCAAGAAGAATGCCTTCATCTGCTCTAGGTTCAAGTTTGCCAAGCTGCTCATCAATATTCTTGATATAGCATTTGCTCCCAAAGATTTTGAAGTGCTTTACCGAAGGAGTCCTACCACTCTAGAGCTCATGAGGAGTTTGAGTGTTGTTCACCCGGACATTTGTTTTGTTGAGAATAACAACCGCAACATGTGCAGCTTCACCCCAGAAAGTTGCGGGAGTTCCTGACTCATCAAGCATAGCACGAGCCATTTGTTGGATTGTTCTATTCATTCTTTCCACAACTCCATTTTGCTGAGGGGTTCTTGCTGTAGAGAATTCTCTTCTTATCCCATGTTCTTCACAGAAATCGAAAAATTCATTTGAAGTAAATTCCCCACCTCTGTCGGATCTGAGGCACTTAATTTTGTGACCTGATTCATTTTCAACCAAGGCTTTGAAGGATTTGAATTTTTCGAATGCTTCATCTTTGTGCTTCATAAGTCCTAACCAGACAAACCTGGAGAAATCGTCAATGAATAATATCAAGTATTCTTCTCCTCGAGGTGTTCTTTTCCTGAAAGGACCGCATGTATCTGTATGTACTAGCTCAAGAGGCATGCTAGCTGAACCTTCTTTCTATGGAAAGTTAGTTCTGGTTTGTTTTCCAAACTGACATGATTTGCATATGGTGTTGTCAGGAATTTTGATATCTGGAAGATCGCGAACTGCCTGATATTTGCATGCTTTCCTTATTTGTGAAAAGCTTATATGTCCCAACCTCCGATGCCATAACCAGTGCTCATCATCCTTGCTCAGATAGCATTGTTGTTGTCCTTCTTCAAATATGTACAGATTATTTAGAGTTCTTTTGCCTTTGATCACTGTTTTACCTGTATCAAGATCACGAACAAGACATCCATTTGATCTGAATATAACCTCGGTTCTTTGATCACACATCTGGCTGACACTTAGAAGATTATGCTTCAATCCATCAACATACAAAACATTTCCAGCCTTGACCTTTTCTTTTAACTGAGCAATGCCTTTTCCTTTTATAGTTGCAGGAGTATCATTTCCAAAAGAGACTTTCTTTCCTTTTTCTAGAGCAGAATATGACTCAAGTTTTTCTTTATCACCTGTCATATGCTTCGAACATCCACTGTCAATGTACCATAGATTTTCCCGTCCCTCTGCATAAAATTCTATCCCACATCTTTCTGTTTGTGGTTCCTTTATTCTCCATGTTTTGGTGCTTGAGGCTTGTTCCTTTTTCTGCTGAAACCTGCTCCTGCATTCAGAGTCTTCATGACCAAAGTTATTGCAAATAGAACATTCAACTTCATTTTCAAGAACCGAAAAGTTGTTATAGGTCCTTTTTGTAATCCCGGTCATATTTCTTTGTTTTTGAGCTTCCCTAGTCATGATTGTTTTATATGCAACACATTGAGCTGCTTTGTGACCAAAGTTATGGCAAGAAAAGCATTGTCCATTGAAGAAACTTCTGCGGTTATCGAATCTACCAGCCAATTGATTGTAATTTCTATTGTCATCTATTCTTGAACCAAATTGAGAAGATTTTACCTGTGGCTGGTTGTAGCTTTTGTACACCCTTAAGATGGATTGCCCCTGATAGTTTCTGTTTGTAATTCGTCCCTACTTTACCTGATGATCTTCATTGTGCTTTTGCTCATTTCTTCTTGCTGCATCAAGATAACTTTTTGAGGTGGATGCTTGAGAAGTTTCTCCATTATAGCCCAGACCTGTCTTGTTTAGTGGAGACCGCTGCACATTGATAATCTCATCCAAAGTTTCAGATCCTTTGACAAACTTGAGATTAATAGCTTTTGTTTTCTCAATCTCTTTTCTAAGAACAACAATTTCACCTTCTATTTTTTCAAGATGTTTTTCCTTTTCATCAATTTGAAATTGTAGAGTATCAATGATCATGTTCTTTTCTTCTATACATCTCTTGAGTCTAGTAATTTCATCATAAAGGTTATCCACATCTATAGCATCCATATAATCATCATCTTCAAATGCCATTAACAACTTATATTCATTACCTTGTTCATCTTCATCACTGTTTGATAGACAATCACTATCTTCATGAGTGTAGTAGCTTTTCTTATTTGCGTTCTGTTTCTTGTTCCATCTAGCAGGTTCCTTTCCTTTATCCTTATAAGGACATTTTGCAGCATAATGACCTACTCTTCCACAAGCAAAGCATTTAAAAGGTAACTTACCTCTGAACATTCCAGAACCTAAATTAACTAAATTTAAAATTAATTTAATTAATTAATTAATTAATTAATTAATTAATTTAAATTGATTTTATTTTAAATTTAGTTCATCTAAGTTTATTTTAATTTAGGCCAAATTAATTTAAGTGAATTAATTTTATTCAAAAAAATCATTATTAATTAATTTAAATTTAAAAATTAATTAATTAATGAATTAATCAACATAGTTTTAAATTGATTAATTAAACCAAAATTAAAATTAATTTAATTAATTAATTAATTAAATTAATCTTTCGTTAAATTTAATTTATATTAATTTATTTTTATTTAGGTCAAAAATTACTTTTAAATTTATTAATTAGATTAAGATTTATAACAAAATTAAAATTTATTTAATCCATTGAGTTTATATTAATTTTATTTTTAAAATTAGGCCAAATTAATTTAAGTGAATTTATTTTATTAAAAAAAAAATTAAATTTATTAATTAAATTAAAATTAAAAATTAATTAATTAATATACTTTTAAATGTAAAACCAATTTATTTAATTAATTAATTAAATTAATTTATTAAATTGATTTTATTTAGTTTATATTAATCTTATTTTTAATATTAGATCAAATCAATCTACTATTAAAAAAATTACTTTTAATATAGGTTAAAATTATTAATTAAATTAAAATTTAAAATCAAAATTAAAAATTTATTTATCCATTTATTAATAAAGTGTTGAAATCTAGCCGACCTCTCCAAACCTAGGTTATCTATCCATCCTTCTATTAATAGGTTCTCATTTTCTTGACTCTCTCTTTCTCAAAATGCAGATCTCATTACCCTGATGATGGACTCACCTAGCTAGTCCGAAACGTTGGTTTCAAAATTGCTCACAGGTTTTTCCATTAATTAAATATTCCAGAACCTCTTTGAAGATTTCTGACAAAATTTGATTCTTCTTCCTCTTCTTCTGGGATGTGGCTTGCTTCATAATAATCTCCTTTGCCTGATGCCTTGAAAGCAACTTCTCTTCTGTCTGATCGACCTCCCTTTCTCATTCCATAAGCAGTTAGAATTCCATGTAGCTGAGACATAGTAAGAATTCATAGATTTTCCTTTTCTTCTATTGCAGATACTTTAGATTCAAACTTGGGGGACAATGATCTTAGAACCTTTTCAACCACAATAGCCTCTTTTATTTCTTCACCCAAATTTTTCATACAATTAACAACCTCATCTACCCGAAGAAAATAGTTAGCCACACTTTCATCATTATACATTTTGAGAGTCTCATACTGAATTCTGAGAGTTTGAAGTTTAGCACACTTTACCTGTTCATCTCCTTCATAGCTCGTGACAATTTTGTCCCATATCTCTTTTGCGGATTTATAGTGCATTACCTTCATGAATTCTGATTGAGATATACATCCTAATAGAGTACTGACTGCTTTCGCATTTGTTTCATACTTCTTTTTCTCGGCTTCATCTGTAGGAGTAGCTGAAGGAAAAGCGTAGCCTGTCTCTACGATGTCCCAAACTTCTGTACCAAGAGATTGAAGATAGGCAGTAACTCTTACCTTTCAATAATTGAAGTTTCTCCCATCAAAAACTGGTGGCCTGATTGATGCTTCTCTCTCGTAGTTGCTCATGATGAACGATCTACCTTCAAGCGATCAAGCTTCTCTGAAGGACCTGCTCTGATACCAATTGTTGGAAATAATACTGAGAGGGGGGGTGAATCAGTATTATCTAATTCTTTTAATAAATCTTCCTTATTTGTTCTTTGAACTAGTTTTGCATGTCAGTACCATAAAATAATGAGCATGAACAAAGAAAACATATATTTACACCAAAGAACACAAGATGTAAGGTGGAAACCCAATGTGGGTGAAAACCACCTGCTGCAATATGTCTCTATCTTCTTTCAAATTAGAAACTCCTTTTACAATGGTTTTGTACTAGTGCAATCCTTTACCAGTACGCAGGCTGCAACCTGCAGAGAGCTACAACTCTCTCTCGTTTTCCAGTCTCTCCTGGAATGGAGCTACAACCCCCTACTTCTTTTCTTACAAGGACCACTTTTCATAAATTTTCAAACTGGATCCATAAGCATCAAATGATCATTAAGTATAAGAGAATCACCCAGTCAACTGTAGTAACCAGATCAACAATAATAGAACCAAACCCAGAACACAGCAATGATAAACAGAGATTTTAAGAGAAGTAAGTAGCTTCACCCATGTACCGCCTACTTACAGTAAGCACCCTGCTCAACTGCTCGCCTGCTTACGTACGCAGCCTGCTCAACTATTTGCCTCATGGAAAATTTTAGGGGCTAATGTTCACCCAGTGGGCTAATTTTCCAGGATTTTTCCACAAAAAAGATTCGCCAATTTCCAATTTTATAAAAGATGATTCGCCCAAATTTTAGAATATAAAATTATTTTACCTTAAAAATCGCCAACATTATATAGAGACTATATATAAAATAATTATAAATTTGATTAATTTTACAAATATATCAATAAACATTTATAATTTGCATATTAGGGATTAGTGAGATTCGCCAATGTTTTAAACTTCAAGAAAATTTTCCATCCTTAAAATTTTCCTTGATTCGCCTGCTTACGTACGCACCCTGCTCAACTGCTTTCCTGCTTACATATGCACTGCATCCATTGAACTACCTGCGGACCTCCGCACCTGCAACCCTTCTGTGCCTACGTACCGGCACACCTGAAACGCTTCGTTCCTGCGTATGTACGCACTCTTCTTTCACTGTACCTACGTACCTTCGGGCATAGATGATTTCAAGACTTCAGAAATAACCCAGACAGTCAGATCTACAGATCTGAACATGCGCCGAAGAGATCTCAATCGATCAGTAGATTCGCCTTATTTAGATCTAGACATTACTCCCAAGAGATCATAATATTTCAGATCTAGCCCTCATAAGATATTCAACACAAAACATGCTCAAGCCAAATGATCTCCTTTGCTTTATATAGGAAAGCTCTTCCTTAAATCATGGATCAATACCACGGGCCGACACCATAATAACACAAAACCGTCGGCTAAATACCAAAGGTTAAACATAAGAAACCCCACGTGTGCTTTTCTCTGCCTTGAAATGTGTGCACTGGGGGTACGCACCTCCTGAATGGGATAACTGCGGGTATGTACGCACTTTATGTAACACCGACCTACGTGTATGCACCTTATGTAAGGTGTACCTGCGTACCCCTTATTTTCTTCAATAGTTGATAGCTGATCATCAATCTCTGCTGCTGACTTGAAGTACTGTGATCTATCACCTGAATGGGTTGCCATCAAGGACAACACTTTAGCCATAATGCCAACATCATTTGATTCAGCCTTCTCTGCATGGGATCTTCCTCACTACCGGCCTCCTGAAGAAGTTTGACCATCGAGGCAGCAAGAGAAGTGGGAAATACTATGTCCACTCCATAAACCAGCTCAAACGGTGACATACCCTTCTGACTAATCCGGTCTGCCCAAAGTGCATGGACCAGCCTCTTGTTCCAGCTCTTCTTATTTATTTCCAGCAACTTCTTGATGATGTTGACCAAAGATTTATTCGAAGATTCCGCCAATCCATTGCCTTGCGGATGATAGGCAGTTGAATGACCCAAAATTATGTGATATTTGTGGCAAAATTCTACCATCCTTTTCGATTTAAAGGCTGATGCATTATCAGTGATTATTTTGTTTGGACAACCAAAGTGAGACAAGATGTTATTTTCGAGAAATGAGATGATTACCGTGTCCGTCGCTTGTCTGGTGGGTGCTGCCTCAATCCACTTTGTGAAGTAGTCCGTCGCTGTAAGGATCCACCTATGATATCCGAAAGATGCGGGATGAATTTCCCCAATGAAATCCAACCCCCACTGCTGGAATGGAGAGCTCACTTCGATAGGTTTGAGTGGAAAAGGCTGTAGTTTCTGTTTTCCTTCGAAAAATTGACACTTATGATAGCGCTTTCCCATCTTATGCACATCAGCAAACAAAGTAGGCCAGTAGTACCCTGCTCTCAAAATTTTGTTAGCTGTTAACTTCCAAAAAAGATGTCCACCACACTCTCCTCCGTGGAAGTCCTCCATGACTCTCTTTGCCTCCTCTTCCACTAGAAAATTTAACAAAATGCCACCGGGATCTTTCCAATACAATGCAGAATTCAAGATACAAAATTTGGCAGCCTTCAATTTAAGTGTTCTCGCTTTGTTTCTAACCATGCCGGGTGGTGGTGATAGATTTTTCAGCACATAGGTTATATCAAAATACCATGGGGACAAAGAAAACATTTCGGATACCTGAACTGAAGTTCCTTCATCATTCTCGTCGGACATGGCAGCGATCAGATTTATGTCCAATGCATGCAAACTTGATTCAGCCATTAGTTTTGCCAATCCCTGTCCTTTGACCAGTTTTGTAGGCTTTATCTCCACATCATACTCTAGCAAGGCTGCGATCCATTTGCCTCTTCTCCCTTCCAGATCGGTTTGCACTAAAACATCTTTCACAGCAGTATTAGGAACATAGGCCAGAATGTGAGAATGTAAGATATACACCCGGAAATCTTTCAGTGCCTTCACCAATGCCAGGGCTTGCTTCTCAATGATGTTGTACTTCAAAGCTGCATCCCTTATAGCCCTGCTGAAGAATGCAATGGGTCTTTCATGATCATCCCTTTTCTGCAACAGTACCGCTGCCATAGTGTGCTCAGAAGCAAATAAAAACAATATGAAATCTTGAGTATAATCCGGGTTGACCAGAATTGGAGCTAAAGAGAGGGCCAATTTGACCAAGTTGAAAGATTTTACAGCCTCATCCGTCCATTTCACGCGGTTGTCCTTCTTAAGCATGTTGGTCATTTCTTTCAAGTGTTCCGCAAGATTAGGCACAAAGCGACGTAGAAAATTCATCTTACCATTTAATGACTGTATCTCCTTTTTGTTCCTAGGTAGATCGATTTGCTGAATTGTTTGGACACGTGCTAGGTCTATGCGGATGCCATCTTTTGAGATGATATGCCCAAGTAATTTTCCTTCCTCCATGGCGAACAAGCTCTTCTTAGGATTCAGAGATAGGCCATACTTCCTGCATTTTTGAAAGACAATTTTTAGGTGATGCATATGCTCTTCATCAGATTTTGAAAACACCGTCAAGTCATCCAAGTACACCACCAAAAATACATCCTTCTCATTTGCAAACTCCAAGTCCATTGCACGCTGAAATGTGGCACCTGCATCTTCAAACCGAATGGCATTTTGGCATAGTGAAATGTTCCCCATGGAGTTGTGAATGCTGTCTTATCCCTATCATCTTCATGGACTGAAATTTGGTTATATTCGGAATAACCATCAAGCAGAGACATACGAGATGCCCCCACTACTCGCTGAAGTATATGGTCGATCTTGGGCAGCGAATAGTTTTCCTTCAATGAGACCTTGTTTAGATTTCTGAAATCAATGCATAGGCAGATCTCACTGGTCTTCTTTCGTACAGGCACTAAGTTAGATATCCAATCTGAAAATCTAATAGGCACAATGATACCTGACTTGTACAACCTATTTACCTCTTTTTCGATGGATGGCAACAACTTTGGATTGATCCTTCTTAGCTTTTGCATAAATGGTTTCTGATTGGGCTTGATAGGTATGGTGTGTTGAATGATGTTCATATCATAGGTCTTTAAATCTGAATAATCCCAAGCAAATACATCTACAAATGAAGCCATCAAATTTATATATTTTTCCTTGATTTTTGGCGGTAGTGTCTTGGAAAATTTTACCAATTTTGGATTTGTTGTTGTACCGATGTTGACTTCTTCTACACCTTTCTTCGTGGGCCGCAAAGTTGGCTTGCGGGCTACATCGTCCTGATCGAAAGTTCTTCTAGGGGTATCAAGCCTTTAGGAATGATGTTTTTATTTAGATGCAATACGTCCATTTGATTGATTTGAAATTCTTCTGTACCATTCCCTTTGTTCTCATCGTTTTCCACATCAATTAAGGTTTCTTTGAACTTGCCTTTGTTGAGTAGAAAATCCTTAATCTCCTCATCATCTTGGAACACTTGCCAATGTCGTTGATTGTCTAGAATGGTTGGACGGTGCTTGACATGGATTTCAAATTTATTGCTGGAGTTAATGGGGATCTTCAAGCTGCTCGCCGCCTTGGCAAGAGCATCAGCAATGCTATTTTGTATTCGTGGAAAACATGTCAAGGTGTATTCGGAAAATAGCTTCAAGATGTCCAAAACTGCATTACGATAGGCCCGCATCCTATGATGCTTCTCTTGATACTCACCTCTGACCTGTTTTATCACCAACTCGCAGTCACCATATACTGAAATCCTCTTTGCATTCAACTTTCTAAGAATCTTCAAGCCAGCAATCAGAGCTTCATATTCAGCTTCATTATTGGAACATTCGAAGTCCAGCTTGTAGGAGCAAACTATCACGCTACTAGGTACTTTGTTTGGGGCGGAGAAAGGACTGCGTACCCAAATACCAATAACAGCTCCATCATTCCCCACTGCTCCATCAAAATCCATGGTCCATAGGCCTTCTTCTTCTTCTTGCAAGTGCTGAAAATATTTTTGTTGTCCATTGTTAGTTTTTTGTCCATCGTTTCTCTGTTGTCCATTGTTTGCTTGCTATCCATCGTTCCCAAACTGATTGCCCAATATTTTGTTGCTTTTCTTGTCTTTCTTTCTTCAAAATCTCTCTAAAATTTTCTGTTATCTCTGGATGTCACCTCCTTTTACCATCTGACTATCTATTTCATTTAAACTATCTGAAAACAAAACAAAAGACTCTAAATCTGTATGTACATAGTTTATAGGATGATTTATCGGTTTCTCCTTGCTTGTGATCATATACTTCATCTTTTTTTCCCGATATAATTTCCTCATTTGTCCAAACACCGGGATTGTTGCATAGGAGAAATCCAGCTGTAGTGTCCCCTTCAATTTTGCCATCCAATACCTAGAAAGAAGCATACCAAACCTTGGAGGAATGTATGCTACCACTACATCCATCAGAACATTTTTCATAGGGAGCTGCTCCAAACTCACAACTAAGTCTTTGATGAGCCCTATGCATCTTACTCTGCTAGAGTCGAATGAATAGAGATCATGATATTGGCAGGTGATGTCCAGACCAAGCTTATCCATGATAGCCTTGGGCATGAGATTATGAGAGGCTTCGGAATCAAACATGGCATTGTGTAGCACAAAGTCATGCAATCGTAAATTGATATAGAAGGGTGGCACTTCGCTCTCGGGAGACTCACCATTTGTCGCTGGCCCAAAAATCATTTCAGGCTGATCATCTTCCACGTTTACCATGTCGGACATTGTGTCCAAATTCAACATTTTAGAAATCTATCCTCTATAGCTACTGTTCTTCCTGATTTCAGTCAAAGGGATGGATACCTTTAGCTTAGAAATCTCATTCTCCAGGCTGAAAGCGGGAGTTCTTTCTACCTCTTTGACTAGGATCTCTTTCCTTTCCTTGTCTTTTGAGATGGCCGGTTGCTGTGATTGTTCTGCTGATTTCGATTTGCTGCTCTCAGGAACAACCGCCTCCTTTCCTTTTCTTTGTGTAGCTGATAGATCTTTCTTTGTTGTTTCATCCTCCTTCTTTTTCTGAATTTGTTTAGTCAGTACATATCTGTTTCGAAGAGAATATCATTGTTGTTGTGTGGAAAAAGCATTCATATACCCCCTTTGATATTCTTCTGACTCTTCTTCCAACACGGTTGCATTAGCTAGGATAAAATCGGTGTCTTGGTGTGTAGCTGAATTCACTGCACATTCTTCTTCTTTGGTGATGTAAGTAGGCAACTCATCTGGAGTAAAAAGATGGTTTTCCTCGCCTATTACATTTCGTTCCTCATCTGATTCCGGTCCATGTACAAAATTCTACGCAAAGGTGTTTGTATCGGCTTTTGTGATGTCTGCTCTTGAGTCCGCTGATCTCTTTGTCTTATCCTATATTGTGGCTGTCGTTGGCCACAAAAGTTAGGATTCATAAATTGTGGCTCTGGCTTGTCAAGTTTTACCCTTTCAAGCATTTGTTCTACCTTCTTGAGCAGCTGATCCATTGAAGAAGATTCTTCTTTCACCGTAGTTTTCTTCTCTGCTTTCGCACTTGCTCTTTTGGATAGTAGGTTAGCCTCAACGCTGACTGCAATTTTTTGCATATCTTCGATTGTAGCTGGTTCTCTCTCTCATAATTGGTACGCCATGTCAGCATCAAAACCATCTGGAAACTTCATCATTGCTAGTCCCATAGGTGGCTTTAGATGGTCTGGGATGTCGTTGTAGACTGCATTATATCTAACACAATAATCTTGGACCGACTCACCGACATTCCGCTTGATTTGTTCACACTTGGCCAGAATTTGAAGGGGATTCTTTTTTACTTCCCACCTGTTCAAAAATTGTCTTTGTAGCTCTGCCAAGGTGGTGATACTTGCAGCCGTCAAACCTCTAAACCATTTCCTCACATCACCTGCAAATGTTTGTACAAAGAGCCTCATGTTCTCCGCATCGATCTCATGAAGTTCATAGAAATATGCCATTTTATCCACATGTTGTTGAGCTGTAATGCTGTTAGTAGTGCCATCAAAAAAAGGGATTTTACTTTGATAGTCATTTGGCATGTCATCTAGGAATTGGGGCAGAACAAGAGGAGCGAAATGGGTAGCCATCATTCTTGGTGGATTTGGCCTTGGAGGTGTTGGAGGAGTGTGCACAGTTTGCAAGGGGCTTGCACTTGGAGTTTGGGGCTGTGTGGCAATGTAGTTATCGATTAATCTATTAGCTCTTTCCGTCTCAAGGTCTACAAGAAATTGCGGATCGGGGATGGTGTAATCAACATCCTTTTCGGATTTAGATTCAAACAGTGATATCTCAAATCGTTGGTCAAACTCGAGCTCTTCAAGATACTCAAAAATGTCGGGACATGAAGGGGATTTGAACACGGGGGTTATGGTGCTTTCTTGACGAAGGAGTCTGGGGATCAAAGTTGGATTTTCGTAAATGTGAGGAGGGTATGGGTCCAGATTCGCTCTGGTGTATCGTCTTAAAGCCAGTGTACTATTGAGAGGAATTACGGGACACAACCAACTTACTCAGCCTTTTCAATCCTAAGCTCATCATCCGGGAGCCTAGAATTCTTATGAAACAAGGGGATCTGATTTTCAACTTAATTCCCCAGTACGGTCGCCACTATGTTAGCACCTAAATCTAACTTAGGCTGAAGGAAGGCAAAAATTAGGGTAACCACAAACCACGCTCAGTCTGGTAGCTAGCCCTACCAGAGCAGGAGAGGGCTCTCTCCGAGTCACGCTCAGCAAATGGATAGGCAAAATGGTCTAAGATGACTTACAATGCAATATTTACCTTAGGCTAGTAAGTGAAAAATGATTTTGGAAAAGATTTTTGAAAGTGGCTGAGCTTCTGGGATGTATATGGGATTGGCGATTAGCAAAGAATAGAGAATTGAGAATGAAGGCAAAGATTATTCCGTGAGGCAAGGTAGGCGAGAAGCACAACAATTTTAATTTAAGGTGATGCGGAATGGAAAGATTGTCGAAGAGGGTGAAAAGGGCATGGTTGCATGAATCCTTTTCAACAAAAGAGTAACATTGCACATGAAATTTTCCCACAGGCAGAGCAATATAAATTGAATTCTACCTAATCTCACTTAGAAAATTTCACTGAAATGAAACATGAAATGAATTCTGAAACATAACAAGATACATATGGAACATAATAACACATTTTCTACACTCACAACCACAAGAATATCATGAAATAGAGCTGCTACCTTTCATTAAACTCTCTGTCAAAAAATACACAGTGCAGAAACAGAGTTTCTTTCCCACAGTCTCCCAGAAGTTACAAGCCAGCCCACCCTTTGCAAATAACTTGCTTACAATATATAGAAAGTGTAGAGAAGAGATGGAATGCCCAGGGGTTGGGAAGTGACTCAAATCATTTCGAAAAGGAGATGGAGAGCCAACCATCAGCTACAGGTGCAGTGCTCTCAAGCATGACATTTGGCTGGATTGACCCTTTGCATTCTTCTGCCACTTGGATAGATGCCCACCTAGAGAGAAAATTCTTTAAAAGGTGCCCTTGGTGCCAAAAAACTGAAGAGTAAATGATCGGGCCCACTTGGAGAAGTCGCGACCCGAAATTTCGCGAAACGGGAGCAATTTGGCCGTTTTTTCCCCTGTGCGCCGTGCCAAATTCCCTGTGCGTTACGCCACTTTGGAGCCTATTTTGGGACACTTTCAGGTGTCCAAAATGTGCCCAAGTGGGTTTTTTCGAAAGCATGTCCTGTCTACTTTCCAACCCAACTAGAATTTCTGAATTTGAAGCTCATTTGCCCCTCCAAAACTTCATTCTCCCAAGACTGCTTTCTGTGTGTCCAAAAAGTGGCAGAGAGGCCATTTTTGGGTGTTTTTTGACCTTTAGGAGACCCAAAACTTCTCAAAATTTCTTGCCCAGACACCAGTAGACATATTTTTCAATGTTGAATCCAAATATGCAAGCCTTTCCTTTATCCGAGTTATATACTTTTAGCGTCGCGCCAGTGGCGTGGCGCACAGGGAGGAATTTCCTGTTTTGTGCCCAAAAATTTTGCCTGTGACCAAAATTTGCCCAAATTTTTTGGAATTTGGGCTAGAGGTTCCCTATGAAGTTCTTTGTTGTGCCAAGGAGGCCTCAGCCAAGATTCGAAACCGATCTTGCTCCTTTGCCTCCTTTGCCTCTTTTGCCTCTTTTCTCGCTTTGCTCAATTTTTCCTTTAGGCTCCTGATTCTTGCCTTGGAACTCATGTTGTGTGCCTGGTAGTGATGAGTCATGTGCCTCAGCATGTCTTTCTCCCTGTTTTCTTTGCCCAACTACTGCTCTAAGTAAAAGTTCACTTTCTCTATCACATACTCCCGGTCTTCGTCTCTTTTCTCCATAGGTCTACCTTGCTGCCTAGCGAAATGTAGCTGAGTGGATGGAGCGGGACACCTAAATTTGAAATGCACAAAGAGATTTGATCTCTGACAGAGGGCTGACCAGACCGACTCTAACACATTCTATTAAATAACCAAATTTTTCCCATCCAATTTGAATTTGATTTTCTTGGTCATTTGGTGAATTATATCTTCCTAGAGCAAACATGTTTCCTGTAGTAGATTCTTGTAGCACCCTTCCAGCATGTATATACTTGCCCAAATTTTCTCAAAAAAGTTGGTTGTTGTCCCTTAGGGTTGGATCATCACTCCTTGGCTCTAAATAAATAATTAGGGAAGAATAAAGACCACTTAGTGCTTGCCTTTTACCCCTACAAAACATCTCAACAATTTGGGTTAATGGACAGATTTATGAAATGGATAATACAATGATGATTTCTTTATTTCCACATCCAATGAACTCTGTCAATGGATATTAACTCTTTAAAATGTAATGATTGATATTTAGTTCATGATATTTCTTTTATTCAATTAGAATATTTGTTTTCCTTATATTTTATTTCCTACAATAGGTTAAGGTTTCCATTCCGAGCATTTCCATTTATGCAATTAGTTTAGGATTTGATTTCATTACATTCACTCCATTACATCATGACAGTGAAGGAAGGACACATTGAATGTTGCACATATAGTGTCAATACCTGTTAAGTTTGTACGGACACCGGGTTTATAATTAAAGTTTTTAGCCTTGGGAGTTGCAACATTCTTGTTGCAATATTGAGGCTCTTCCCTAGTTGATTCATTTATTCTTACTTTCAGAAAAAAAAAAAAAGGAGGTCACCACATGGTGTAGTAAGAGCCACATCACCATTCATTTTTGTAGGTACAAGAAGAAGAGGTGACAGAAAAGGTAGAAGAAATGGATTAAGATGATGACAATGAAGAAGATCCTCTTGGATTTCCCATTCAAGATATTGGTGCTAATGTGCATAGGAAGAACATCCTTCCATCTGTTCTTCAAAACTTTCATGGTCTAAGGTCAAAGGATTCGAAAACCTTTCTCTTTGAATTTGAAATTGTTTGTAGACCTTATGGTTACTTATTAAACACTCAAAACTTGAGATTTTTTCTAGAAACATTGAAGGATAGAGCTTAAATGGTTCATGAGTTTAGGGACTAATTCAATAAGATCATGGAATGATATGTAAAAGATATTTCTAGAAAAATATAAAGATCGTGATCTTAAATAAGAAATATTTAGAATGAATAAAAAATAAGATGAGAGCCTTGAATATATAATATAATGGTTCATGTATATTGTTAAGAGGGAAAACTACATCATTTAGGATGTGACACACTAAAAACCCTTTTACTTAGAACAATTAGGGATGAATGGATTGATCTCCTTGATATCATATGAGTAGAGGTGATGTATACCAATTATCATTTGAATAAATTTGTAAAACATGCAAACACATATCAAGAGGAAGGGCAAGAGTAAGTCAATCAGCATCAAGATCGATAAGTTAGGCTAAACTTGGAAATTTTCTTGATAACTTTAAAACAGAAAATCTTAGCAATTTAAGTGAACAAGTAGAAATGTTAAGAATAGAAAATGAGAAAAAAAAAAAAAAAATTTTGATATTTTTACTGTCCATGCATAATCACATGATGTTAAATATTTCCCCTCATTATCAAGGTTGAAGAAAGTTTACGAGGAGGACAATGGAGCAAGTCAATTGTCAATGCAACTGTGTTATGTTGCTCCAAGAGGACCATGGCAGCCTATTCAACCTGATATGATGTAAGAGCCTAATTCATAATTTCAAGCTTATGCACATCCATCTCAAAGTAACTATAACACACCCTTTCCTTAGAAACCTTGGCCATCTCAACCCCAAAACCAATCTTGGCAACAAGGTTTGCAAGTAACTTATGGGAGCCATCCACAATATCCTGAATATTTTCATCAATATCCTCCATACCCAAATCCATTCCATCCCTACCATTCACCTCCACCACAACCACAATCCCAACCACATCCATCTCAAATATCCATTCCCACTCAACTACCTATACCACCATTTCCAAACCCACACAAGGAAGTAGCTCAGCCCACTTATAATTTTGAGGCACAAGACTTCCAAACATCTCCTCTTGATCTCAATGGTATTCATCTTAGCTCAAGAAGGGCATTGAAAAAAAGAGATTCTCTTTATGTCACTGAAGGACAACATTTATAAAAAGAAGATTCAAATGAGAAGACCAATTAATCATGAGATGCACTTGATGAAGAGCAGACATCAAAATCACAGATTGAGAAAGCTCCCTCATGTTTACCATCAGATCCTCCATGTATTCAAGAGAAAAATCGGAAAAAAGAAGCAGATTTGAACTTCATGGAAGAAGAGGACACCCAAGATCATCCAAATAAACAAGTGGACCAGGGGCATCAAAACTATATTGAAATATGGTTCAAAACAATCAGTAATTTGTAGCCACACACTCTTCTTCAATAATTCATGATCTCATCTCAATCAAATCATTTGGTCTTTGAAATTCAAGTACATGTAAAAGCATATATTTCAAACCTACACATTAGTTTATCTATCATCTTGATGTGCACATGGCTCCATTGGAAGTTTTCTTATATTTTAAAGAGATTTTTTTTTCAAGTAGAGTAGGAAAGAAGAAAATGGAAAATAAGATATTAAAAAAAAATAATAAAAAATATCAAGGGAAAACCTCCTTTGAGGCGCTTGATATTGGCTCATTGATTGAGAGCCTTCTTTGAGGTGCCTAGGTAGACCTACTAGTTTAAGACCTCATTGAGGTGGATAATAGGCCTAGAAGAAAAAAATGAAAAAAATAATAAAAAACTCCTTGCTTCATGTATCTCTCTCATGAATTCGGGCACTCTCCAACCTTTGCAAGTGACAAAAACAAGTTAGCCACCAAAATAAAAGTTGATCAAGAGCCTAATCAACGAAAGTCAAACTTGGAATTTCTCCTCCTTTTCCTAGATGCTACAGAAGGACCAAGGCCGTGTCAATCCATCACCCTCATCTATTTCCACCATCCACTCATCATTTCAAGGATTTTACTGTGCATGTTGTCAATCCATGGGAATATTCATATGGATGATGGTAACATGCCCAAGAAATTTCAGCAAATTCCAGTGCACATTTCGAGAAATCAGCGTCTTTCACCTACAACCATTTTTAATTTATCTCTTGATTTGTGCTTCCATTGGTCAAGTTTTTTTACGGGGAGGTGCATAAGGATGATGGAAACATGCTCAGAAAAGTTCAGGTCAATCTAGTATACCATTTGGTAGATATGGATAAAACAAGTTTGGTACAAGAAAATACTATAGGATGTCCTAAACTACTACAAGATGTCTTTTACTGCTATAATAGGTTGGCTGAGGAGTTTTGGAGAACAAGAATAGTGAGATTAAGTGTTGGAAGGGTGCATGACAGTTGTATAAGGTGTAGAGGAGGGGAACATCACCCAAGGCCAAGCCCAACACTCCAAGAAGGTTGTATTTTCCTAAGACAACTTGCTCACAATAACTGGAAGACAGAGGTTTAGAATATGGGTTGGCATCCATCAACTCCAACAATAACAGATTGAACACCAGAAAGAGCCCTGCACCACAAAAAAAAAAAATTACATCAATCAGAAAAAGCATCATGTTATGAAGACCTATGCATCAACAAACAAAGGAAGTCAACACCTCTGAAATCATCATGTTATGAATCTCAACAGCAGCATTTCAGCCAAGGATGTGAAGCAACAACAACAGCAACAAAAACCAGCAACAGGATCTCCAGCAGATTATCACATGCAACTTCAAGATCATTAGCAGTAGCTTTAGGACCACCAAAGGAAACTTCAACATTCATATCAACAACCTCAATATTACCTGCAAAAACACATCAATGGTAAGGTTCGAGTATGCAATCATTTAAACCTTTGTTACAAACTTATTTTAGCTTCAAAAATGTTGCAAGTGTATGAAGGAAAATGTTTTTATAGCCAATATTAGTAGCAGAGAAACCTTGGCCTTATCTAGAAATTAAATTCACTTTTCCACCAAGACACCCACACATGTGGGGGAGGACAAGACAAAAGTGAAAAGGACTTGAGAAAGTGTGATGTAATAATTTAGTCATGATGGAAAACAAGGAGTTTGAAGGGGTAGGTGATGGCAAACCCAGTTAACTCAAAGCACTTTGAATTTATTTTGCATGCAATAAAAAAATAGATAAAGTTGAAAAAAAGGAGAAAAAATAATGAAAAAATGAAAAAAAAAAAAAAGGAAATAAAAGGTGCACCCACCAACTATTGGCATGCAAAATTTAGTTTCTATAGTATTCAGGTTCTGTGCAGCTCATTACAGTTATAGAACCACCTGAGGGAAAGAAGCAACCTCAACCTACAGTAGGGCTTCCCTGGCAAACTAAGATAGAAAAATGCAGTAGCAAGAAGAGCAACAAAAAGAGCATAAAAGATACTAGAAAACAAAGCATGAAACATGTCAGCATACATGAAGAACAACAATGCGAGAAGGATGAATAGGTTTCTTAAAGGATGAGCAATAGTTTCAGGAGGGGTATGATGGGCCTCCAAATTAGACATAAATTAAGCCCCATCTAACCTTTCTTAGGCACATGAAGGGTATATTAAACCTCTCCTTCTACAATTAACAATTTTTTTTAGCTTTAATATGTTCATTAGGAAGGTTTATGGATACTTTCACATTTGTGCCTAATATTATTTATTTTTGTAGAATACTGTGAGAATATTGGGAAAATTATGGAGATTTGGAGGAGGAGATAAATTAGGGACTTGCTCCCTACTACAGGAGGATCAATATTGGATAATAAATCAACAATCTATTCTGAAATTATTGCATAGATTCTCGAGCTCCAATGGTTGAGAAAACTAGGAATGTGTTCCTTATCATTTAATGTAGATTCCTAGTGTTGGGAACCAAATGCACTATTTGAGGGATTTTGGAGGGGAAAGCTTCCTCCTTTCATAGGGAATGCTTCCTAATAATTTTGTATAAGTACCAAGTCGAATTTTCCTCTAGGGGTTGATTTTGATTAGTCTTCTTGTGGAGAGAACTCATATTTTTACAGTCTCACCTTCATTTCTTGCACGAATGTATTATATTGATGGAAATAATGAATATTGGTTCCATGTTCAGCTTCTAAATCTTGGTCTCCTTTATAGGACTCTGATTTTCCTTGTGCTTGGCCATCCTAGGAGCCTCAGAGCCCTTTTTTATCATTTACTTTTCTTCCTTTCATTTTTTATTCACGTGCATCTCTTGTTCTTGCCTTTTTCTATTTTTGCATTTATTATTGATGATTTCTTGTTGTAGGATTGGGTTAAATGGTTGAAGTTAATTTTCAGGATCAAAAGTATGATTTCATCCTTTGAATAGCTTTGGAAGTTCATAGTAATCATTGACTTCCTTGGATTATTTTGTTTATTCGCAAATCTAACTTTTTGGATGTCCCTTGAGGCAAATAGTAGTAAATTTCTGCTATTTTTTAGAACATGCTAACAAGCTTCAATCGAGTTGATTCCACTTTCATTAGACCAAAAAAAATGACCCCATTGCATTCACACTTGATTAGGTTAGGCATTTGATAGATTAACTAGCTCACTAGTTCTCGAATTTCTAGATTTTAGACTAGTAATTTTCTGTTATTTTTTAGCATGTGTTAACAAAGTAATTTTTGAGTGATTCCACTTGGAGTGGAGACCTAATACATCCTAGTCAATAACAAAATTTGTCCCATCCAATTTGTATTTGATGTTCTTTGTCATTCGGTGAATTATATCTTCTTATAGCGAATTCATGTAGCACTCTTCCAGCATGTATATACTTGCCCAGATTTTCTTCAAAAGGTTGTTTTTTGTCCCTTAGGGTTGAATCATCACTCCTAGGCTCTAAATCAATTATTAGGGAAGATTAAAGACCACTTACAACTTGCCTTTTACCCCTGCAAAACATCTCAACTATTTGGTTTAATGGATAGATTTATGAAATGGATAATACAATGATGATTTTCTTTATTGCCACATCCATTAAACTTTGTCAATGGATCTAAACTCTTTGAAATGTAATGATTTATATTTAGTTCATGATATTTTCTTTATGTAGTTATAATAGGTTTTTTTCCTTGTATTGTATTTCTTGCAATAGGTTAAGGTTTCTATTTATGCAATTATTTTAGGATTTGATTTCATTACATTCACTCCATTACATCATGACAGTGAAGGAATGACACATTGTATGCTACACATATAGTGCTAATACCTCTTAAGCTTGTACGAACCCCAGGTTGATAATTAAATTTGGTAGCCTTGGGAGTTGCAGCAATCTTGTTGCAATACTAAGGCTCATCGACTACCATTTTAGATTACTCCATGAACTAAGGTTTAAAGAAGAATTTCCCCTATCCCAAAGACTCATTGTACCATACTTCCTCCTACAGTCAATCAGGGACATGAGTCAAAAAGCGAGAGAGGGAAAACACCAACACCTAAGCCACCATGGCCTCATTAAACTAATGGTGGTAGATGCCTTGAACAAACTAAGGATCCATTTCCTTTGCTCCAAATTCATTGATATGGATAGAGATACCTTCATTGACACTCATACCTTCACACCAGGTGAGACCCCAACCTCAAGTTTTAGAGAAAGAGAGGGGAAGGAAGAATAAGAAGAGGGGGTAGAGGCAGAAGAGGAAAGAGAGATAGATGCAGAGAGGATAGAGGAAGAACCAAAGGAAGAGGTATAAATGGAGAAAGATGAAGAGGAAGAGGGGGAGCAACAGGAAAAACCAAGCCATAAGAAAACTACTGAATCTAAAGAAGTAGGGGTATCCCTAGAGAAAAAATGTTTGTCTCCAGGACCCAATGAAAAAGAGGTAGTTGCCACCTTAGCTACCTTAAGTACCCCAGTCAAACCCAAAAAGAATAGGCAAAGGCAAGCTCCCCTCTATGTTAAGACCAGGAAAAGCACTAGGATCAACCAAGGGAAGCCTCAAACTCCCACAAAGGCCCCTATCACAATTTAAGAGTCCCAAACTAAGAAAGAGGAGGTAGGACCCACTGAAAGAAAAGTTGAGGAGGTCACCTCTCTAGAAAAAATATCAAAGACCCCTATAGCATATGTAAGGAGGCCCTACTTTAAACAAATCAAGACACCTACCACCCTCCAACAAAAGGGAAAGGGGAAGCTACATTAAGAATAGAGCATGCTATAGGAAAAATAAATTGTGCTACAGGAAGAACATAGGTTGCTACAGGAAGGTCATAATGAGCAACAGGAGGGGAAGAAGGTAACACAATAGCTATAGGAGGGTGAAGCTTCCCCAAAAACATTTGAGAAGGACTTCCCAAAGCTCGAGGAGCCTAGTCCACTGTCTAGTTTGAGCTCCTATTATAAATTATTTAAAGGAGGGAGAGTTATTCCCCAAAAATTTTCAATCCCACTTTTATTTGAACTTGAAGCAGAAAGAGGAAGAACCCATAGATGGATGTAGATTTCTAAGTCAAAAAAGGTGGAATATGTTGGCCTCATGGAAGAGAAGGTCCTTGAAATGGGAAAAGAGTTAAGTGAGCTAAGAGAGAAAGAGTCCACAATGATGGAACAACTACAGGCAAAAAATAGATGGTTGAGGGAGTAGTTACAGGAGAAGGAAACCCAACTAGCCACGATGGCAAGCCTCCCCATGTATTCATTACAGTGCAGAAAACCATCCAATTCTTATGCACTCTTTTTCAAAGAGAAGTGGATGAAATTCCAAATCAAGACCTTATCACAACATGGATCCATGCCATTTCAAGACTACAAACAATTCGTTGAATTATGTGACCAAAGTAGCTTATAAGAAAAATGAAAATTGGTTGAGTTCTATATGAATAACCTCACCTTGACTGATATAAATATTTGGGATCCCAATGCAAAATTAGGGGACATGCAACTGATGGACCTAAGGAGGTAAAGAAAGTAATGGAAAAGCAAGAAAAAGAACCACTATATATTAGGGCGGAGTAGATAAGCCCAATTTATGTCATTAGCAATCATAGCATAATCTCCAATGATGCTAATATAGCACCCAAATACCTTACCATCCAAAAGCAAGCCATCTCACATTTTGAAGACACACTCAAGTTGTTAGGGACAGAAAGATAGCAGGCATGCCAAAGAAGATGAAATGCCTTACCCAATAGTCTCTAGATAAGAGAGTACCACTCTCCTGAAAGGTAGAGGAATGCATTGGAAAGGAAACCCCTGTACAAAAGACTCATGCAAAGATTAAAAATCAACTAGATTGGAATGAAGCCGAGTCCACCCTTGCTACTAGACCTACAGGAAGGGAGAAATGAAGAAGAGGAGAGGAAGCAGTAGACGGAAATAAAAAGGAATGCAGGCTTCTATCCTCATGAAGGCATGACATCTAAGGAGCCTTGGGATGTTAGAGAGGCCACCAGGGCCATGAAAGACATGGACATAGCTGACTGAGTTTCTCATAGGATAAGAAACAACTTCAATAGGGGGTGATGATAAGGCTCATCAAAAGGTATATCATAAAAGATTAAAATGCCATTGTCCAGCTTTAAAATTATCTCTTTCTCACATTTATTTACAAATTTTGTTATATTATGCTTAGTGTGAGGGGTGAAATATGTGTTGCTATGTCATGTGGCCTAATATGGTTTAAATGTAGGAATTAAATCAATTTGAGATAACTTCAATGCAGGAGATCATAGCATACAAAAGCGAGATATTCTCGGAGGTTTTCCACCCCTTAACTCCTTCAATCAACCAAGATCACCACTTTATCTCTCATCAACTCAAAGTCATCGGCAGTCAAGCAGGATGAGATCATTGGCAGCCAAGCCAATGTAGTTCAAGGAATATTTAGATCCACCTTTCTCGAGTTTTGGGAGACAAACATCTCTATTTTGGAGGAAGTTGTTGGTAGCTACCCTTTTGTATAAATAAACATGCCAAGGAACTCATTAGGATTCGAACTTTGTTTGCAGCTAAGAAGCTATTGAGCTCAAGAACTTGTGACCGCTATTTTTAACTTATTATGTGATGTATTTGACATTTCTACAATGGCAATGAGAAGTTTCTTATTGATCCATCACTAAGTTAGTTCAGAGGGTTTGGGCCCAACCCGAGTAGCTTAGATCCCTCTTATGTATTCATATTCCTATTTATCTTTGAATTTTTGCTATTTGTTGCATATTATTAGAATATAATTCCTCAAAAACCCTATCATTGTTGCCTCTATCTCATCTCTATCATGGGAGCCTGACTAGAGGAATCTACACTCATAGCCCAAAAACACTATGTTGATGATTTCTTGTTATGATTTCTTGTTTATGATTTCTTGGAAAAATTTCTACATTAGTTATCTTGTATTGCATATAAATTTTGTAGCTTAGAAGTTGATTCATTGCATAGATCAGAGTTTTTGGCATAAGTTAGATAGTTTCTAAATTCAACTTGTATTTTCCACCATTTGTTATGATATTTTATGAATGATAATAAGAGAAGGTGCATGTGATGTTGCGGGATTGTTGGACCTATAGGCAAGGGACCTTTTCACCATCTCCATCTAGTGCTTCTCCACTCTTTTTTCGATGAATCTCAACCACTGTTCTTGAGATCTACCTTTTAGGTCACCGTGAGCATCCCTCTTAGTCCGAAAATGTCCTTCCTAAAGTGTTGAGTTGGGTTAGGGGTGTTGGTCACCTTCCATCCATCCACCACAACCTTCATCCATCATGACATCCCTTCATACCATTTTTCTTACCTTCCAAACCCTATAAGCAACCTTCCTGTAGCAGTATAGGTCTTCCTGTAGCAATCTCTAAGCAACCTTCTTGTAGCATTATAAGTCTTCCTATATCAATACAATGATCCTACAGCATGCATGTAGCAACCTATTTTTCCCTTGTTTTGATCTTTAATGCAAGTTTGACATGGTTTAGAAGTAGGTTGACCCCTAGCTTGGACTCCATGATTAGAGCTAGCACCTAGGCCATTCCAACCATCCTTTTCCTTCACTGCAAGAGAGAAGAGCATTAGTTTCTTTATCACAGATTTGGCAAGTAGAACATTACTTTATATGCAAGTGTGAATTAGATATATGATGCATAAAATATTGAGTTATGAGTTGGTAGAATAAATTTTTGTTTACAAGTTTGATAGCTATATGTTTGATTTCAATTACTGTAGTTTCCTTTCTATGAGTAGCATATCTCTTTGTGTTATTTTATGAATTGATTCAATAGAATTTACAAGTTGGTAGCATCTACAAGTTAGATTTGAAAAGAATTTACTTTTCCTACATTAGAGCTAGCTTTTGAATTTCACTTTAATAGTTAATTTCCCCCAAATTTCTGTAGAATAATGGTCTTGGAGCCCTTATGACCTAAAGGACCTAGTTGAGCGTGGCGTGAGTATAATTCCATCTACTGTGTATATAGCATTGTCACTTCGAATTTTGTATGAACCCCAGGTTGATAAACAGAGTTAAGGTGCCCTTAGGAGTTGAAACACCCTTGGTGCAATACCAAGGCTCACAAGGAGTGATCCAGTGAATGGAGTTTGTATTAGAATAGTTATGTTGGCTAAGATGGAGTGGGAGATGCAGGTTATTAGGAGTTTGAGGGAAACACAAGACAAGAAAAAGATTTATGAAGATTATCATAGAGAATTCAAGGAGTTTCAGCTTGGGGAGCATGTGTAGTTTCGCATCAAGCCCAAGAGGATCTCCTTAAGGATTGGGTCATGTTCCTAGTTGTCACGTCGATATTATGGGTATGTTGAGATCCTCCGGAGGATTGGACTAGTGGCCTATAGATTTGCATTGCCCCAAAAAATGAAAGTCCGTGATGTTTTCCATGTTTCATTGCTTAAGATATATATGCAAGATGTTAATCATGTGGATTGATTGGTTTGTATTATAGGTGGAACCAGAGGTAGAGTTCCATCCAAAGCCACATTGCATATTGTAGAAGAAACAATTCTTGCTTTAGAAGAGAGAAATAGAGAAGGTTAAAGTGCAATGGAAACACTTTGGGCGTGATGAAGATACATGGGATTTGGATGATCAGATGCGAGAATTATATACTTCTTTATTTGTTGGTTGAATCAAATGAGTTTTTGATATGTGTAAATATGTGTGTCATTGTAAATACAACATCAATTTGTGTTATAAATCTCCAATAAGCGGTATGTTTGACATGTTTGTCATGTTGTCATGTTTTTCAACAATTGTCATTGTAAAAATTGCAATGTGTTGCATTATAAAGCTCCATAGGAATTATGTTTTGCTGGTCATAAGCGTAATAAAACACTGAGGATGGTGTTCCCCCAAGGGGGAGGGCTTTGTAATAGCCTTGAGTTTACTTTCTATGTAAAAAAAATAAAACCAAGGTCATGGGACATGTATTCCAAATTGAATGGTGGGTAAACATTGTGGTGGGCATTGCTTGCAGTTTATTAATGACTATGGAAATTGGCATAGGCATTGGAAACGATAAAGAGGAAACAATTGAAATTTAATTAAGGGAAAAAAAAGGATAAAAGGGAAATGAAGAGACACAAATATGCATGCAAGGGAAATTAGAGAGAAAATGAAGGAAAATGAAAGGAAAATGGAAAAAGGAAAGGAAGAGACTAGACATCAATAATAAAATGGTATAAAATAAATAGTTCACAGTTTTGGTCAATTCTAATTTTGATCACTTTCAAAAATATAGTTCTAAGAGAAGAGAGAGGAAGCACTTGGACAAGAAAGCAAGAAAATGATAGTAAGAGAGTGAAAAAGAAGTTGGGAAAGACATATACAATTGGAGTTTATTGCAGGTAATAGATTGCATGTGTTATTTCCTTGTTGAGATTTGGATGCATGGTACATGCATGTGGTTATTTGGTTATTTTGATGTCAATGGCATGTCATTTGCCTTGAATGATAGTGGTTTCATCCTTTCATTGTCATTTCTTGGATAGCCATGATTTAGTGGGTTCTCTATTTTGATTAAGCTTTGGATGGTCAGTAGACTTGTATCCTGGTTGAGGTAGTCTCCAGAAAATTCCAAAGGGTCAAGGGTGGAGAAGGGATTTCTCCTGGAACTCTTGACGGATGGGTGGAGACAAGAAAAATCCTTTGGAGATAGTGAAGGAAGTCGAAGGTGTCCAAGATTGTTTTAATATTAGTGATTTCTAGTTGGTTTAGGTGAAATCATTGTGGTTGCCAGTTGAGGTGACTTGGCCTCTGGAAGCCTTGGTTGGTTCTATTTTGTTTTAACCCATATGATCCCATATTCATGCTTGGAATATGACATGGGGGTGATTAGCTGAAAGAGAGATTTAGAACAACCCAATCTATGGCCAAGTGGTTTATGGTTGGATTTTACATATGATTAATATGAGCTATTTTCTTATTATGCTTGATGATCAATGTACTAGTTATTATATTAATCTTATGGATGATTTGTAATAGATTATACTCTATTTATATGTTCGTTATATGCATGTTTGAATGATGTGCTCTTACTATGGATCTTGTTCATGATTTGATTTGTTATGGAACGATTAATGTATGCATGGGCTAACAAGTGTTGATATAGCTTGCTTGAGACAGAATTGAGCCTTCTTGATGATTCTATGATGAATTTAAGAAGATCATGATCAGATATACATTCATGACCTATAGCTACTATGTTTACTACATGTTTGACGAAATGTTTATCATGTGATTGGCATGTTTGAGAAAGTTCTAGATTTAGTATTCACTGTAAATACTTGTCGTTCTAGAATGAGTTCTGAAGAGTTTTTAGCTATTCTAAGTAGTGGCCTATAGTCTAGCCCTAAAAAAGTGGCACATATCTCTCAACCACACCCTCTAAACTAGATAATTTTAGTTATCCTGCATGCAAGAAGGCTTGTGAGTGCAGCTGGAGCCTTCCAACGCCATGCATAATGTGTCAAGCATGCATTGGGGTGTAAATCTTGAGAAGTGAAAGTTTTAGCTTAATGGTTGATCACCAATGATTGTTGTCAGTCACCTGGGTGATCTAGTGTCCCTGAGGAATGGTAGTATGTTTCTGGTTAGTAGACCCAACTTCCATAACTAGAACTTGTTGGTCGGGTCATGACGTAGTAACACTTAGCTCAAATTTACCATGGAGAGATTGTAAAAGTGAGTCAATATGTGATGAGGTGGTTATAGGGTGGTATCAAAGTGAGGTTGTCACACTAGACCTCGCAGTACATGCAGATGGTTATGGTTATCATGTGTACAATTATTATTGCAGTTTTGTATTATTATCATGCATGCATCATGATGTTGATATGAGTTGTGCAGATGTGATAACCTCCCCTGAGATACACTGAGGTATGAATTTGATTATGTGTTCTATTTGGTCTATCTAACATGGTTTGTTTGCAGGAAATAGAAGATCAGAGATGAAGAGAAGGTGGTGGACTATAGTTCACATGACTCCCCATAAAGGCCTAATGTGAAATCAGTGGAATGGGAAAGGTCATTTCAGTAACAAGGAGAATATTATTCACTTAATCTAACAGATACATTAAGGAGTCTAAGGGAAGATATTTGAATTTGCAAGGTAGATAATATCAAGTTGATTGAGGCACTAGAAAAACTTACTAGAGCTCAAGAAAAGAAATTTGAGGTTAATTATGTGATTCTTTAGAGCCTTTCATATTTGCAAAAGTAGGGATAGATGGGGAACATTGATGGATATAGGCAGGAGGAGAATACCAGTGTCGTATATCGTAGTAGGTCTCAGAGGAGACACATGATGGACAAAGATGATATAGTCAGAGGCGGAATATATGTAGATACACCTAACATGATGGCTAGCACTCATGGATTTTATTCCAGATCTAGTTTTGATAGACATCATCGTCATTACTGCCAACATCCTTACAGGAGGAGTGAGAAGGGGTACTTTCTAGATGAGTTAAAAAAATCCAATCCTCCTAATTTTGATGGGGAAGTGAAGAAATTAGACGATGAAAAATCATGGTTTCTTGGGATGAAGAAGCTATTAAGGTTGTGTGACTATTCAAAGAACATGAAAGAAAAGGAAATTATCTTTAGTCTCAAGAGAAAAGAAGATATATGGTGGGAAGATGTTAAGCATGTTAGAGGCATCAAGGAAGAGGAGATGAGTTGGAATGAGTTTAAAAGACTCTTCAGGAAGAAGTAATTGTCTGAACGATATTATGACAGGAAGATGAAGGAATTCTATGAGCTCAAGGCGAGTTCCATGATACATGAAGAGAACACAACCAAGTTTCTGAAGTTGTTCAGGCATGTTCCCTAACTTAAGGATGAAAAAAAACGTCCAAAGGTTCATCAGTGGATTTCCTTTAGCATTCAAGGATATGATTAAGTATGATGAGCCTCTGTCATTGGAGGAATTCATCAAGATGTTGAAACATTGTTATGAGTAGTCAAAGCACAAGCCCAAGTTTAATGATAACTGGAAAGGAAATGAGAAGACTAAAGGAAAATGGCCTAATAAGTGAGGGAGATATTAGTATGCAGGTGACAAGGAGAATGTGGGACCTCATAGGAAGTTCAATTCATATGAGAGAGGACATGGATCTCAACCTAAGGAGTAGCATAATAATGGTGATCGCAGGAAACCTTTGAGGTGATGGACTTGTGGTGGAGAGCATCATAGGAGGGAGTGTCCATCACATCAAGGTGGCAGGTCTCATATATTCAATCCTCAAGAGACATAAACAGTTGGAGATGTAGGCCAGATTATTCCCCCGATCTATGCAGTGGTGGGTAATGTAACAGCCCTAGTGAAAATTCCATCTAATAAAAGTCAATAAAGGAAAAATAATAACCACGGTTGATGGGACACTTATTAAATGTTGAATGATGGGAAAGACATCCTAGTGTGGGCGTTCATTTTGTTATTAATGGCCAAGGAAATTGGAAAAGGCAATGACTAAGGATTTCGAAAGGAAAAATGGTATTTTGGCATACTTATTGATGAAAATATTGGAAATTAGGAGAAAAGGGAGGTGAAAGGTCACAGTTTGCATGTGAGGAGGAAAATGAAGCAAAATAATGGAAAATAAAGAAAATAGAGGCCTCATTCATAAAAATGCTTTTGAGGATCAGTACAGAGACTTTTTTCAATTTAGTTTTGAAGCTCTCTCATTATTCTCTTTCTCTCATGCTCTTGGATACTTAGATTTTTCTTGGTGCACTATTGGAGTGTTTGGCACACTTGGATTTTTGGAGCAAAATGGAAAAGGAAGAATAGGAAATCACAAGAGGACATCAAGATTAGTAGCTACAACGGGTTTTCCTGCATGTATCAAGTTACATGTATGTTTTCCTCACTAGTTTTGGCATGTCATGGTCTATTATTGGCATGGAGGATGGCCAAGATTGACAGTGGATTTACCTAGCCTTGCCATTTCCTGGATATCCATGGTGATTGTAGATTTATTTCCTTGTTTTGTTTTGGTCAGTTCTCATGTTTCCTTAGCTTGGGTTGACTTAGAGTCCTCGAAGCCTTGGTTGGAAAAAAACTTTCGAAGTCCCTGGTGGGTTGAGTTACTAGTCCTAGAAGCCCAGGTTGAAGAAATGCTTTGGAAGCCCAGAATAATTTGTGGGTTGAGTTACTAGTCCTGGAAGCCTTGGTTGGACAAATTCTCTGGAGCCTTGGAAGTCTTGGATAGAGACCAATCAGATGTCTGACTGTGAGGTGGAATCATTGATTGATGGGTTGAGGTCGATGGCCTCTGGAATCCCTCGATGGCTTTGGACTGATGTGTTCTATGAGATCCCAAATTCATCCTTGGAATGTGGCATGGGGGTGAATGACTGAAGAGATATTTGGCTCAACCATTCTATGGTCAAGCGGAACGTGGAAACCCCATCCTGGTTTTCAATTTTGCATCATCAATATGAAGTTATTTCTCCTTGTATTTCTATGAGTATTATACTAGTTTATATGTGGATCATATGGTTGTGATTTCATTGGTATTTATGTTGCTATTATGTTGGTTATGTATGTGTTTTATGATAGTAGTTATGTATCACTCTCATCATGTTTTTAGTTGTAAATGAGTGAACAATGTATCTATGACCTAATAGATGATAATGAAGAAAATGATATGAGGGAAAAATAGTTCTTAGCAATTCTCATATAACTATGAGATCCCTATGCTTAAATCTGTTGTTTACACCTGTAGATTACATACTTGTGATATGTTTGACGAATGCTTGTCATGGCTAGTAGGGTTTCGGTTAAGGGCTTGTTCAATTATCTAGTTTTTCCTCATTATTTTTTCCCTGTTATCTTACTATTCTGAAGGTGTCATTCAATTCTGGGAAATGACCTAGGCTCTGGGCCCAAAAAAGTGGCTCAAATCTCAGGGACTCTGGAACAACATTGAGAAAAATAGTCATTGGACGCTAGCATGCCTTGTCATGATAGCATCCAAAGCCTCCTAGACACTGGCAGGCCTATAGCATGGGAGCGTATGAGGTTCAAGTGGTCCAAAATATCGGTGGTACCTAGGGTTGGTTAACAAAAAGGTTGGCATGGTTCTTGAGGTTCCTAATGTTGATGTTGAAGGTATGTATGGTGTGTTTCCATCGGTTCCACTGCCTTAATTTAACTTAGGAGGTCGAATCATGTTAGGTCCCTATACTACTAGTATAACCTCTTATTCTTATTAATTCAACCCCCTTATTATATTTTTGTGCTTATGTAGTCCCCATATTGTTATTATTATGCCTCATAGAAGCCCACAATTGTTATTGTTGTGCCCTTACATTATTATTGTTATGTCAGCTTTGATTACATTATGACCCCTTAGACTCCTATATATAGAAAGGAGGTATTTCCATTTGTATCATCCAAGAATTGTTCATTTGTGTAATGTAAAGGAGGTTTCCCCCTCAAATAGGCTGAATTCTAAGGTGTTGATCTATCTTTTCTATCTTTTTGTGAGCTAGTTTCCTAACATTTGGTATAAGAGCTTTGGATTCTAGGGTTTCGCTACTCCAAACAAGTCATCGTGGAATTTTCGCTATAACTATTTTTTTGTGATGTTTCATAAGTGAAACGAAACACCCATTTGAGAAGAAAGCGCGTGAAAGCTTAGATCTGAATTTTAGATCTTCTATCACTATATTTTTGGATATATGATCTCAGGAAGTTAGGGTTTTTGAAAGCTCCATAATTCCATCTCAAACAAGTCATCGTTTCATTTTCGCTATAATTGTTTTTCTACATAGTTTTAGACTCTGAAATTAAAACCCATTTGAACCGGAAACTTGGTGAAGCTCGAGACCAAATTTCAGATCTTGTTTTGCTATATTTTTTTAGATACATTCCAAGAAATTTAGGGTTTCTGCAGGCTCTCGAATTACATCCCAAATAGGTGACCTAGGAAAAGCCATCATAAATTTCTCTTTGAGCATTATATTTAAATTTTGTAAGAAGTTATAGAAAGCAGACGAACTAGAATTTTTTGTGTATTAGTTTCAGTTCCTAAGGTTGAAACAGTGACACCTGGCACTTCATACAAGTTTGCTCTACTGAACTAGTCTATAATCAGGTCATCGTGGGAGATTTTACATAACTCTTCCTTGCAAAATCCAATATTGATCAGACTTGTAGGGTTAGAAAGAGGACTTAGAGGGATATTGCATGACACAATTGTAGAACACGTAGATATGAAATTACAAAGTTACAGTTATTTCAAGATCGAGCTCCAAAAATCAAGAAAAGCCGATATGGGGAAGTTTGATGGAAAGGATCCGGTAAATTGGATACTACAGATGGAGAAATATTTTGATCTACATGAGGTGTAACTGTTACAAAAGGTACGTATTGCATCTTCATATTTGGAACCAGATCAATTTTTATGGTATAAAGGGCTTTGTTCTCGTAAACCACTTGTTACATGGTCAATTTTCAAGGAGAAATGATAGCACATTATGAGGATACAAAGAGCAACACCTTCTTTATCCAATTGGTAAATCTCAAACAAAAGTGGTCAATGACAGAGCAAATTGAGCACTTTCAAAAATTGAATATAAGGGAAAATGATATTCCAGAGAAACAGAGGATTGATGTCTCCATAGGGACTTTAAAGGATAACATTAGACATGAGGTTCATCTTTGGGAACCTAATACATTGGAGAAGGCATTTAGGTTGGAAAGAAAAGTGGAAAGAAAAATTATGGCAACAAGGATGTCTACCCCTCACAACTATAAAGATGGAAGTGTTGTTTCTCCTAGCCTTCCACAACCTACAAGGTTGACACCACAACAATTGGAAGAAAAAATAGCAAAAGGGCTTTGTTACAATTATGATAACAAATATATTAAAGGTCATAATTATGCTGAGAAGAAATTATTTTACATTGATTGTGAAGAGGAGAAAGATAAATATTAAGAAACGTCAAAAGAAGAGGATATGCACCAAGGACCAACCCTAGAGAAAGAAAAAATGAATCCGACCATATCATTTAAAGCATTGGCAAGAATTACCACTCCTCAAACTCTTGAGATAGAAGGACATATCAAGAAGAAAAAGGTTCAAGAAATGAAAGATCACATCGAGCATCAAGAAATTAATCCGAAAATATCTTGTAATGCATTGGCTATAATTACGACTCCTCAAACTATCAAGATAGAAGGAAATATGAAGAAGAAAAAAATAATAGTGTTGATTGATTCGGGCAGTGCCCATAATTTTTTTCATTGTAAGATAGCCAAGGAATTGAATTGCTTCCTATATCCAGCACCAGAGTGTCAAGTGATGGTTGCAAGTGGAGGAACCATAAATTGCTCTGGAAAGTTCCATAATATCAAGATATGCATGGGAGAAAATTTATTGAATAGCCCAATTCTTTCCATTCCAATGGGTGGTGTTGATGTCGTACTAGGAGTCCAATGGATACAATCCTTGGGTACAATAGCTTTTAATTTTCAATAACTTTTCATGAAAATTTCTTCAGAAGGAAAGTAAGTTGAATTAAGGGGTATCACAAGGAAACCGGGAAAGATAATCATCTCTAATAGAATGACAAAGCTTCTAAAGAAAGAACAAAGAAGTGTAATTGAATAGTTATTTTCGCTAGAGGTTCCATGTCGAAATCATCTATTTCTCCATATCTCCAAAAAGTCTTTGACAATAATTCCAAGGTATTTGATACTACCAAAGGCCTCCCACATATTTGTGATCATGATCATGCTATTCATTTTCCAAGAAGTGTTCCCCCAAACATCAGGCCTTACAGATATCCCTTTGCACAAAAGAGTGAAATTGACATATGGTTTCATAAATGCTAGAGGTTGGTATATTTCAACCTAGTCAAAGTTCTTTCTCTACTCCATTAGTATTGGTGCACAAGAAGGATGGATCATGGTGCATGTGTCTGGATTATAAAGATCTCAACAAGCTCAGTATTAAAGAAAAATTTCTCATTCCTCTCATTGATGAATTATTGGATGAATTGCATGGAGAAATTTACTTCAGCAAGTTGGACCTTCATGCAAGATGTCATCAAATCAAAATGAAGACTGAAGACATTGAAAAAACAACATTTAGAACTCATGAGGGTCATGATGAATTTTTGGTCATGCCTTTTGGCCTTACCAATGCACCTTTTACATTCCAGTATTTGATGAATTCTATTTTCAAGCTGTTCCTTAGAAAAATTGTGTTAGTATTTTTTGATGATATACTAATCTACAACAAGTCTTGGAAGGCCCATGCTCAACATGTTGATAAAGTGCTCAAACTATTGGATGAGAAACAATAATATGCAAAAACCTCCAAATGTTTATTTGGAGTACAAGAGGTGAAATACTTGGGTCATATGGTATCTCATGGAGGTGTTAAGGTAGACACTCAACAACAAAAATTTCTCCAACTCTTAAAGGATAACCTCACTTTGGCATAGAATCGAATGAAACAACAGGAAAATCAACATTGCAGAAAAAGAAGTTTTGATATAGGAAACTGGGTATTTTTACAAATACAACCATACAAACAAATTTCCCTCAAGCAAGCTAAGAAGGATAATAAATTCTCACCAAAGTATTATGGTATTTACAAGGTGCTGCAAAAGATTGGTACTATGGCATATAAATTGGAGCTTCCTGCATCTTCTCGAGTGCCCCCAGTTTTCCATGTTTCATGCTTAAAGAAGTTTATAAGTAATAAGCTCCCAATTCAAACAATATTGTCGGAACTTGACGAGGAAGGAAAAATCATATTGGAACTTGAAGCAGTCACAAAAACAAGAACCCAATAGCTATGAAATTGATCAATATCAAAGTATCTCATCAAGTGGAAGAACTTACCCACTGAAGATTCTAGACAGGAGGATGAGAATTTTATACAGAAGCATCCAGAACTACTCAAGCATTGAGGACAACACTTTTTGAAGGAGAGGAGCATGTTAGGTCCCTATACTACTAGTTTAACCCCTTATTATTATTAATTCAACCCCCTTATTATATTTTTGTGCCCATTTAGTCCACCCCCCCCCCCCCCAATATTGTTATTATTATGCCCCATAGAAGCCCACTATTGTTATTGTTGTGCCCTTACATTATTATTGTTATGTCGGCTCTGATTACATTATGACCCCTTAGACTCCTATATATAGAAAGGAGGTATTTCCATTTGTATCAACCAAGAATTTTTCATTGTGTAATGTAAAGGAGGTTTCCCCCTCGAAGAGGCTGAATTCTAAGGTGTTGATATATCTTTTCTATCTTTTTGTGAAATGGTTTCCTAACAAATCATATCATAGTGACCTCTCATCGCATGTTTACCTTGGTTGGACGATTACTTGGGTAGATGTGGTAGGAGGGTGTTATGAAGTGGTATCAAAGCATGGTTCACCCCTCGGACTAGATTGGATGGGTATTTTTTTCATACATTCATGTCAGTTGCATGTGTCTCTTATGCTTGTATTCCATGTGCTTGTTGCATTTGCATGGTATTGATCATGGTTGTAGTGATGTCACCATGTGGAAGTTGATGATGTTGTTGTGGAATGCATCATTATGAGTGTATGATTGGTTAGATGTTGTTATATGTCTCTTACACATGTCATCATTATAAGCTTGGTTACATGTTGCCGCCTATTGTTACAAGTATTGTTCATTTATGCTTGATTATCTGTGTTTATGTGTGTGTGTGGACCATGGTTATGCTTATGTTTTTTATGCATGTATGCTAGTGTATCGTCTACATTTATGGTTGTGCATTTTCCACATACATTGGTGCAATTGATGTCCTCGTGCATGAGGTCATAGTATGTGTGGTTGACATGGTCATGCATCGATGACTGGACGCTAGATAGAATGATGGTTGCATGGTTATATTATTATGTGTTATGTTTCTATATGTTGTCATGATTATGTTATACATGTATCACACTAATTTGCTAATCTTGCAGATAAGGTATCCTCCCCAAACTATACTAAGGTATGTTGGTTTATTTTGATTTGGTTTAGCTGACATGATATACTTTGCAAGAAGAAATATCAAATGGCTAGCAAGATGGTAGACTACAAATACCCTATGGATCAAATGAGTGGTATGGTGTTGGGAATTCTTCCAATTTGGTAGATATACTGAAGAGATTAAAGGAAGAAATAAGGAGATGTAAGGCAGATAATGACATAATCATATAGGCACAAGAGTATCTAGCAAAGGTAAATGTCATGATACTTCAGAGTTTTTCAGATTTGTAGCAATAGGGATTGTTGGGTTGTGTTATATTCTTTCCACGACTAGCTTCCCTAGTTAACCGGGGGGTTCGAGAGGGGGCGGAGCCCCCCCCCTTTGTTGTGTCGACTGCATAGCAGGGGCTTCACAAGAGGGGGGCAGTAGCCCCCCCTGTACAGGGGGTTTGAGGGGAGTGGTTAGCCCCCCTCTACGCATTCTAGGGTAGCGCCAGAGGGAAAATAGTTTTTTGGACCCATGGTTTTGTGCATGGTTTTCGTACATGGTTTTGGGCATGATGGTTTTCGGTCCATGGTATTGGATGCTTTGGCATGTATATATATGTGTTGTAATATTGAAAGGAACATCGTGAAAAATCAATCTGGTAGTCCCATTTTGGGGTCAAGTGGAAAATCTTTGTGTATATTTTTTTTATGTGTTATGTTCTCACTATTGTTTATTTTCTGTTTTAGAATTCGTATGCAGGTAATTTTTGTACAGGGTTAAAACCTACAGGGACCACTGTGGATCATCCATGAGTAGGAGGACAAAACTAATGGGGCATGTGGCAGTAGGTCACATGGTGGTCACAGGTCAGTTAGAGATGACACGGTCAAAGATGACATATAGTTGGACACTTTGTATAGGAGGGACGATAGACACAGGTACCATTCTAATTCTAGTTCTGATAGGCATGATGATCGATATCATTATCATCCTTACAAGAGGAGCGATAAGGGGTATTTTCTGGATGAGTTTAAGAAAACAAAACCACCTATATTTGATGGAGAGCTGAATAAATCGTAGGATGCAGAGGCATGGTTTCTTCATATGAGGAAGTTCTTCAGGTTGCATGATTGTTCAAAGAACATGAAAGCTAGAGTAGCTACATTCAATCTCAAAGTTAAATCATACATTTGGTGGGACGATGTGAATAATGTCAAAGTTATACATGAGGAAGACTTGACTTGGGAGTGAGTTTGAGCGGCTATTCAAGAAGAATTATCTATCAAAGAGATACTTTGATGACAAGGAAAAAAAAATCTATGAGCTAAAGACGGGATCTATGACAGATGATTACACTAGTAAGTCCAATTTTCCTTTGAGATAACTTAAGGTCAATTAGTTATGCCAAAACATCTATAATATTTTGTTGTTTTAAATGATTGGATGACCAGTGAACTATTTTATAAATAGGTGCTTTAAACTTAGATAGATTCTTAAGTAAAATAAAAGGATGTTCTTTAACTGCACATGGTTAGTTTGATTTTAATGGGATGGAGAAGTAGAGTATGGAGAGGTATAATTGATTTAATATTCAAACTGAGTATTTAACCATTTATAAGAAGAAATTAAGAAAACAAATCTTTCTTAATCAACAAAATATAATCAAACTATTACAGAGATCTAATGTAATTTATATTCAAAGAGGAATTTACAATAACAAATAGTTATGTAAATTATTCTCTTATTTAAATTACAACTTCACAGAGGATTCAAAATGAAACTGAAATTCAATTAAATTTTAAATCAGATAACTGCAAAAGACTTAATTTATATGAAGAAAACATAATGAATAGACAAGATGAAATACAACTCTCTGAGAGACATTCCATATGAGGTAAATTTAGAATCTTGTATTATTTAAAAAATGCTCCAACATAGTAGAAAACTGCTTGATAACTTGTTCAAGGGTTCAACCCTTAATAACTCATAGGAGGAGTTATTTATACAAAATTTTACAAAATATATACAATCTATTTGGAATGGAATACCAAAATAGTACAAAATTACAAAAAGAGAACAATATAATAGGAACCAAAAAATTGTTGAAGAGGTGGCTCTATCCTTTGGGGATTTGTCGATGATCTGGCCTGAAAACACTAATGAGTTGTCCTGAAAACATTGATGAGTTTTTCTACTGTTAAAAATGAGAAATTACTCAATTGTTTCACACAATTGATCCCATTTTTGTTCACTTGGGATTTCTACATTTACCATCTTCCTAAATGTTTCATCCACCTCTGTGTATCTATAAAAAATAGGCTTGGTAAGAAACAAGTGTTTGATTTCATGTAAGATGGTTAAATCAAATTCCAAGGCTTCTAGAAAATCCCTCCCTGTTATTTGTCCTTTAATTCTCGCAAATTTGGCTCTGTCTACTGCAATAGCATATAACTCCTTGTAATAGTCATCTAATTTAATCAACTTATCATTCAAACCTACTAGTCCTGGAAACCCTATGTGATTTAAAACATTAAATTTTGAATAAAATCTCTTGACAAAAATTTCCAGGTTTTGCCACTTAGTTTCTAATTGATTGATCAAAATCATTTTCTGTAATACCTTCTTGATATCTAAGATGGCAGTTATTCTTTCGAAGATGTTTATTTCTTCTAATTATTCTTTGTTCTTTGAATTTAAAACCTTGATCATATGTGTGGCTTCTGCTCACTTGGTCTTCCAGCTTTCTCTTTGTTCTTCAATCACTTCTCTACATCTAGTAATGAGTTCTTGCTACTAAAAAATAATTTGTATGGATGGTCATACCTCTGTCATGGATTGGCTGATTTTTGTCCAAATACTTTCCTTGGAATGAGCCAAAGTGTCTTCCATCAGGGACTCATTCTCCAACTTTTGGATTTTAAGTTCCAATTTGTGAGATTTTTGCATTTCTTGCAGATACAAAGTATCATTTTGCACTTTCTGTAATTCTAGATTTTGGAATTTCTAAAGTAGTTTTTGGTTTTCCTGCTTTTGTATTGATAGTTCCTATGCTAATCTGGTTGGATCAGCTACTGTTGATGTAGACTCAATGGTTTTTTTATGAAGAACTAGGCTATGTACCTACAACTTCTATTGGGACCACTGTGAGTGGCACCATGGCAAGCTATATTGTTTCCTACTCCTTCAACAACTCCTCAATCTTCTCTTGCATTTTCTTAAATTGTATATTCTGCTCAATGATAAGCTTGAGCATATCCTCCTTTTTTTGTTCACTTTCTGCCATATCCTTGGTCAAATGATCTTCTGTTGAAGGAAACTTTAATTGTTTCTTTAATGCAGCAATGTTTGCATCCTTCTTTTTAAGGACTAGTTCTGCAGCCTTTACATCTTTGGGATCATATCCCACTTTAATCAAGAAATCATCTAATGATTTTATTCTGTTATCTTTAGCTAGAGAGGAAATCCTTTCTAACTTAATTTGGGACTGAACATTTGATAGAGCAATCCTAAGTTTAGAAAGGGACATGGTTGTAGTTGTCATATTAGAAAATAGCATCTCACTAGTTTGTTTGTGCATATCCATCTGGTCAATTGGATGGATTTGACTGGTGTCAAATGAAAACATAGTATTTTTATAATCAGATGGTGATTTAGGAAATGGAATATGGGATTGTAAGAAAGCCATTTGCATTTTGCCTTTTTCACTGTCAAAAGTAGAAAGGAGCCTTTGTTGGGAGGTTGAAGTTTTCTTCCAGAACTAGTTGTATGCATTAGACTTCAAAGTTTCATTTTTCTTATTAATTTCTAGGAATCTTGAAAATATGTTTTGATCATCCAAAGTATTGGTTCCTGTTGACTGAATAATTTCTAGACGCTCTTTAGAAGGTGAAGTTGTAGGAGTGGTTGAAGCACTAACTGTGGGAGGAGTGGTTGAAGCATGAACTCCTGCTGATGTAGACACTTTTGGATCTCCAAGAACAATTATAATTGGTGGAGTCTCTTCTGCTAATGTTACCAATCTGACCTTAGGCTTCTTTTGTTGAAAAATGAATCCTTTCAAAACAGCGTTACAGGATGAAGTTTCATCTCTAAGCATTTTATGTTGCTTGCTCTAAGCAAATGGAGTCTGTTCAGTGGGAGTAGACATAACTTTCTCATCTGCTTCTTGAAGAGTCCCATCAATCCATGTTTCTTGATTCATAAATTTTTCAATTTTTGGCCTTGGAGTATGGTTATAAGGAGTCATATTGAAACTAACCCTTAAAGCATAAATGATGCCAAAAGGATCATAGGACCAGGTGAATCTGGGCTAGAAATTCATATTTCTCAATAATATATCTTCCTCAACACCAGTTGATCTAGTGTTACAAATAAACGACCCAATCTGTGCTTTAAGCTTGAACTGAGACTTTATTTTACCTGACATAAAATGTAGCTCATCCATGTGAATCATCTGCCTAATATATTCTAGAGAAAATATTCTCATAAGAACATATTTGGGTGGCATGTATGGTGCAAGCTCACAACCATATATTCTAATCTCAGTGTAATTCTGGTATAAATACCAGTCACCAGTTTTAGTTTGTTCACTTAAGTGTATGATCCTCTTAATTTCATCCCCAATCTTGGGCTTTGTCTGACTGTTAAGGAGTTATGCAACTAGATGTATGAATGCATCTATAAATTCTGCAAATGATGAGGTAGTAGAAGTTGTCCTGACCATTTATGTCCAGTGAATCACTGATTGATTCACTCCTTGTTCATCCTGCTTGCTGAGTTTGATAGGTAACAGATCACCCTGTTGAAAAAGAAGCATGTGGAAAATTACAGAGTTGTAATTGAACACTCCCTACATAGTGAAGTTCATGAATTGTTCATGTATATTATCAGCCAATAATTGGTTGTAATTATACATGAATTTTGGTTGTTGATCTTTATTAAAGATGGATAAGAAACCAAGGATAGTCTCATCAACGGACTGGTCATCAGGGTATCCTAATAAATAGGAAAGCAAGGAAATGCAATGTATGGAGGCTTCAGGAAACATGGCAGATTTCTTTTGGGCAATTCTACATCCTCAAGAAAAAATATTTCGAATATTTGGGCTCTCTGTGGGAAGGTTAACTTATGGTACATTCCATAAGTGTTGTTGGTGAAAACTGAGTCAAAGAGTCAATTTGAGGAATTAAGAGCATTTCATTTATGGTTTGAGAAGAAATAGTTATCAGAATGTCTCCATTCTAAGCCATGACTACCCTTTTCACAGGATCATACTTGGCTTGACACTAGGTAATAAGGTCAAGGAATTCATGTGTCTTTGGGAAACTATAGAAAGGTAACAGGGATTCCCAAAACCTAATTGGATCTTGTTGGTCGAGATAATTTTGTTTAAGCCACAAGTGTAGTTCATAAAAATCAAACTCACACTTGGCTTCTGCAACTTTGAACAGTGAATCGACAAGTGGGATATGGTCAAGGTCAAGCTGGGTTGGGGTAATAGTACTTTCCTCTGTGCTTTGCTTCTTAGTTTTTTCTTTTGGGGCCATGGTGGCAGATAGGAAGAAAAGTGGTTATAAGTGACAGATTGAGAAAAAGGAAAGAATTTATGCAACACTATAAACCTACAAACAATTGAAAATAATCAAAAGAAAGTGACAAAGAGGCAGGTTTCATTTTATTTATAAGATGCGGGAAGGGGTGATAGTTTTATTGATAACCGTAGCAGCTTTTAATGCATAGGAGCAGGGCTGCAATGGGTGGATATAACGGGCATGACAAACGGGGCAATAAGCATGTAAGGGGGTAATGGATGGGATGAATGGGCAAAGGATATGTGAGATATCGGCTTGGGATTAGTTGAGGGATAACGGCTTTGGAGGGGTGAAAGAGCCGTTGGCAGAGGGAAACCACAAGTGGTTTGTTGGGGGTGGGGGGGGTGGTTAGTGATTTTTTTGTGGTTTTGAGCAGAGGGGGTGTGGAGTGATTTGGTGGTGACAAGTAAGGTCGAGGCTTCCACCATGAAAATTGCTTTGTGGACTCCCCCCTGTCGCGTTAATGAGAAACAGTCGAGGGGGGTGTGAAAGCTCTCCCTGTCATTCATCTGGGCAGGGAGTAGATTAGTTGTCGAATCATGCGTTCTTTTTATGAAATTCAACAAGACCTTTTTGTTGTCTATTGATTTGAGTCAGATCAAGCTTGTGCTTTATAATATAATTTGAAATTCCAAAGTTTATAACAAAAGAATTAACCCTGATTAAGGAATTAATCATATATTAATAAAATTTAACATTTTTCTGATGTGGCGCATTTAGACTAGCAGACTTTGCATTTATTTTTGTATGAAAATGAAGTCTTTGTTTTCTTTTGCTTCCCTAACGTTTTACTTTTCTTTTGCCTTCTTTCTTTAGGGCAGATAAATCCTATCATTTTATTGATATGGATGCGTATAAAATATTAAATTATCCTAACATTTTAATTTTTCTTTCTTTTGCATCCATATCCTAACTTAACATTTTAAAATTATTTTTGACTAATATACTAACTTATCAAAACCAAATGATGTTACAACATCGGATCCATCTGGGGACTGCTTCCCCCTACGGGATGCAAAGAACAAGCAAGTCCAAGTGCCTTCTACTTGGGCTATGGAGTCTTTGCTGAAACAGGTACTCACTTGAAATTTTTCAAAATAAAATGAACTCTCCGGATATTTACAGATGATGAATGAATGGATGAAAAATTAATATTGAATGTAATGTTTTAAGTATTTCCCATTGACCAGAAATGAGGAATACTCTCCTTCCAAATTTTTTAGGATGAATGTATTGTTCCCTTTGACTTATGCAATGTTAAATGGACCAAACCAAAGGTTGTCAAATTTTTCATGCTTGCCTTTATCCTCTCTCCTTGTATCCCATCTAAGCACTAGGTCACCTTTCTTAAAATTCCTTTCTCTAGCCTTCAATAGTTCCTTCATCTTGTTTTGGTATTTCCTTAGCTTGTACTGAATTTCATCCCTATCTTCATTCAACTCAATGATTTGATTAATCCTTCTTGAGAAATCATCTTTTTCTTCATATGATTCCTGAAGGAATCACATAACAAGTAAAGCTAAATGAGTGGGAAAAACTACTTCTTTACCATAAACTAATCGGAAAGGAGACTTGCATGTTGACCTCTTAGGAGAAACTCTGTTTTCCCAAATTGCATGGATTAGGTGACTGTCCCAACTCTTTTATGGTATTTAAGAGTCTTCTTAATGACCTTAACTAAGCTCTTATTGGAGAACTCTCCTAGCCCATTACCCTGTGGATAGTATGGTGTAGAATGGTGTAATAGGATTGAATACTTTTGACATAACTCAATCATTTTAACACTGCTAAAAGATGATGCATTATCTATAACAATCTGTTGAAGACATCCAAATCTTGATAAAATATTCTCTTCAAGGAATTTAATCACAACAGTATCGGTTGCATTTTTAACAGGTATGGCTTCTACCCACTTGGTAAAATATTCGGTAGCAGTTAAAATCCATCTGTGTTGATTACTTGATTGTGGATGAATTTCCCATATAAATTCCAATCCCCATTATAGAAAAGGAGCTTGAACTAGTACTGGGACCAAACGAAGTGCTGACATTTTCTGTTTCCCTACAAATAATTGGCATGGCATGCAACTTATTACTCTTGCTCCAACTTCTTTAAAAAGTGTGGGCCAATAGAAACCTACCTTTAAAATTTTGTAGATTATTGCTCTCCAGGCGTAGTGTCCACCACAAAACCTTGCATGGAACTGATCTATAATTCCCTCTATTTCATTTTCAGTTAAATAAAGAAGAAGCATATTAAGACGGTCTTTCCAGTATATATTAGAATTGATAATGCAGTATTTTACTGCTTTAAGCTTCAGGGATTTGCACTACTTCAAGTCAAGTTCAGCTGGACATTGAAAATCCCTAAGAAACTGCACAATATTAGAGTACCAATCAAAGAGTAGATATTTCTAATCTATATGAAAAAGAATGGATGGATCTGAAGAAAGAGGTTCTTTTGGGTTCTCCCCTTCTATAAGAGGAGGAGGTTCTTGTGCATTCTCCCTAGATGGAATTGAGATAGGTTCTTGTGTATTCTCCCCAGATGGAATTGAGAGTGGTTCTTATGGATTCTCCCTAAATGAAATTTTAGAAACTAGATTTATCCCCAATACTTTGCAATTGGATTCAGCTAACAATTTGGCCAGGCCTTAGCCCTTTACTAGCTTTGTGGTCTTAATTTCAAGGTCAAATTCAAGGATTTTAGCAATATATCTCCCTCTCCTTCCATCAAAATCAAGCTGGGTCAAAATAGTTTTAACAACATGATTAGGGACATAACTTGTAACATGTGAATGCAAGACATAGGTTCTAAAGGCTTTGAGGGCTTTGATTAAGGCATAAGCTTGTTTTTCAATAATATCATACCTAATCTCACCATCCCTCGTGACTTTGGAAAAGAAGGCTATTGGTTGGTCATCACCATTTCTGTTCTTTTGTAAAAGTAAAGCAGCTAAGGTTGTCTCGGATGCAAAATAAAATATGATAAAAGGTGAAGAATAATTAGAAGTAGCTAATGTATGGGCCTCAGATATAGCCTGTTTGATCTGATCAAAATCATATCTAGAAGAAACTATCCACTTCACTTCATTGTTTTTCTTTAGCATATCAGTTATATCCTTTATTATCTCTGCATAATTAGCGATGAACCTTCTGAGAAAAATTATTTTCCCAAGGAAGTTTTGTATCTCTTTCTTATTCCTATGTAGAGATAGGGTCTGAATAGCTGAAACTCTCTTTGGGTCAATTATAACTCCGTCCTTGGAATTATATGTCCTAGTAATTTCCCTTCCTTTACAGCAAACAAATATTTCTTGGGATTGATGGATATGCCAAATTTCCTGCACCTATCAAAAACCTTGCTCAAGTGTTTTAAATGATTTTCATCATAATCATAGAAAACAGTTAAATCATCTAGATAAATGCCAGTAAATTTAGATGTTTTACCTACAAATTATAGATCCATGGCTCTCTGAAAAGTGAATCCAGCATTCGTCAACCCAAATGGCATTCTAGCATACATGAATGTACCCCAAGGAGTGGTGAAAGCGGCTTTCTCTTAGTCATCTTGACTTACCATGATCTGGTTGTAACCAAAAAATCCATCTAGCATAGAAATCCTATTTGCACCTAAAACTTTCTGAAGTATATGATCCATTTTGGGTAATGGATAGTTATCATTTAAAGATGATTTGTTCAGATTTTGGAAGTCTACACATAGCCTAATCTCACCATTTTTCTTTCTAATAGGAACTAGGTTGGCTACCCAGTCAGAATACCTTAAAGGTACTATGATATGAGCATCAAGCAACTTTTTAAGCTCTTTCTCAATAGTTGGAAGTAGTATGCGATTGATTCTTCTTGGTTTTATTGAAAGGGTCTTGCTTCTAGTTTCAAAGGAATCTTATGCTCAATAAAAAATGTAGCATAAGTTTTTAACTCATTATAAGACTAGGCAAAAACATATTTGTAGTTTTTAAGAAGATTCAAGTATTTGATTTTTACATCCACAGGAAAGGTTGTTGACAATTTAACATTTCTCACATCATTTAAAGTCCCAATATTGCATTCTTTGATTTCTTCTTCAAGTGAGTTAAATAAGGGGTTTTTATAAACATCATTATTATCAAATAGTTTTTCCAATGGAACTAATCCTTTGGAAATAAAATTATTAGATTGGATGATATCATGATCAAGAATTTTAGGACTGAATGAATTTTCTGGGCTTTGGTGATTTTATTTATGAACATCTCTTTGATCTTCTTCAATCCGCATATTTGAAAATTCATCAACGACTTGAAGAAAAGATTTTAATTGTTCATCATCCTCAAAAATCTTCCAGTGTTTGAGGTTATCACAAATTGATGGTCTATACTTGACTTGAATTTGGTATTCTAACAATACTGGCTTAGGGATTTTGAAAGAGCTTGCTGAGAAAGCTAATGAGTTAGCATGCATATTTTCATATTTGCGTATAGCAATTATGTTAAATCCTTGGAAGAAATTTTCAATTGTATCCCAAAATTCATTTCTATAGGACCTAAGTCTTGGGTGTTTTGTTTGACACGGTTTTCTAACCTATTTCACTATTAACTTAGAATCAGAAAAGACACTCAAGTTTTGAACCTTTAGACTCTTTGCTAGCTAAAGACCAAGAAGAAAAGCCTCATACTCAACCACAATATTAGTGACCTCAAATTCAAGTTTACATGATTGAGTTATGTTTTCTTTATTTGGTGAAATTAGAACAATTCCTGCTCTTGCTCCTGCTCCTTCCTTTGAGTAAGAACCATCAAAATAAAGTTTCCAAATATCTAATTCTACAATTTGAGTTTTGAAACTGTATTTTCAATGGCAAGTTGAGTGTTAGATGAATGTTGTAAAGATAACTAAAAGAAACCAAAATCCTGATCTACTGCATAGATAGGGTTATTTTTCGCTTGATCAGACCTACAAACAGTATGAAGGAATCTGAATTCCCTATATAACCTTAAATGTTCACCTTCATAGACTGGAATAGTAGCAAAAGACATGTCCATCTGAAGTGATCCTCCAAGTTTAGCACAGCATTATCTAGACAGGAGCATCCAAAAATTGGTAGGAATATCAGTGAGAAATATGTGTAAAACTATACTCTTGACAGGTATTTGGGCTAAGGTTACAACTAGGTCTTTGATCAATCCTAGGCATGGTACTTTCATTGAATCAAAGGTGCAGAGATCATGATAAGAATGAGTAACTTGTAGTTGAAGCTCCAGAGTCTACCATGCAGTTATACAAAAGAAAGTCATGAACCATTAAAGTTACATAAAATGGTGGAATAATCTCATCAATCATATCAGAACTAGGGCCAAACACTACTGAGGGTTTTTCATATACAAACTAATAACATCTCCCTCAGCATCTACACTAGAGGATTGTATCCATTTAGACACTTGATTTTTATAACTATATTTTTTGGAAAGTTCAACTAAAGGGATATGAATCTTAACCCTTTCCAATTCCTTTTTAATATTGAAAATTGTCAAAATGGTATTGTCAGATGAAAAGGTTTCAGAGGATGACTCTATAGTTTGAGGTGTTGGATTTTGTTTGAATAGAGTTTATTACAGGTTCAATTATAGTGGTAGATTTTGAAGGTCTAACTAGGACTGATCTAGGTCTTAGATCATACCTCTTATTTAATTCTACAATTATAAATTCATATAATGCTTGGTATTTTGAAAGTTGAGAATCTCCTTATTCTTGTTCAATGGACTGCGGAAATATGAAGGAACTATTACCATTTGTACTATTGAGGAATATTTTGATCAGAACTTGGTCTCTGAATAATCTGCATTTGAGCAGTTCTTCAGAATTGAGTTTGTGCTTGAGGTCTAACAGCAGTTTGTTGAGTAGTTCTAGGTTGTGATTCGATTTTAGAAATCCTATTAGAAAGGTTTCTACGTAAATATGTAATTCCATCAATTTTTTGATCTTCAAGTTTAGATTTGGAGGAAGATGAATCGTCAATCCTAGTTTTTAATTTTCTTTATTCTTTCTCTTCTTTAGCTTTAATTTTTCTAGAAGCATACCTATTAGCTTCTACTGCTATAGAATTTGTCTGCATGTCTTATAATGTATTAGATACCCTTTCTCTTAGCATGATTGCAAATTCATCTTCAAACGCTTTGGAAAATATGACTTTTGCAGCTGCTAATCGTGGTTTACAATCAACAAGCATTTTATGATAGAGTTTTTTAAATCTCTTGATGAATTCAGCAACAGGTTCACCGGGGTTTCTCTTCAATTCTTCAAATTCAATGAGAAAGTAGACAGGATCCTTCTTTAGCCCCCATTGATTTTTAAAGATATTTATTAGCTCATTCCATGTTTTTATAGTGTCAGGTCTAAGTTGCCAAAACCATACCCTAGCATTTCGATCTAAGGATTGCACAAATAATCTCATATAAACATTTTTTTGTTCTATGTTTATATTGTCAGAAAAATCTAGGAAATTTAATGCATGATATTCTGCTAAAGGACCAGTTTCTCCATTAAATCTTGGTAAATGCTTTAGATATCCATCAGGAAAATTTTCCAAGTTTTGAGGGAGGACTAGAGCAGCATACCTTGCTTGTACAATGGGCTGAAAAGCCATGATAGTAGGAGGAGGCTGGGGTGACTGAGTGGAAGATGATGAGGAAAAGGAAGATGATGAAGATGAAGGTGATGAAGATGAATCGGTAGGGCTATTAGTATGTGGAGGGGAGAAAGAGGGAGGAGAGCTCCTTGAATATTTCAAAAGGGTTTTAATAACCAACTTCTGAACTCCTGATGGAAAGTCTTCCTTATTATCAAACAAAGGATTTGAATAGACAGAGAATGTCTCTTCAAGATTAGTAGAAGTTGATGGAATAGAACAAGGAGTTGGAGAAATGAAGTCTATAAGATGGAATTCAGGTAAACGAAAACCCAATTCTTCCTCAGATGAAGATGATTTTATAGGAATAGATGGGACTTGATATAACTCAAGTGATTGTATTAAAAAGTTTGATGGAAGATCTACTCCTCTTGAATGGAGTTCAGAAACCCTAGGAGGTGGTTCAATCCAATCAAGATTGGATGGAACAAATGAAAAAGTATCTACAGATGATATGTCTTCAGGGTGTAAAGTTGAAGAAGAAGAAGAGGTTTGATGTCTTCTCCTTAAAGAGGTTCCCTTAATAAGTCTTTTTGGATCTGGTAGAGTGTTAACAATCTCATAATAAGAACATGGTCTAGTATGCTTAAATGGATCCAGCTTGGACCAGTGGAATCGCCAGGCGAAATATTTTGACATATATCCTATCCTTTATTCACCTTAAAGGAAAGGGAAAATCTAACTTTCAATCCTTCACTCCTTGGCAATGGCGCCAATCTTGTTGGGTGTGGAGCCTGATTATCTTCTTTATTTAGAGGTATCACCACATTGGAACCCAGTTCGTAATGTGGTGACAACGCTGCCCATAATATTTGCACTGCAAGGGGGGTCAAGGGGGGCGGCTGCAATGCCCCCGAAGCCAAAAATAGATGTAAAATTTCCTTGTAAAATGTTGTAATTGTGTAGTCAAACTGGGTCGTTCATTAGGCGGAGATCTGACGGTAGAAGTTATGTTTAATTTAGGGTTTTTTTCCCTAGAAGGCAACACCTCGCTATATATAAGGGAATTGTATTGCGTCTACATAGATTTGCATTCTGAGTGAGAAAGAGAGAGGATATTGTGTGAGATCTTACAGCGGATCTGTTGTAGGTTGTATCTCTTCAGTTTGCTGGATAATATAAAAGGAAGGACTGATTGTTTATCCGTGGACGTAGCCCAAATTGGGTGAACCACGTATATATGTGTCTCTCTTGTTTTATGTGTTTTTTGTGTTTATATTTCAGCAATATATTTTATGTGTTCCATTTCTCTGTAATATATAATTTTTCTAACAAATCTGATGTTGTCCTTTGAGATAACTTAAGGTCAATTAGTTATGCCAAAGCATCTATAATGTTTTATTGTTTTAAATTATTGGATGACCAGTGAACTATTTTATAAACAAGTGCGTTAAACTTAGATAGATTCTTAAGTAAAATAAAAGGTTGTTCTTTAACTGCACATGGTTAGTTTGACTTTAATGGGATGGAGAAGTAGAGTATGGGGAGGTATAATTGATTTGATATTCAAATTGAGTATTTAATCATTTATAAGAAGAAATTAAGAAAACATAGCTTTCTTAATCAACAAAATATAATCAAACTATTATAGAGATCTAATGTAACTTATATTCAAAGAGGAATTTACAATAACAAATAGTTATGTAAATTATTCTCTTACTTAAATTACAACTTCACAGAGTATTCAAAATGAAATTGAAATTTAATTAAATTTTAAATCGGATAACTAAAGAAGACTTAATTTATATGAAGAAAACATAATGAATAGACAAGATGAAATAAAACTCTCTGAGAGACAATCCATATGAGGTAAATCCAGAATCTTTTATTATTTAAAAAATGCTCCATCTTAGTACAAATCTGCTTGATAACTTGTTCAAGGGTTCAACCCTTAACGACTCAAAGGATGAGTTATTTATACAAAATTTTGCAAAAGATTTACAATCTATTTGGAATGGAATACCAAAATAGTACAAAATTACAAAAATAGAACAATATAATAGGAACCGAAAAACTGTTGAAGAGGTGGCTCTATCCTTTGGGGATATGTTGATGATCTAGCCTGAAAAAACTGATGAGTTGTCTTGAAAACATTGATGAGTTGTTCTACTGTTAAAAATGGGAAATTACTCAATTTTTTCATACAATTGATCCCATCTTTGTTCACTTGGGATTTCTACATTTACCATCTTCCTAAATGTTTCATCCACCTCTATGTATCTCTCAAAATTAGGCTTGGTGAGAAACAAGTGTTTGATTTCATGTAAGATGGTTAAATCAAATTCCAAGGCTTCTAGAAAAGCCCTCCCTGTTATTTGTCCTTTAACTCCTCCAAATTTGGCTCTGTCTACTGCAATAGCATATAACTCCTTGAAATACTCATCTAATCTAATCAACTTATCGTTCAAACCTACTAATCCTGGCAACCCTTTGTGATTTAAAACATCAAATTTTGAATTAAATCGCTTGACAAAAATTTCTAGGGTTTGACACTTAGTTTCTAATTGATTGATCAAATTCCTTTTCTGTAATACCTTATTGATCTCTAAGGTGGTAGTTGTTCTATATGTTTATTTCTTCTAATTATTCTTTTTTCTTTGAATTTACAACCTTGATCATATATGTAGCTTCTGTTGGCTTGCTCTTCAAGGTTTCTCTTTGTTCTTCAATCACTGCTTTGCATCTAGTAATTTGTTCTTGCTGCTAAAAAATAATCTATATGGATGGCCATACCTCTGTCATGTATTGGCTAATTTTTGTCCAAATTCTTTCCTTGGCATGAGCCAAATTGTCTGCCATCAGGGACTCACTCTCAAACTTTTGGATTTTAAGTTCCAATTTGTGAGTTTTCTGCATTTCTTGCAGATACAAAGTATCGTTTTACACTTTCCGTAATTCTAGATTTTGGAATTTCTGAAGTAGTTTCTGGTTTTCCTGCTTTTGTGTTAACAATCCCTGTGCTAATCTGGATGGGTCAACTATTGTTGATGTAGACTCAATGGTTGTTGATAACGAACTAGGCTCTAGACCTGAAACTGCTATTGGGGCTGCTATAGAGATTAATGCACAAGTGTTAGGATGATGTAGAAACCCTCAAGGATCTTCCTGAGATCCTTGGAAAAATATAAGATTAGTTGTAGTTGTCACAAATATGCATGCATATCTATGTTTAACAAATGAATATCAAATAATGAAGGACTTATTACCTTAAGTCTTAGTGTGGTGTTGTTGTAGAGCGCAATGTAGCTAGGTGGAAGACCCCTGAGCCAGCTCTAGATCAAAACCTGCACATAGATAAGACAAGCATAATATCATAGCATAAAACCTTGATAAATAATGCATGAACATACAAATATATCTAGTTTCATATATCTAAGCCACTCATAATAACGACATTGCATAAACATATAAACAAGTTATACTACCAACATCGCGAAGTGGACAACACAATTGCAGTTCTATATTGATGTAGAAAAGAGTGATTACAACCATCGGTTGTATCAGCCTTCCCTTACCCCTCCATCTCCTCTCTCTCTCTCTCCCTTCTTAACATCTTCTAATTCCTTAGTCAAAGACTCTGCTCGATAGTCAAAAGATAAATCCTTTCAAATGGTTTGACCACTTCCACAATGGACCTAGCCTTGCATATATAGCATGTGAGGATAGGTTTGCGAAGTCCTTCATGAGTTCCATTAGGCAAAATCAATGATATTTCCATGCATTTGTACTCTTTCCCATTTGTAGACTCCATTAGGAATTATTAATTCCTCCAAACAGGTCGAGTTCTGATGTTTCCCTGCTTTTGTGAGCTGACATAGGAGAGAATCTCGGGATATTTCTTGATCAACTTGTTCGCTTGACCAATAGAAACTCATTTACGTTCACTAACGCTCTTCCCGAGGTAACAAACATAGTTACCCTAGGCACTAACGCACCCTTAGACTTGCTAGGAAGCTTTATAAAGCAGGTTGTTAATGCCTAGACAATGTTAGCTTGACAACTAGGCCTTTGAACTTGGTCAGTCCTTCAGTCATCATGTCTTTCTCCTGTGAGCTGGTGAGGAGGTTATTTCCCTGTATAATATATGCTCCCTAAAATGTGAGATAAAAGGCTATGATGATGACCGAAATACTTTATATTTAACTATCCTTTTCTTTTTTTTTAAAGATATATAGGATTGAAGCTTTGGGTGGTACGAGAAACCTGATACAACACATATATATATAACAACCAAAATCATGTCCTGAGTCGGGCATTCCCATGCTTAGTAGCTACGTCAGAGTGATTTTCTCAATAAAGAGACATGGTGATGCTTTCCGCCGATCAGCACAATACCGAATCTGTGTGATAATAGGATCATTCTGATGAGTTGTCTCCAAAAAAAATGCAACTTGGGAGAGGAAACAAGGTTGAGTGATGTAAGCCTCTACCCAAGGTCTTGATTTCCACTTCACCGCAACAGCATAGATTGATACATGTGAATATAGGCATTGAGGTCAAACATGCATGAAATCATTTTATTACCAGTCAATAATGGAGACCGTTAACAGACGCAAGGATGGGCATCGATAATGGTGATGGTCTCCAAGATGCGCAGTACAATATAGAGAGTGTGAATAATGTTTTTGTCATCGAACACTCATAGAATTGTTTAACCAGGAGCCAATAATGAAAACCCTTGACCAAACACAAGGTGACCTCCCATTGATGTCTGCAAGTACCAAGGCACTAAAGTGTTTTTGTGTCTTCTTCCTAGATAGACTATTGAATTCGATAGGAAGAGACATGTCGAAAGGTAGGAAATAAGGTGTCCTACATCATTCGACATGAAATGGGACAAGAATGATTATTTTTTGAGGAGTCTTTTGAGCATTGGGCCAAAGTGACAGAGGGCATGATAAAAGGATATGCTTGATTATCTGATGGAGGAAAAATAAGATAAAGGTTTTCCCTTGAACAATAGAAGGCACGAAACAACGGTTTTAACCATGCAACACTAGACTTATGAACACCAAATAGTGTTAGGATACAAAGATGCAAGAACATCGGGGTATATAGGCTAAACTCATAGGATGGTAAGGTTCATATTGAGAGGCTGTTACAAGGAAAGTTTGTCTGAGGGAGTGCCATGTTCAAGGGAGCGACTGCCGCCAAAAAACTCTTTCCAAAATACTCAACATAAAGCAATTGTATTATCTACTTTCCCCATCTGATTAGTTTAGTGAGTCCAGACGAGTAAACTCATTGGTCTTTTCATATTTTGCAAGTCTGAAAAGATCATAAAAGAGCGACTCTATGCCCTATTTAATTAGTTTAATGAGTCCAGACATGCAAACTCATTGGAATTTTCATGTTTCAAGAGTCTGAAAATATCGTAAAGAGCAACTCCATTCCTCATATGTTTAATTTAATGAGTCCAGACGCGACAACTCAATGGTATTTTCATATTTCGTGAGTCTGAAAAGATCATAAAGAATGACTCCAGGGTGGTCCCTTTGTCATAGTTGGTAACCGAGTGCGACAAGGTTTAATAGTATACCCGAAAAGGTTCATTTTACATAAGTTAATCTAATGAGTCTGAATAAAGAGAAACCTATGCTCAATAGATGTTTGCCTCATTTTGTTACGAGTACGAAGAGATGGAGTAAACTCAATATTCATCGTGAAATTTTAATGAGTCACGCGACAACAAACTCAATATACCTTCATCGAATTTTAATGAGTCAAATGAATAAAACTCAATATATTTTATTCAATTTAATGAGCAAGGAAAAAGAGGTAAATGAACTTCTCATTCCTTCTTCGTAGATTTAACGAGCCCAAAGAAGGGAAAACTCAGGGATTTTTCAATTTAAGAGCAAGAAAGAATCCCAAAAAAGAAAGTGCTCATATCGTCGTTGTAAGTGTTTAACGAGTCCGATGACAAAAACTCAAGGTTTTTTCAATTTAACGAGCAATAAAAAGTCCCTAAAAAGAATGCTCAGTCGATCTTTTTCAGTTTAGTGAGCTAGAAAAAGAGAGAAAAAGACTTGCTTAGACCATCATCATAGGTGTTTAACGAGCCCAATGACGAAAAACTTGGAGATTTTTAGTTTAAGAGTGAGAAAAAATCCCATAAAAGAAATCACTCATTGAGAATTGAACATGGTCATTTCTTCCATTCAACCCTGAAAGTCCTTTCATCAAAACATGAGCAATTTTTGCTAATATGGGGTCATGGTGCCTGATAAATATCATAGTAAATGGAATACTTATACTTTAATGACTTCAATTAAGATAAGTCATGTCTCCAAAGTGGCTATAAGGGAGTTCTTGAGCCTCCAATTTCACCATTTGCATCATTTGAGAGCTGTGAGAGTGTTTTGGAGCTAAAGAGGAGCATATTTTCAACAGACAATTGCGGGTGATCCAGGAAACCATTTGACTTGTCGAATATCCTAGGTAGATGAAACAACCCTTATCTTGCATTATTCAACAATTTTTAGCTTCTTTAGGGTGTATTTTTAGATATTTGGGGAGCCCTAGATCATTTATTGCACCTAATGCACCCTTCTAGGCCTGTAGGGAGTGTTAAACGCCATTTACGACCTGGGGGAGAGCATTAATCCTCCCTGTTTTCCACAAGGGGGGGCATTAGTGCATGAGGGCACAATCTAAGACCCAAGCAAGTGTTTTCTTGAGTTTTTTTGCCGCATTTGTACTAATTTTTGGGTTGATTTGTGCAGGTTTTGAGCCATTATGACTAGTCTATGGAGAGAACGAGCACACAATTGATAGGAATTTCTTATACAAAATGATCTAGAGTGTATACTTGCATTGTGCCGATGTGGTTTGATGAAGTATGCATAGTTGGACTTGATGAAAGGTCAGGAGGACCTCTTGAGATGGATTATTCAGCGTTGGGATGAACACGAACAAGTGTTCAGGATCGGGGACCATGAGCTTTCCATTGACTGAGATGACATATATTTCTTGATAGATTTGTCATGTAGAGGAGCACAAGAAAACTTGACCTATGGTAGGCCTGATCCCTAATCCACTTTAGATCTGGTCCAAGCTTATTGTATCCATGAGAGCTTACTTGTCAGCAATAGAGTCCCTATAGAGTAGCTCAGATCCAGGTCTATGACGGCCATTTTATGGATGATTGTGCACTTTGCAGGGAGTAAAATTCCCCATGTCGTGACAAAGGCCCAACTATTTCTTATTGTTGACTATGTCCAACTGTAGATCTTCAACTTTTGCAAGGCAGTGCTTCATCAGTTGAAGGCAGAGTTGACTACATGTAAGACCCATACCCAACAGAGTTTTGGGTACGGAACTCTCATTGTATCCTTCATACTTGAGAGGGTGCCAGTTAATTAACCATGGATGAGCTTAGGTCCCCTCGATCCGAGGGAGCATAGGCAGAGGCAATGGGCATCGTTCGATCCTCTTACATGAGGAGGACCCATTCGATATTTTTTAGAAGGGGATTTCTTTAGATGGTTTAGCGGTTAGATTATGATGGTAGATTAGTATGCCTACGAGGGCATGGACTTCATAGGTGATCCTAACTTGATTTTTTCGCTTGGTACAAACTGGGGGCCTCAAGGTAAGAAGGTTTATTTGAGAGTACTTAAAGTATTTTAAGATTTTGAATGTTTATGTTATGATTTTGTTAATTTTATGGGTGAACAAGTATTAACATGAAGCTTTTTGCTTGACACAGATGTGCCACTGGTGAGACCTCCAGGTGAGCCTCGCCAAGTGAGGTGAGGTGGCCAACTACTCGAAGGGGGGGGGTGATGTTGAGAGTCTTCACGAGGTTCTAAGGAACCTGGATGATTTGAGAATGGGTGTGCCCCCCCTTCCTATGAGGGAGATTCCCGCTCACATGCAGTGACACACAGTTGGTGTGCCTAAGCGGTTTCTAGTTCCTCTTCGGAGGATAGCTAGAGTTTTATTGTCTTTTCATGAGCAGTAGGCTCTATTGGTAGGCGAATAGTATAGCCAGCGAGTGTATATAGCTAGGCTTAGTAGCCATTTTGTACTTAAAACACCCAAGTTTTGGGAACTTTTCTGATGTAAAAGACTGGATTCGATATCTATATATATAGATATATATATAGATAGATATATATATATATATATATATATATTGTTATTTTATGATGTAAATCTTTTTTAAGTGTTTTTATAAATTTTTAACTGTGTAAATATTTACTTTCATACATGTATCTACAATGAACAAGACAGATGCCAATCTAACACATAGTTTTCCAATGAATCAGCAACTATATTAAATTCTCAAGGAATGTGTTCATATGTAATAAACTCAAATTGACATTCCAAGAGTCATACCCTTAAATAATGACACAACAAGATTAGATTACGAATGTGATAATGATTTTTCAATTGCATAACAACAAGATGAGAGTCTAACCTGAACACCGATTGGAGACGTCCCTTGATGATGCTTCAGTGAGAAGTGAAATTATAGACATGTACTTAGTAATATTGTTGGTGCAGTGCTAAGAAAGACTCCCTCGAAACAAACCAGTTCCGACTCAGGTGTGTAAATGACCCAATCAGCTGATGCAATGTGTCGTGTGTGACAACGGGCACCATCCGTGTATCCTACGTATGCTAAGGGTAATGAACACTATGCACGACAAGGAATATGTATGAGACAAATACTTCAAGAAATACCAAAAAATCCAGTCACATCAAAAAGAAGCAAAACTTATAAATACATAAAATTACAAAGCACATGCCTAGTGCAATACTAGGCATAATACTTTTTCAGATAGAGCCTGTTTCAGGGCTCAGTGAGTGGGACTCCTTTCTAGTCCTGAAGTTCATATGCCCCTTTTGAGAGGGCTTTCGTGATGACATATGGACTGAGCCATAAGGGTTGAAGTGTTCCTGCCACCAAGTGGTCATGTTTTTTTATTGTAGAGTAAAACAAGATCTCCCTCTTGGTAAGAACGAGGCTTGAACTTTTTGTCATACTGGGCTTTGACCCAATGCTTGCGGGCTTCGAGTGCCAATTAAACATCTCGATGGGTTTATTCTAGTTTATTTAGGTATAGCAGGTGCTCTTCTTCAACGGTGGTATCTGGAAATAGTTCAACAGCGATTTGTAAGGAAGGAATCTAGCACTTGACTGGTAAAACTACTTCCAGACCATAAGCTAGTTGAAAAGGTGTAAAGCCTGTAGAAGTTTTTACTGAATTTCGGTATGCCCATAGCACAGGATATAAAATTCAATGGCAGTGGGTTTATGATTCCCTACTAACTTGCAAATCATGGTCCTTAAGATGCCATTGACGGCTTCTACTTGGCCATTAGCTTGGGGGTAGTAGGAGGATGATTGATCCTAGCAAAAACCGAGCAACGATGTTAAGTCAGACATCATGTGATTCTGAAAACGAGACCCATGGTCTGTAATGATCATGTGGGGAACATCGAAGCGACAAATGACCTGATTGAACAGGAATAGTGCAGCAGTTTCTCCATCGACCCAGAAAGTGGGAAGGGCTTCGGCCCATTTCATGCAATAGTCCACAGCTACAATAATGTAATTGTGTCTGGCAGAGGAAGTGGGGTTGCAAGTGACAAAGTCTATCCCCCATTTGAAAAAGGGGTCGATGGAGATAACTGGTTGCAGTAGGGCCAGAGGAGCATGCATTTTCTTTGTAAACACTTGACAAGGGTGGCACTATCAAATAGCCTTGATACAATCTTTGAACAAGGTTGGCTAATAGTAGCCTGTGCACAAAATTTTATGAGCAGTAGATATGCCAGAAAGATGACTGCCACATGCCCCAGCATGGCAGCCATTTAAAACATGTTTCACCTCTTCATGGGTGAGGTGACGTCAAAGAACTGTATTAGTGCCATGGCAATATAAAGTATCATTGAGCACCAAATAGTTCTGCACTTCATGGTGGATGCGACGAAGGTTACCTAACGTTAGTTCAAGGCGAAAACGTTGCGCTTGGAGGTAGACAAGAATGTCACCATACCAAGGGGCAGTAGAGTCGATCAAATAGACATCTTCATCCAGGACAATATCGTGGGGTATCTCATTAGGATCGACAATGGGAAGATCTGACAAAAGTTCGCCGAAGACTAAGGAATTTTTCGCCTTAGCAACAGTGAAAATGTGTCTCATGGGATTCTCCAAGGCAATGACAGTAGTCTGTCGCAGCAGTATGTAATGTCAAAAGTGATTGACAAAAAAGACAACTGCCGAGGAAAACTTTTCCACATGTGAATATCTGAGTTTAGGCTAAGTCAGGCCTTTCGATAGATAATATATCACATGCTCACTTAGGTCATTGTGAGTTTGAACCAAGACCATTCCTAGAGAGGATGGCAAGGCTGCCAGGTACAGAAGAATGTCGCACCCATAGTTGGGAGCACTAAGGAGTGGGATGGATATAAGCACCTTTTTCAAGCCATCAAATGATCGTTGAGCTTGATCATCCCACAGGTATGGCACTCCTTTTTTAAGTAGGTGCATAAAGCCTTTCGTCAACTCAACATAATTTATGATGGACCATCGTAAGAAGTTTGCTTTCCCCTGCAAACATTGGAGCTGCAAAATGGATTGTGGTTCGAGAAATTGAGTAATTGCCTTTACCTTATCGGGATCAACCATAGTCCCGTACTTGGAGACAATGAAACCAAGTAAGCATCCAGACTCGAAAAAGAAAATGCATCTATGTAGGTTCAGACATATGTTATAGAATTGGCACCTAAGAAAAATCGCTCGTAAATGATCTAGGTGTTGAGCACGCTTCTTGGAATAGGCTAGAAGGTCATTCAAGTAAGCATGAACAATATGTCTGATATTGTGAAATGCATAGTCCATGGCCCTTTGATCCATCATTCTTTAAACCGAATCGCAATTTTGGATAGGCAAAGATTTCCCAAGGGAAAATGAAAGTGATTTTGTGCTGGTCTACCAATTTTATGGCAATCTGGTTCTAACCTAAGAAACCATCCATGAATGAGAATGATTCACAACTAGTGCAGTCATCAATGATTTGGTCGATGAACGGTGTCGGATAATTATCCTTTGGACACATGGCCTTCAAGTCTCGATATTCGACACATACACAGATGGTACCTTGTTTCTTATCAACAGGAACTAGATTGGAAGCTCATTCCGTTAAGGGAACGGGGTAGATGAAACTTGCACGTAACAATTTTTCCACCTCATTCTTGATGGCTGCAGTTTTTTGAGGGTGGATTGGTCGAAGCCTTTGGTGGACAGGCTTGGCATTGTCATATATCTTGATCTCATACTCGACAATAGATGGATCTATGCCGGGCATTTCCTCGTAAGACCAAGAAAATACATCACGGAATTCCTTAAAAAGGCAGGTGAATCTTGAAATTTCCTCAGGAGTGCAATCGGCTCCAACCTGGATGTTTTCTACAATGCCTATCTTGAAAGAAATATCAATGAGCAATGTCTTTGAAATATTTCCCATGTTTCCCTCCGAGTCCAAATATTGGATAGTCGTATAAGGTGAGGAAATGATTTCAGGTGCGTCAAGTGATAGGATTTGAAGAGGCATCGTGTCCAAATCAAATATCGAAACATGATGGTGAGAGTCCTCCTAAGGTCGCTCTTCTAAACACATGATCTCCCTAATAACTTCATCTAAACGTAGGACTTGATTGAGGAGATCGAAATAAGGAGCAGTTACAGGAGGGGAGGTGGTACCATTGGCTATGATCAAATTGACCAGAGATTCGGATGCAGATTGAATGGCTTGGTAGAACAATTCCGCTGGTGACAGCGACATTTGTTCTTCGTAAGTGTCAATGTGTGAAGGAACTGGGAGGATCCAAGGATCAGTCAGTTCGTAAGGAATTGATGAAACCATAAAGACCATTTGTGGAACCGTGGTGGCGGAAGAGGGAAACAACCCATCAGGGAAGATCCCTTCAATAGACGAGTACCGATAATGACGTAAGAGTCAGGTACACCACCCACTAAGGGTACAAATCCATTGGGTAATGTGGAATAATCAAGGGTGCAAAAGGACAGTTGGTCCACTGTGAATATCTTTCCATCCAATGGGAATAGGATGATGCGAAAGATAGTAGACACAATGGCAGTAATGGCATATGTCCAACTGTGACCCAACAATAGATTATAGTCAAGATTTCCATCTACGACTTCGATGTCCACCATTACCATTTTCCCACTCAAAGGGATGCAGTAGCTAGCTAGGAAACCTTTTGGGATGAAAGTGTGGCTATTGAAATCTTTAAGGGAATTTGACGGCGAGGATAGGGTTGGAGAACCCAAAGCGAGCCAACATGAAGTCGACATGACGAAGGTTGAAGCACCTTCCTCAATGACAGTTCTATGTACTCCTCTCCCTTTCGAAAATATTTGCACCTGAAATGCAAGCTGGTGTGAAAGGGGAGGTTTACATTTTTCCATGTCGAAAATTACAAACATGGAATCTTGGGGGTCGACCCCATCAATTGCCGAGAGCAGAAGTTTCCTTTGTGTTTGACATGTTTGTAATACTTCGAGCGTCGACATAGCTAATGTTGCTTGCGCAAAATCTTTTGCAATACTATAGTTCTGGGTAGCACGTGCGGATGTATTATGCATTGTGCGACAAAGTGCCCCTTTTGGGGGGTGAATCACAAGATTAGCAACCAGCCTTTCGATATGAATATCGTTAGGCGGTGGTGGGTTTTGACTTGAGGAGGATTCCTCTGCAGTAGCAATTGGAGCTCCATAAGTTTTGGCTCTGGTTTGAAGATCTAGCATTTCAAAGGTGTAAATGGTAGATTGTCCTTCACCAGTTGAAGGATGATGCAAACCGTTGTTTCCCCCTTGAAGGGGTTGGGGTTGGTTTGCAATAAGCTGATGATGTTGCTGAGTAGGGAAAGGATTATTTAGGACCATAGGGGCCTTGCCAGTGTCCTTTTTAGCAATGAAATCTGTCCATTCCTTGAGACGCAGATAACGATATGTCATGTGCTCTCCTGCACAAATTTTGAAAGGGAATTTGGTGGGTTTTTCCTTTCCATCGTCAGAGGGCACAACAACCTTCTTCTTTGGGTTGTACTGCTTAGTTGATTTCTCTTCAAAAGGAGTGGTCTTTTTTTATTCTTCTTATTCTTACCATCGGGTTTTTGTGTAGACTGCACAGAGTTTATCGTGGCGGTAGGAAGAGCAGTCGATTTGGTAGAGGGGTCAACTGACAACTGGGAAATGTGACCGCTGAGTTGTTTTACAACAGCCCCAGAGGTAGCCTTGATAATACCATCATCGTGCGCTCCGGGTTGCTAAGTAGCGGGAGCATTGGAGTTACAAGGGGCATTGGGAATGCCCTTGTATAAAGTGATAGACTATGAATATATCAAATCTAAGTGTTGGGCACGACGAATGGATTGGTCTTCTGTGACACACCACCTAAGGCAACATCTTTAGAGATTTGAGGGAATAAAGACTTGCAGAACCAATCCGCTAATAGATAGTCTGGGAGGGGAGCTTTGACTAGCCTCTACCTACATCTCCATTCATGGATATGATCAGAGATGTGGGTGGTAGTGTCCTAATGTAATGAAGTGAGGAGTTCCGTCCCAGTTTCATAGCAGATGGGTAGCTGGAAGTGCTTTAATAATTCCAGCACTAAAGCACCAAAGGTATTGACTGACGCGTGTGGTAACTTGATGTACCACTTGATTGCATTGCCAATAAGGGTGTGGGGAAAGAGCCGTAGCTGGATACTATCATCCACAATGGATTTAGAAATTCACCATAAATGATAGCTAGTGATGTGCGTACCCGGATCCTCCCCTTGTTTCCCTTCAAACTTCGAGATGTCTGTCGGAATTTTATGCGGGATTGGCGGCCAAAGTAAGTTGTGATGGATGGGTCATTTGTGAGTGTGTACAAGTCAGGGATATCAAGTGCTTCCAAGAAAAGCAAGGTGTTTGATGCCCCCAAATTAGACCAAGGTGATGACATATGACTTTAGGATCCTTGTGGTCCTCCCACTGTGTTGTTCCCAATATTATACACATGATGTGTGGAATAGTAATTTCCTTGGGGTACAGTTGTGTATTATGGATTTCCATATGGATTGTTAGACTGGGGGTTATAAGTACCCCCAGGATAAGGAATGCCTCCTTGACTCATTTGAGGTTGAGAGTGGGGTGCCCATATGGATTGATTGGGACCTTGTTGAGGGATCCCGTTTGCCAAGTAATAAATATAGATCCTTGACTAACATAAGGAGGGCTCATGTCAATCAATGATTATCCCTTTTGTCCTGTAAATGGAGGGGGAACTGTAATGTTCCCGGCTGGTATGTGCATATTGGGAACATTGCCCCCAGGCATCTGAACTTGGGGGTTGGAACTAAACAATGGATGCCAACCAAAAGGGTTGTTGACGGGACCCTTGCTAACTGTGCTAAATAGAGTGTTATAAGGAGCGTTATATGTAGCACTTGTCGAAGGTTTGAGAGCTGACACAAAAGGGGTGGAACCCAGTATATACTGGGTTCCACTCGTGCCACTCATGCTAGTTGTCATGATAGGGTTTGAACCTGGGACAAGTGGGATAGAAGGGTTTTCCATCAAAGGTGTGGTACTGACCATCAACTGGGGAGGTGGCGGTGGACCAAAAGTGTCCACAAAAGACCACAACCAGTTAGTCATCGATGGGATGGGTGGTGTGGGTCCAACAGAAGATGTAGGAGGTACAAATACAACTAGAATCAAGAGTGGTCCAAACAGATTCGTGATTGGAGGATTATGTGGAGGAATAAAAACTTTTGTAAAGAAATATTCTGGTAAGTTGGAATCGTGGGATGTCCAAACTGATTCTATATTAGATCTAAAAGACTGATTGCTTGAAGATCGGTAATCTAGTTCACTGGGGCTCGGCGGATCCTCCATAATGAGTGGGGGAAGACATACCAACCATCTAGATTGACGACAAGGGTTGGATGTAGCCACAGTAACTGATAAATTTTATCAATAAATTTTACAGTGATATTTATTAAAGTCTCAGTGATAACAATCTGTCACTTAAAAAAGAAAAAATACACTAAGGAAATAAATCAATAAGCAGAGGGAAATGACCCTCTCTAATAACCACCAATCACTAGAGACGAAACCTAGTATCACAATAGATAACAAAGAGAGTTGGCCAAATGTATTACTCTTGAGCTTCACCTGAACCTCAGATTAAGGGGCCAAGTACTCTCGTGAAGACAAGCACCCTCCCAAAAATCGAAGACAGAGTAGGTTTGTTTGTGTTAGGTACCAGGGCATCCCACCCCAATCACCTTGTTCTCGTCTCTAAAAGTATGGCCACTAAGGATACCTCAAATCACAGACACTACCACGGGGACATAGTTGCAGATAGAACGCTGTGTGGGTAGGATACTCAAGTCCCCGACTGAGCTCTGATATCCCCAAAGGGATCCTTGATACATAGAATACCCAATGGAGATGTAAGTGAAGGAGGGATACCTTCATTTACAGTTTGATGTTGTCTCTTATTTAGCTCCATTTTTACTGGATTAGTCCCAGATAGTATGAGTGCAGAAGGATTTCTCTCGTTAATAACACTAGTTTCGATGTATGATCTTGGGAAGTTAACTCACAACTGCCTAAACTAATGTGTGTTTACTCTAAAAAAAGTTGTTGATTTATTTTATTAGGTAGATTTTAATTGTACTTCGTTAGAGTCTTCGATAGGGGTGTTGGCGTATGAAGTTATATGGGACTCTGACTCAAATCATGCAAAAAAAATACTTGTAAATTTTCACTTTCGATGAATAAACTGCTTCTACAAAGAGAGAGTCATTCATACATCAATATATATACCATGCATCTTGTTTAGTAAAACATTATCATAACCGACAGAAGTAACAATTCTCACTAACAACTTTTGAAACCAAATAGTGCAGATCTAACTAACTAAGCAGAAAAAAAAAAAAAAAAAAAAAAAAAAAAAAAAGAGAGAGAGAGTAAAAATTTTGTATTTTTTCTTCTATGAAAACAAAAACTTTAAGAAGTAAAGTTATTTTCATAAAAAAAAAAATTGTTCATAACACAGATCAATCAAACAAGCACAGTTGTAGATCCCTGATGAGTCTACAAGAAGATTTCCCAACCCATGAGGTCACAGAGCAGTCTGTTTATCAAGAAATGCCTGACTAACGCTTTGTACTAGAGGCTACACAGAGTTATTTGCAGCACTAACGCACTGCTTATGAGGCCACAATGCTTTATAAAGCATTTTTTACACTAGCATATAGCATTAGTGAGGAAAAATGCTTAAAAATAAGGTTGTGGGAATCATATCTAAGGTTGAGCACTGAGAGAAGGGTGTTGTATAGTCCTGAGTGGTCAAAAAGGGAATGAAGAAGTACAGGAAGGCTTGGGAGAAAGAGAGATCTAGGAACTTTCTCGGAAAAACTGGGAACTAAGTGTAGTCCCTAGTGGACTCGCCAATTCTTCGATAGGGATTAATGCACAAGTGTATGGATGATGTATAAACCCTCAAGGATCCTCCCGAGATCCTTGGCAGACTATAAGATTAGTTGCAGTTGTCACAAAGAGGCATGCATATCTATGTTTAACAAATGAATATCAAAGCAAGAAGGACTTATTACCTTAATTCTTAGAGTGATGTTGCTAGAGAATGCAATGTAGCTAGGTCAAAGACCCCTGAGCCAGCTCCAGATCAAAACCTGCACATAGATAAGGCAGGCATAATATCACAACATAAAACCTTGATAAACAATGCATGAACATATAAAGATATCTAGTTGCATATATCTAAGCCACTCATAATAACGACATAGCATAAACATATAAACAAATTATACTACCAACATCGTGGAGTGGAAAACACAATTGCAGTTCTATATTGATGTAGAAAAGAGTGATTACAACCATTGGTTGTATCGGCCTTCCCTTACCCCTCCAGCTCCTCTCTCTCTCCCTTCTTAACCTCTTCTAATGCTTAGTCAGAGACTCTGCTCGACAATCAAATAATAAATCCTTTCAAATGGTTCGACCATTTCCACAATGGCCCTAGCCTTGCATATATAGCATATGAGGATAGGGTTGCCAATTACTTCATGAGTTCCATTAGGAAAAAGTAGTGATGTTTCCATGAATTTGTGCTCTTTCCCATCTGTAGACTCCATTAGCAATTAGTAATTCCTCCAAACATGTTGAGTTCTGATGTTTCCTAGCTTTTGTGCACTGACATAGGAGAGAATCTTAGGATATTTATCGGTCAACTTGTTCCCTTGACCCATAAAAACTCATTTAGGTTCACTAACGCTCTTTCCGAGGTAATATGCAAAGTTACCCTAGGAACTAACGCACCCTTAGCCTTGCTAGGAAGCTTTATAAAGCAAGTTGTTAGTGCCTAGACAACGCGTTAAATTGACAATTGGGTCTGTGAACTTGGTCGGTCCTTCAGTCATCATGTCTTTCTCCTCTGAGCTAGTGAGGAGGTCATTTTCCTATATAACAGGGACTGCTCTAAGTGGCACCATAGAAAGTTGTGTTGTTTCCTTCTCCTTCAACAACTCCTCAATTTGCTCTTCCATTTTATTCAACTGTATATTCTTCTCAATGATAAGCTTTAGCATATCCTCCTTTTGTTGTTCACTTTCTACCATATCATTGGTCAAAAGATCTTCTATTGAAGGAAAGTTTAACCGTTTCTTTAATACAGAAATATCTGTGTCCTTCTTTTTAAGGAGCAGTTTTACAACTTTTACATCTTTGGCATCATATCCCACTTTAATTACAAAATCCTCTAGTGATTTTATTCTGTTATCTTTAGCTAGAGGGGAAATATTTTCTAACTTAAGTTGGGATTGAGCATTTGATAGAGAAATCCTAAGTTTAGACAGAGACACATTGTACTTGTCATAGTAGAAAACAACATCTCACTAGTTTGTTTGTGCATATCCATCTGGTCAATTGGATGGATTTGACTTGTGTCAAATGAAAACATAGTCTTTTTGTAATTAGATGGTGATTTAGGAATGGAATCTGGGCTTGTAATAAAGCCATTTTCATACTTCCTTTTTCACTGTCAAAAGCAGAAAGGAGCCTATTTTGGGAGGTTGAATTTTGCTTCCAGAATTAGTTGTACACATTGGACTTCAATGTTTCATTTTTCTGCTTAATTTATAGGAACCTTGAAAATATGTTTTTATCATCCAAAGTGTTCGTTCTTGTTAACTGAATAATTTCTAGAGGCTCTCTAGAAGGTGAAGTTGTAGGAGGAGTGGTTGAAGCACTAACTGTGGGAGGGGCACTAACTATGGGAGGAGTGGTTGAAGAACTAACTCTTGCTGATGTAGAAACTTCTGGATCTCCAAGATCAATGATCATTGGTGGAGTCTCTTCTGCTGATGTGACCAAGCTGACCTTAGGCTTCTTTTGTTGAAAAATGAATCCTTTTAGAACATCTTCAGAGGATGAAGTTTCCTCTCTAAGCCTTTTTTGTTGCTTGCTCTGAGCAACTGGAGTCTGTTCAGTGGGAGTAGACACAACTTGCTCATCTACTTCTTGAAGAGTCCCATCAATCCATGTTTCTTGATTCATAAATTTTTCAATTTATGGCCTTGGAGTATGGTTATAAGGAGTCATCTTGAAACTAACCCTTAAAGTAGAAATGATGCCAAAAGGATCATAGGACCAGGTGAGACTGACCTGGAATTCATCTTTCTCAATAATATATATTCCTCATCATGAGTTGATCTGGTGTTGCAAATAAATGACCCAGTTTGTGCTTTAATATTGAACTGAGACTTTCTTTTACCTGACAAAAAATGTATCTCATCCATGTGAATCATCTGCCTAATATATTTCAAAGAAAATATTCTCATACGAACATATTTGGGTAGCTTATATGGTGCAATCTCACAGCCATACATTCTTATCTCTGTGTAGTTCTGGTATAAATACCAGTCACCAATTTTGGTTTTTTCACTTAAGTGTAGGATCCTCTTAATTTCCTCCCCAATCCTGGGCTTTGTTTGATTGTTAAAGAGTTGTGCCATTGGATGTATGAATGCATCTATAAATTTTGCAAATGATGAGGTAGTAGAAGTTGTCCTAACCATTTATGTCCAATGAATCACTGATTGATTCACTCCTTGTTCATCATGCTTGGTGAGTTTGACAGGTAATAGATCACCCTGTTGAAAAAGAAGCATGTGGACAATTACAGAGTTGTAATTGAACACTCCCTGGACAGTGAAGTTCATGAATTGTTCATGTATATTATTAGCCAAGAATTGGCTATAATTATACATGAATGTTGGTTTTGATCTTTATTAAATATGTATAAGGAACCAAGGATAGTCTCATCAACAGACTGGCCATCAAGGTATCCTAATAAATAGAAAAGCAAGGAAGTGCAATGTCTGGAGGCTTCAGGAAACATGGCAGATGAGTAAGGTGGATTTCTTTTGGGAAATTTTTCATCCTCATGCAAAAATATTTCGAATATTTGGGCTTTCTATGGGAAGGTTAACTTATGGTACATATCCATAAGTGTTGTTGGTGAAAACTGAGTCAAAGAGACAATATGGGGAATTAAGAGCATTTCATTTATGGTTTGAGTAGAAATAGTTATCAGAATGTCTCTATTCTAAGCCATGACTACCTTTCTCACAGGATCATGCTTGGGTTGACACCAGGTAATAAGGTCAAGAAATTCATCTGTCTCTGGGAAACTATAGAAAGGTAACAAGGATTCCCAAAACCTAATCAGATCTTGCTATTCAAGGCAATTTTTTTTAAGCCACAAGTGTAGTTCATAAAAATCAAACTCACACTTGGCTTCTGCAACTTTGAACAGTGAATCGACAAGAAGGATATCGTTAAGGTCAAGTTGGGTTGGGGTAGCAGTACTTTCCTTTGTGCTTTGCTTCTTATTTTTTGCTTTTGGGGCCATGGTGGCAGACAAGAAGAAAAGTGGTTATAAGTGACAGACTGAGCAAAAGGCAAGAAGTTCTGCAACACTGTAAACCTGCAAAAAATTGAAAATAATTAGAAGAAAGTGACAAAGAGGCAGGTTTCATTTTATTTATAAGATGCGGGACGAGGTGACGGTTTCATTGATAACCATAGCATCTTTTAATGCATAGGAGTGGGGCTTCAATGGGTGGATATAACGGGCACGCCAAATGAGGCAGTAAGCATGTAAGGGGGTAATAGATGGGACAAATGGGTAATAGATATTTGAGGTCTTGGCTCAGGATTAGTTGAGGGATAATGGCTTTGGTGGGGTGAAAGAGTCGTTGGAGGAGGGAAACCACAAGTGGTTTGTCGGAGGGGTAGTGAGTTGTTTGTGGTTTTGAGCATAGGGGGTGCGGAGTGATGTGGTGGTGACATGTAAGGTTGGGGCGTCTACCATGAAAACCGTTTTACGGACCCCCCCCCCCTTTGTCGCGTTAACGAGAAATGGTTGAGGGGGGTGTGAAAGCTCTCCCCACCATTGATATGGGCGGGGAGTAGATCAACTGTCGAATCATGCATTCTTTTTACGAAAGCCGACAAGACCTTTTTGTCATCTATTGATTTGGGTCAAATCAAGCTTGTGCTTTATAATATAATTTGAAATGCCAAAGTTTATAACCAAAGAATTAACCCTGATTAAGGAATTAATCATATATTAACAAAATTTAACATTTTTCTGATGTGGCACATTTAGACTAGCAGCCTTTGCATTTATTTTTGTATGAAAATGAAGCCTTTGTTTTCTTTTGCTTCCCTAACATTTTACTTTTCTTTTTCCTTCTTTCTTTAGGGTAGCTAACTCCTATCATTTTATTGATATGGATGCCTATAAAATATTAAATTGTCCTAACATTTTAATTTTTCTTTCTTTTGCATCCATATCCTAACTTAACATTTTAAAATTATTTTTGACTAATATACTAACTTATCAAAACCAAATGATGTTACAACAAGTCCTTGGAGTTACCGAGGTATGTGCCTTACCTCAAGGAGGAGAAGGCCAAGATTCAAAGATTCACTAGTGGGTTACCAATGGCATTCAAAGACAGAATTGAGTTCGATGAGCCTATATCATTGGAGGAGTCCATCTGAAAGATAAAGAATTGTTATGAACAATCGAAGTGCAGATCCAAGACTAAAACAGACTGGAAAGGTAATGCAAAGAAAAAAAGAAAATAGAACAAGAAGTGAGTAAGACCTTAGGGCAGAGGTAATAAAGAGAATGTAGTGCTATTAAATAAGTTCAATGCATCTAATAAAGGATAGGGATTTCAATCAGAAGAAAAAAATAAGGATGCAAGTTGGAAGCCTATAGAGTGTTGGACTTGTCACAAAAATCATTTTTTACTCATCGCAGGAGAGATTGTCCATAGAATCAGGGTAGTAGGCCTCATATATATAGTGCACAAGAGGCACAAACTGTTGGAGATGTTGGTCAGAGTGTTCCTCATATTTATGTAGCATTGGATAACAAACAGGCAGACCATCAGGCATTTATCATTGATATGGATGGTAAGATTTGTGATCAAGTTATTTATATCTTGATTGACCTTGGATCTAATTATAGCTATTTTAGTCCTGACTTGGTGGATAAGTTTGGTTTGAGTAAGGAATTGCATGAAAAATATTGGTTAATGTGGTTGGCTATAGGTACAAAGAAGCGAGTTCACAGTTGGGTAAGAGCTTGTGCATTTGATTTGAATGGTATGCCTACCATAGCACATTTGAATGTAGTATCGTTGGGATCATACAGTATGTTTTTGGGCATGGATTGGTTGTACCTTCATAGAACCAAGGTGGATTGTTATGACAAGGCCATTGAGTGCATGCATGATAATGGAGAACCAAGAGTCTTATAGGGAAAGAAGAAAGCCACATTAGTTAGGATGGTAGTAGTTATGCAGGCAAAGCGCAGTCACAGAAAAGGGTGTATCTTATTCGTAGTGCACATTTCTAGTGAAAAAGGTAAGGAAGTTGAGGATGCATATGTTTTTAGTAGGTACCCAATTCTACACCAATTTCAAGATGTGTTTTTTTAGGATGTTTTATAGTTTCCACCTCACATGGAGGTAGACATTTCTATTGAGTTGGTGCCAGGGGCAACTCCGCCATTAAAGGCACCTTACAAGATGAGCACACTTAAGTTGGTAGATTTGAAGCTACAGTTGAAGGAAATTTTGGACAAAGGATACATTAGGCTAAGTGTATTACCATGGGGCACACCAATCTTGTTTATGAAGAAGAAAGATGGTACTCTTAGATTATGCATTGGCTACAAGCAATTGAACAAACTGACCATCAAGAATAGGTATCCATTGTTGAGGATTTATGACTTGTTCGATCAATTGAAGGGAGTAGTGGTTTTCTCGATGATTTATTTGAGATCTAGATATCACCAGGTACACATCAAAGAGGAGGACATTTACAAGAAAACTTCCTAGACCAGGTATTGGTAAAAAGAGTTTGTTGTAGTTCCATTTGGTTTGACTAATCCTCCAGCTACATTTATGTGCTTGATGAATAGTGTGTTGCATCCATACTTGGATTATTTTGTTATTGTGTTCATTGATGACATATTGGTATATTCTAAAAATGAGGAAGAGAATGTCAAGCATTCAGTAGTAGTGTTGAGGTTGTTGAGACAGCATCAGTTGTATGCTAAGCTCAGAAAGTGCAGTTTCTTTCAGACTGATGTACATTACTTGGGGCATGTTGTCTCCAAGGAGGGAATTGCAGTAGATCCAAAAAATATAAGGGCCATCATGGAGTGGGTAGCTCCCAGGAATGTAGATCAGGTGAGGTATTTCATTGGGTTGGCAGGTTATTACAAGAGGTTCATCAGGAACTTTTCACAGATCACTTATCCTATTACATCATTACCTAAGAAAGGTAAGAAGTTTGAATGGACAGAGGAGTGTGAGACCAGTTTTGAGCAACTTAAGAAGTTGTTTACACATGCACCACTGTTAAAGATTGTAGATCTAGATAAAGAGTTTGTAGTGTGGGCAGATTCTTGCAAGAAAGGACTTAGTGGATTTCTTAAGCAAGATGGAAAGGTGGTATGCTATGAGTCATGAAAATTGAATAAGCATGAGAAAAACTACCCCACACATTATTTTGAGTTGGAAGAAATCATACATGCATTGAATATGTGGAGCCACTACCTTCTGGGTAGGAGATTTGTGTTGATGAGTGATCATAGTGTCTTACAGTATCTATTTTACCAACTAAGCTGAAATGGTAGGCAAGCTTGGTGGTTGTCCATGATTAGTGAGTTTGATTTCAAGATCAGATATATCAAAAGTAAAGAGAACATGGTGACAAATTATCTTAGCAGGAGGATACATGTAAATCACTTAGCATCTATTAGCTCCTATGGGACAGACTTATAAAATAGGATCTTGCAGGCAAGTCAACAGGATGTCAAGTATATGGAGATTATGCATAGGTTGCTACAGAGCACAAGTACATGTGGTGGTATAGGTATGGGTACAGGTACAGGTACAGGTAGTAGTATAGGTACAAGTAGTATTATACGTAAATGTACATGCAGTAGTACAGGTATAGGTACATGTAGTAGTGCAAGTATAGGTACAAGTAGTGGTATAGGTATAGGTACAGGTACAAGTCAAGGTGCATAGGATGTATACTATGGCCTTACATCAGATGAATTGGTTAGATTCAGAGACAGGATCTATGTGCCAGATAGCAGTGAGCTCAAGAAGGTGATCTTGAGATATTTTCACACGAAACCATATTCAGGTCACCCAGGTTATCAAAAGGCACTGACAACAGTGAAGTGATTTTATTATTGGTTAAATATGAAGAAGGATGTAGCAGAGTATGTGGCTAGGTGTTTTAATTGTCAGCATGTGAAGGTAGAGTGTAAGAATTCAGCTAGATTGCTATAGCCAATTGTGATTCCTGAATGGAAATGGGAGGCCATTTCCATGGACTTCATCACAAGGTTTCCAAGGAAAGTTACACAACATGATTCCATCATGGTTATTATGGACAGGTTGATAAAGGTTGCACACTTCATTCCAGTGAAGTCTACATTCTCAACTATCAATGTAGCATAGGTATTCATCAAAGATGTGGCCAGATTGCATGGTGTTTTGAAGAAGATCATTTCAGACAGTGATGCAAAGTTCACTTATAAGTTTTGGAAGGAGTTGTTTGCAGGTTTGGGCACAGAGTTGGCCTTCAGTATAGCTTATCATCTGCATATAGATGGACAAACAAAGAAGGTCAATAGGATATTGGAGGACATGTTGAGGATGTATGTGATGCATCAGCAACAAAAGTGGGAAGAGTATCTTCCACTGGTAGAGTTCGATTACAAAAATGGGTATCAGGAATCCCTGAGGATGAGTCTATTTGAGGCATTGTATGGGCAGAGTTGCAATACGACTATTAGTTGGAGTGATATAATTAACAGGGTGTTGATTGGTCTAGACAAGTTGGAATACATGGAATAGGAAATGAAAGTAATCAAGTAAAATATAAAGGCAACACAAGATAGGCAGAACGACTATGTAGATTGGAATAGGTTGTTTAAGGAGTTCCAAGTCGGTGAATAGGTGTACTTGCACATCAAACCAAAGAAGAGCTCCTTATGGATTAGATCATGTGCCAAGCTAGAACCCTGGTTTTGTGGACCCTTTAGTATTATTGAGAGGATTGGGCCAATAGCCTATCAACTTGCACTGCCTCCGACAATGAAATTCCATGATGTTTTCCATGTGTCATTTCTTAATAAGTATGTTAAGTATGTTGATCATCTGATTGACTGATTTGTATTGTAGGTGGGGCAAATGGAGAATTCCAGTTAGAGCCTCAATATATATTGCATACAAAGGTGCTCATGCTCTGGAACCAAGTAATCGAGTAGGTTAAAGTGAAATGGAATCACTTTGGACATGGGAGATAACATATCAGATGCAAGTTATGTATCCTTCTTTGTTTGTCGATTGAGGCAAAGCAGTTTTGGTATGGTGTTTTTGTATATGTCTTGGTATATTTTTTGGTACATGTTTTGGCGATGTTTGGTATATGTACATATGTATATGGATGTAAATACCACCACAATCTATCTTATAAATCTCCAATAAGAGGTATGGGTGTCATGTCATTATGATGTTATGTTTGTTATATTTTCATGTTGGTTGGCTTCTCAGCAGGTTAATCATGGTAAAAACTGCAACGAGCTAAGTTATAAAGCTCCTAGACAATATTTTTTTCTTACAGCAGTCTTGTTGTTATAGGTGTTGTTGAACACCGAGGATGAGGGGGAGGGTTCTATAATAGCCCTAGTGAAACTTCCATGTAATATAAGTTAATAAAGGCAAAAAAATAACCATGGTTGATGGGACACTTATTCCAAGTTGAATGTTGGGCAAGAAATCCTAGTGTGGGTGTTCATTTGGTTATTAATGGCTAAGGCTTTGGAAAGGAAAAATGACATTTTTGGCACATTTATTTATGAAAATAATGGAAATTAGGAGAAAAGGGAGGTGAAAGGTCACAGGTTGCATGTGAGGAGGAAAATGAAGGAAAATAATGGAAAATGAAGAAAATAGAGGCCTCGTTCATAAAAAGTCTTCTGAGGATCAGTACACAGAATTTTTCAGTTCAATTTTGGAGCTATGTCATTATTTTCTCTCTCTCATACTCTTGGATACTTAGCATTTTCTTGGAGCACTCTTGGAGGCTGTGGCACACTCGGATTTTTGGAGCAAGAAGCTAAAGGAAGAGCAGGAAATCACAAAAGGACATTGGGATCAGTAGCTACAATGGGTTTTTCTTGTAGGTACCGAGTTGCATGTATGTTTACCTCACTAGTTTTGGCATGCATGGAATATGCATGTGGTTTATTTGTCATGATCTATCATTGGCATGGAGGATGGTAAGGATTGGCAATGGATTTTCCTAGCCTTTCCATTTCCTAGATAGCCATGGTGATTGTGGATTTATTTCCTTGTTTTGTTTTGGTTGGGTCTCATGTTTCCTTAGATTGGGTTGAGTTACTAGCCCTAGGAAGCCTTGGTTGGACAAACGATATGGAAGCCCTTGGTGGGTTGAGTTACTAGTCCTCGAAGCTCTAGTTGGACAAATGCTTTGGAAGCCCGAAATAAGTTGTGGGTCGAGTAACTAGTCTTGGAAGCCTTGATTGGACAAATGTTATGCAGCCCTGAAAGGCTTGGATAGAGACCAACTTCAAGACAGTTTTGTGATGTTCGACCATGAGGTGGAATCATCTTTTTATGGGTTGAGGTGGATGGCCTTTGGAAGTGTTGGGATGGGATGCCCTGGGTCCAATTTTGATAAGGTATTGTAAAAGTCTCTGCATTTTAAGGAGTAGAGTGAGCAACGCGTAGGTTACTAGGAGTCAAGGGGATTTAGGAAGGTCAAAGCCCCTTAGTTTTTGTATTTTTTTGAGGTCCACCCATGGTTTGTGTACCATGGTATTGTAATGGGAAAAAGTATATAAAGGGGTGTCTTAGCAGTCCAAAGAGATCAAGAAATTTAGGAGATGATATTTTTGAGTCTGTAAGTGTAAGATATTTCTATATTCTGGGTGAAGGGGAACGCTCCTACTCCTATGTGAGTGAAGGCCTTGGTAAGTCCGCACATGAGTGTACAGGCCCCTACAGCTATGTGCGCAGGATCTGGAAAGTCTACATATTGAAGATCTAAAATAATAAAGAGTATTTGAAGAAATTATGTGTCCAGTTTATATACTTATGTGTTTTCTATATTTACGCTCAATTGAATGCCATTTGTCTGTATTATTGACTTAATTACTTTGTGGAGATATAGGTCTATTGTTATACATTATTTTATGCACGATTAGACCCTTAGGCGAAGTTCATTGCTATGTTTAATTGAAAATTTCTTTAATTTTTGGGATTCCAGGGATAAGGGTTTGCAAAGGCGAGATCAAGCCTAAAATAGAAGAAACGTCTTACTCCCACATCACATAGCCTTATGGATGCATAAACCTAGTTCTAGCATCCCCCAACACAGCCTCGGGTGAGACTGCAGCATGCGCTGAGCAGGTTGTTTCTGAAAGGGCCGATAGTAGAGGGTTTTGTTGGTTAGTGCAGTTAAACTTGAACCTAGGTCCAAGCCCCCTCAAGCCAACAATTTTTTTCGTTATCAGGACCAAGATCTATCTAAGGGATGTGTGAGGTAGCGTAAGTGGATGCCAACTAAGAAAGAAATCGACAAGTGGATAGATTAGAAGTTGCACGAGTTTGAAGCTCCAAAGAATTAGAATTTGTGCTTGTCAAAAGAAAATTGGTTACAGAGGTATCTCTACACAGAAGTGCATGAAGTTTCCTTATAGATGTTCCCTTGTGAATTACATGAGTGGTTGTCCAAATTAGTGGATAGCGAACCTACATGGAAGCACGATGATCCTATTTTGTGGACTCTAGAATTAGTCAAACATATTGAAAGATCTGACTATAAGGTTGCAAGGGTTATTCATTACTGGATTGATAATATCTTGGGCAACGTCATCACTAAATTTTGAATCGATACATATGTGTCTTATAACGATGTTGAACGTAATTTCTTCAAATGTCCAACAAGTAAGTACCTGAAATCCATAAAAACCTGGATTAAAATGTTGTTATGCAAAAAAGGGGTTATGCCTTTACCTTAATATTTAAGAGAGGTTAGATTAGATCTACGCGAAGTGGAAAGAAATTTAGAGTAGATCTAGACAAATTCATTTAAAGTGAACATAGTCCTTTATTGGGAGAGTATTAAAGTGAAGAAGAAACAAATAGCCCTAGTACGCCTAGAGGTGCAACGCAGTCACTAGATCAGGGTACTTCTGTAATTCCACATCCATCCACTCCACCTCCACCTCCACCTCTGCCTCATACACCTACGCCTCCACCTTCGCCTCTCTTGTTCACTATGGTGAATATAGTGAAAATGCATGTATTCAAGGGTCAGGGATCAAAGGATCTCGATCAATTTTGGTTCATCTCAGAAGCTATGTGGAAAGCATAGCAAGTCAATGACGATGACATGAAGAAAGCACGACTAGTTACAGCGTTGTAGGATAGAGCACTACCTAGTACATCAAATATAGTATGACTCATCTAGTTTCTTCGTTAACTAACATGAAGGATTCTCTAAATGCAGAATTTTGGAAGCCGAATTCGCAAGCTCAACATGTGATTGAAATAAAGGAGATCAAGTAGAGGTTAATGAGTCTGCGCGGGATATAGATCAGCGGTAAAAGTTCTTACTAAGCCAAGCTAATATTCATGTTTCAGATGAATAACATAGTGACTGGTATATAGCTTCTATATTACCTCACTTAAGATTGTCGTTATCTCAGCAAAAGATTGGGTCTCAGGCCGAAGCATTGGAGATCGTGATGAAGCTAGAAGCTTCACTGATCCAAGACACGAATATAGGATTTCAACAGATCTAGTCGCAGTTAGAAAGCCTGCATATGGAGTTGTAGGATCTGAAGAAGGGAAAGGAGGTTAAATCGGAAACACATTCTGAATTTTGGTTCACAAAGTGCAAGGTTGAAGGTCATCATAAAGATTAATGCCCTGTATTCTAGATTTATATAGCTTTGGGGGGTCCCAACCTGCTGAAGCCAGAACCTTCTGCTGGATCAAACACCAGTGCAAGTGCCCGGTGTAGCATCTGCCAAATGTCAGGACAACATATGACAGATAATTGTTCTCGATTATGGAAGTTTATACAGTCTCCAAAGCAACTCTTTTGTAACTTTTGTAAATCGGTTGGTCATGATGAAAGGAATTACCAAATCTATGAATTAATGATGGCCAGGACTCTATTGTATAGAATTTAGGTTGAAAACCGTGCGCAGAACGATCAAGGCTCACCTGTAGCTCGCAGGGGATTCCAAGGATGGGGAAGAGGATGAGGACAAGGAGCTAGAAGAGGTCGAGGCCAAATTATTTTCTACAACTGTGGAGAACCATGACACTTTGCGCACGATTGTCAGAATCCAACTCACCCTTCTTATCAATAATGTCGGCAATTTGATCATGTTATAGAAGACTGGCCTGGTATTAATAGTGAAGATGCAAGAGAAGAAGAACCAATAGCTGACACAGAATATTCAGATGATGATATCCGAGCCACACGTTGACGATCCTAGTATCAACATAGTCACACGAAGTGGTATAGCCACTAGTAAATACAAGGTTGAAGGTAAACAACCAGAATCATATCTATGGTTTTGAAACGATGGTGAGAAGAATGTTGGGTTTTATTTACATAGAGAAAAAGAGACGTTCATTGAGGCAAGAAAAATTGTTATGGATCCAGGTGCTTCTACGTCTCAAAATCAGATACACTAGTCCCACGAAAGGAGAAACCTGAAGAAGTTACTACGACGTAGGATTCAGATCCCATGGTGTTAAAATCATTTCTGCATACCTGCATTAAGTTATTACAGGATCATAAAGCAGATGAAGGAGTGCAAGAGCTGATAGATCACTACACCAGAAAAGATAAGCCATTACTAGAACAATGCGCAATGAATAAGATGAACCGAATTAAGAAGAGAACTCGTAGGGAGATGTGGTTGACAACACAGATCGGTGATTTTGAAATGGACCAGGTCATCCTAGACTTGGGATGATGCTAACATACTACCAAAGAGAACTTGGGAATGTATGGGGAAGGCTAAGCTACAATGGTCACCAATTCAGTTGTGCATGGCGAATCATCCAAAGATAATTCCAATGGGTTGCCTACATGGAGTAACTGTCGATATTAAATATGCAAGAGTAGTATCAGATTTTGAAGTTATTGAGATAGTAGATGACAGTAATCCATACCCAATGTTTCTCAAGATTAATTGGGCCTTTGACATGAACACAAACATTAATTTAAGAAGTGAAGCATGGTATTTGAAAAGAATGATCTTCGAGTGATTGTTTCGTTGGATCCAGCAGAAGATGCGTGATACATAGAACCAAGCCGTGACTATTATGAAGACGAACACATTGAGCACATATATAAGCTAACTGTGTGAAATGAAGATTAGATCAATCCCACTAAAAATGGAAGCATCATATGGGAGAAGGACAATTCATGCCAATCAGATTTAGATGAAGAGTTAGAAAACTTGTAGAACCGGTTGCATGAGGTCTCTCCGCTACGATGTAATCGACTTACAAAGTTGCTACGTTGTATATCTACTAAGCTACATAAGTTTCCTTATTATGATGGATTGGATTAATCAATATGTTTATTGACCATTATGAAAGGGATGCACTAGAGGAGCATCGGTTTCAGGCCTTAGATCTAGCATTGAGAGCTATGCCTGCAAGATGGTGGGGTATGCACAAGGATAATTTTTCCAACTGGAAGGAATATTGTAGAATGATGAAAATAAGATTTGGTTATGCAAACACCCGAATTAATGAAAAATACACAAGAAAGGATGATTCACACGAACATCTAGCTCGATGGACTAAGGCATGGGGTGAGGTACCTCAACCAGATTGCGTGCATATCTTATTCATACCCTGGATGTTATCGTAAGGAACTGGTATTTAGAGATGAAGTTGCAACACGTGACTGCTGATTGGGATGAAATGAAGGAGACTTTCTTGCTAACATTTAGTTTTTAAGATGGGTTCTAATGCATTGATGAAGTGCTTAAGGAGATTAAAGCAACAATCTTCTGAACACCCGTAGAGCCTACGACTTGGATACAGTCTGACTAGAGTACACAGCTAAAACATGCTTTGGAATGTTACAATGTTACTACAGAAGAAGGTGATAAGGATCTGTGGAATATTAATATCCTTGAGTCTAAGGGACAACACGAAGTCGTTAGACCTGATGCGGATATCCATGATATCTCACAACCGGTGAGCACAAAATAGGTAAATATTAGCTCAGAAGCATAACCAAAATTCATGAACATTGGCAACTATTGGGATGAAGATACAGTGAATAATGTCATTGAATTATTACACGAATATCAAGATAGGAGATTTGGGTATGATGAATATCAATCTAAAACCATGTGCGAAGCCAGTTAAGCAATGCTCGTATCTGTTGAATCCTAGATACAAGTGTTATAGACATTTTTGTGCCTTAATACATTGAGAATGAAATGTCCATAATCTAAGGGATCCAAAGTCCCTAAACATGTTGTTCCTACCCCTAGAGGAACAAGGCTAACAAACCACATCAATTCACAGAAGTTCTCCACCTGAAACTGCTCAAAAACAAGTCAATTCAGGATCATTTCAGTGGCTACACTAGCTGTTTGCGCTGAATGTCAAAGCCAACACTGGCTACCTGCGTTGAATGTCAACTGGAACAAAGGCGACCTGCACTGAACGAGAGTGGACAAGTGGCAGGCTCATTTCTCAAGGTGTCAAAACCCAGGAAGCTTCCAAAATGACACTTGCCTCAGGGAATTCGACTGGTGATGAGTAAGAGGTTCCAAATCTCCAAGTGGAAGCAAAAACCTCCAAGTGGACTCAAGAACTGACAGAGGGGGAGGACATTAGTCAGATCTCAAGCTGACTCATCCTCTCTCCAAACATCTATATATGGATCTCTCCTCCAGGATATCTAGGAGGCTGGAATTTTGTTATTGCAAAGAATTGTTGTTGGTTTGAGACTGGAATCATTGGGTGCTTAATGCTTTGAAGGGGCTGAAGATAGGAATTCCATTTGCTGGGAAGGAGATGCTGGATTGGAGCCCTCTGGGTTGTATCTCTTCCTGAACCTTGTTATTCATCAATAAAGCTATCTTGGTTTCTCCTATATGCTGATGTATTTTGATGTATGAATGTATTAGTGTATTTGGCTTATTTCTAATTCGAAACTAGTTATGAATGTGAATATCTGTCTTTGTGTAGTGTTCTTCTCTTGTCGCAAGTAGCTGTTCTCTTGTGATCTTGTAGGAAGTTGAAGCTGGATAAGCAAGAAGGCAAGTAGCTGTGAACACCCAAAGAGAAGAGAGACCGGATCGAGGGACAAACGGAAGACACCGATAAGTCTATTGATCTCTCTTCTTTCACATTTCACAAAGGAAGAAACCAGCATAGCTGTACTCGTTTGTTGCTAAGGCACTGTCACACCTTAGGTGGATAGGATCGTCCTGCATAGGCATTTTTCCCCACAACAAATTGGCGAATCCACTGGGGACATTTTTTTAGTCATTTTATTTGTGTTTCTATCATTGTTTGCATCATAGACTTGACAGCAACAATCGAACTGCATCTTTCCCGCGTGCAAAGTAGAAATTTGCTGCTTTGATCCAATTGCTGGACTTGTCTATGATCTGAACAATGGATTCACAAATGATTTGATGATCCTTGTGATAGATCTTAGTAGCCCTTCAAAGCATCCCTTTGATTAAACCTTGCTTGTTGCTTTTATTTGGCCTAAAACAGTGAATTAAAGAGCAATCTGTGACCCAGAACCTGAGGGAAACGAGATTTTCTCTTTCAGCGCAGACCCAGTGAAGGGATTTTGCATTTCAACGCAGGTCCCGTGAAGGCTACCTGCACTGAATGTCAAAACCCCTGTGTTGAGGTTGCGCTGAACTAGTTTGTCCTTGTACAACTGGGGTTCTCTGCTCTGTTTTGCCTTGTTTTGATCTCTGTTTTTTGCAGCCTGTAACCAGCATAGGTACCAGTCTAATAACCCCTTTTCTTTGCTTAGATTCCGCCTCCTTTTGTACAAAAAGACTGTGAGTGTTTTTATGTGTTTGTGGCATCATTTATAGTTTTCCTTTGCATGAGTGAAATAGTCATCCTGTAGCCTTTGATTCAGATCTGATTGATTGTGATCTTAGAAGAGAGTTCATTGGCTATTTGCAGATTAATTATACATTTTCTTTTGCTTATTGGTTTGAATTTGTCTCTTTTAAGTGTCGAAACAAGTCTTTATTTCGAAAATCGTTAAGTGTTGTAATCTCTTCTATCTTCTCTGATATCGAAGAAGTAAACTTGTTTGTATTGATCATTTAAAAGCAAATTCAAAGTTGTACAAAAAGCTTTCTTTGTAGGCATCAATACTAAGAAAGCAGAAAACAAACACCTGCATTGTGCATTTGCATTTGATAGTTTGCATGTTGGATTTAGGAAAAGTGCATTAGAGTGTGCTGATTGCTCTTTGAGAAAAGATGGTGTCTTTCTTTTCCCTTAGTAGCTAGGATTTTCAAAGTTGAAAAGATATAAAGCTTGCTTATCATCTTTAGACTGCATTTAGGAATTTGTATCATACATCTCGTGGTGAACCTTGAAAGGCAAACTTTAAAAAGATCAACCTAAAATTAATTGAATGAACTTAACAATGCTTTGTAACATAACGCACAACATAGAGGTCTAAGCTAGAGACGTGTTCCGACATCGTTAAGCCTGGTGACTGTCGATCTCGTGGATGGTGGGTGATTCCTCCTGAGGGACGATAGTGCCAGTACGGATTGTGCTCCCACGTACCGTCGCGTATATATTGGGAGACCCCTATAGGCATAAAACCTTTATCCTTAGGAAGCCGTGTCGGCTGCCCTACTGATCGCAATGCACTGAACACAGCATTCAGGAAGATCGACCACCCGTACCCTAAAAAGTATTCTGCGGTTTTGCGAAAAGTTTGTCACACCCTCTGCCTAGAACTCCAGAGCAGTTCCTTTTGGCCTTTTTCAGACTCTATAACGGAAAAAGTCCATCTGAGCATTTGTCACTTCGGGCTCGTTAAAACATCGAAGGAGACTAGAGTCATCTTTAGCTTTTTCTCGACTCTTTAAAACTGAAAAAGCAAGTTGTGTCTAAAGCGTCGTTAAAATTTATTTTAAACGGAACAATCACCCTTTATTTCCTGCGTTGATCTTTAGGTTGAAAGATGGAGCACACCAACCAAGGAATTCCCCTTGGTGGAAATCCTAGTCCCTTCTCCTCTTGGGGAGATGTTGGTGCACCCCACATGGCCACATTGTCGCTTCTAGGATTGACAATTGGCCCGCTAGTCTGGCTCTTTTCAACCAATTTCGTTCAGAATACCACCATTCCTGAACAGTCGAGTCAACAGTTAGACCAGACCAGAGTTGCCAACCAGACTTCTACCTCATCTAACTCTTCCTCTCCTCCTTCCTCTTCGCTTGACGGAACTGGTAAAAAAAAAACCAAGTTCCTAAGGAGAAGAAGGAAAAGAAGAAGAAAGAGAAGAAGAAGAAGGAGCCAAAGGCAACTGGGGGCAAACAAGTGTCGTCTGACAAAAATCCACACACAGCACTGACCAGGCCTAAATCGCCATGTGTCATATGCAAGGGAGACCATTTCCACAGAGATTGTCCCTGTATCCCTCGAATACTAAGGGACTGGTCTCCCCGTTTGCACAATTCGGTAGCATCAACCTCTGATAGCCATGTTGACTGCTCACCATCGACTAGTGAAAGTGAAGTCCCAGGACAGAGAGGGAAAGCTAGATTTCCCTGCAAACTATGTGAAGGCGATCACGCCATCCACCGTTGTCCCTTCTTAGATGAGGCTAAAATAGTTCTGGAAGATCGCTCGATTCTACGAGCGCAACTTCCTCCTGGATATCAAAAACTCCTGCCAAGTCCTTCACTAGTCGAGAACCCGGCTGGCCCGCCCAGGTGGTCAGCCAAAGCACCTATCATTGAAGATGAACCGTCTAGATCCATGCCTGACGAAAGTCAAAAGGTTGAGACAACAGTTGACCCGGTTTTGCCTTCAGAGGCTCTATCTTCGAATGATACCATCATAGAGGAGAATAAAGACAACACCGTCCAAATTCTCTTCATCAACACTGAATCTGATGAACAAGGGGGCAATGCCCCCATTCCTTTATCGCAGGAAGGAAGTTCGTCAAAGCGATATCCGGCCGTCTATTTGGTCCCACCACCAAGCAACCTGGTTGTGTCCTTTGACTAGAACCAACTAGGCAGACCCTGGTTGCCAGCAAGCATACCATTCAGGATTATCATTCAAATCTACAAAATGGTGATGGCTGGCACTATCATTGATGAGGGGCAATCTGTGAGTATCCTTTCCTCTATTTCTTGGAAAGCACTTGGTTCGCCAGCGCTTTTACCTGAAATGAGAAATCTATCAGGTTTTGATAAAGGAACCAGTCGACCTTTAGGGATATTCCCCAATGTGCCCATAACATTGAAAGGGAAGACCGTTCAAATGAACGTGATGGTCGTTCAAGGACCCTTGGATTATAACCTACTCCTTGGACGAGACTATATATATTGCATGGGAGCCATCGTCTCCTCACTCTTTAGAGTAATTTGTTTTCCGCACGAAGGAAGAGTGGTCAAGCTCGTGGACCAACTTTCATTTCCCGGATCATGCATCGCAAATAGTCATGTACCATCCCTAAATGGTCTATTCACGCAAGAAGTGTCTCAACCCACGGTCCGTCCTCCTGATGAGCGCGAGTAATCTGGGAGGATATGACTGGAACCCAGGGGGCATGCGTCCTGGTCTGCTTCGGCAGGGAAGCTTTGGGTATAGAGTAGGTTTCCGCGGGAGAATATGACTAGTCTGTACCCCGTCCGTCTAGTAAGAGGGTTATTCTAGAATAAGATTCTTTTGTCAAAGTTATGTGAGAGGGTGGGCTACGTCGCTCACCTTTGTCTATTTCGGTAGACATTGCTGAGGAAGTGTCTTGTTTGAAAGATTAACGAGACAATCTTTGGGTAACCTGAAAGAGGTAGGCCTCTCTCGGTGAAACGAAAGTTTTGACGGAAATGAAGTAGGGGTAACCTTGAAATCATACTCTATACCTGGGGGCATGCAAACCTTTTGGAGTGCAAGCAAAGAGCGGTTATTTATCTATTTTTTAGGTTAGCTGTTTCCTAACTTGCATAAAGAAAGGATGCGGAGCAAAGCTTCGTGAGATGAAGCTCCATAAAAAATAGAATATCAATGAGACACTCTTATCATATGACTGGTAAATCGAGCAGTTTTAGCACAAAGTTCATGCTCGTTAAAAAATAAACGCAAGATCTGAGCAGTTTTAATGCGAACTTCATGCTCGTTAAAAAATAAACATAAGCAATGAGCAAGTGTTTCCACCAGCGTTTAAGCTCATTCTAAAATAAAAAATGAACCTATCCCGGTAAATAACCACTGTGAATGTAATATCATCAGCCATTAAAGCCTTGGTCGTGTTTGCACCGTCACCTCCACTTTTCCATTGGCCGATCGTTCACCTCCATATGATTGTTTACCCATTTTGAGGAACAGCTGCTAAGAGTGATTTCACCTAGCCATCCTTGTGACACTGCCGTGATTGGAGAATTCCAACCTGTACCTGGAATCAGCTGCTAACCCTGTTTATCACTCGTTCCTCAAAAGATGAGTCTTCTTTAAGCTCTTTTCAACTGACTCGTAAAATATGAAAAGATTGACGAGTTTTGGCCTTCCAGCTCGTTAAAGTGACCGGAAGAGCTATCCCTCCTCTAGATTTTAATCTTTTTGGACCTGAGGGATTATTGCACAAAAAGATCGAGCGCTTGTTTTATTCGGCTCGTTAAAACTATCGAAAACTCATCCCTTCTGTATTGTTTTATACTTTTTCGGACTTAAGGGATTAGATGACGAAAAAGGACTTTTGGAGTTAACTTTATGTACCTTTTCAGACTCTCTAAAAATGAAAAGGACCGAGTTATCCTTGTCGTTAGACTCATTAAAATCATTAAATAGCGACAAACTTGTCTTTAGACGAGAACGAGTTTCACTATCGCTAGGCTCGTTAAAACATAGCAATGGGCTTGCCCGAAGGGCAGGTTATAGAACAAGCATATGTTATCCTCCTCAAGCTTTACAAAAATAAAGAGGTATTGATCAGTAATGACTGGGGAAAAATTGGGAGAAACTAAAGAAAACTTTGATGGTAGCAAGTCGCTCTTGAACATGACACTTTTCCTCCGTACCACAATCGGGTTGGGTTGTTTCATTCACCGATCACATCCATGGTCTCGCCATACCATCCATATTTGGGGTAATGCTACCAATCCATCGTATCAGTGTCGCCATATGTTCAAGAGAAGTCGTTCAGAAAAGTCAACCGTGTCCCATCCACTGCCATACATTATCCTTCATCCTTTCATGACCGCCACCCTGAATCATATGTCACATATCGTTTTCACCTCCATTAAAATCATTAGCTCCGTTCCGTGTCACTGATGTGGGATTCATTAAGGCCCTCCTTTGACGGATCGCTTCTTGTCGACATCAGCTCATTATCCAAGAAGTTGATCTAGGAACAACCCCTTCAGTACTTTGAAGCTTGCATGCCACAATGGCAAGTTTCTCACTTCCGGCAACAGGTACACATCAATGACCTTCGACCGAAAGATTTTGCGTGGTGTTCGACGCCAAGTCCTTTATTCACACCACGTGAATTGTACTGCAGTACCTTGAGGGTCATTATCATTATCGGTGATTCCTCTCGTGCTTGTTAACGGTTTTCATCATTGACCGGTAATCAAGCGATGTCTTTCCATGTTCGACTTCAGAACATTTCTCACATGGATCGACTTGTACTTAGAGTGAAGATCGAACGAGTTTGAAGACCCCGGATCTAGTCTCATCCATCCGGGCTGCGATATATATTCAGGAAAGATAAAGACATTGACATGTACATCATTGCAGCAGATAATCATCCTACTCAAAGGATGATAATTTCATCAAAATTATCAGTCTACCATCAGACGATTGTCTATTCTATGTACAGAAAAATGTATTTATAAAGCTGAGCATGGGAATGCCCGCCTCAGCTAGATCATGAAAGCAGTATGAAAAATAATGTATTGTATTGTATCTTATTACAGGTCTCTTCCCAGCATTGGATGAACTTCGGATCCCCCTGATAAAGAATTTCGCCCGATAAACAGCCTCATACTTTAGGGGGCAACTGTTATAGACATTTTTGTGCCTTACAGCATTGAGCATGAAATTTCCTTAATCTAAGGGATCCAAAGTCCCTAAAAATGTTGTTCCTACCCCTAGAGGAACAAGGCTAACAAACCACATCAATTCACAGAAGTTCTCCACCTGAAACTGCTCAAAAACAAGTCAATTCAGGATCATTTCAGTGGCTACACTAGCTGTTTGTGCTGAATGTCAAAGCCAACACTGGCTACCTGCGTTGAATATCAACTGGAACAAAGGCTACCTGCGCTGAACAAGAGTGGACAAGTGGCAGGCTCATTTCTCAAGGTGTCAAAACCCAGGAAGCTTCCAAAATGACACTTGCCTCAAGGAATTCGACTGGTGATGAGTAAGAGGTTCCAAATCTCCAAGTGGAAGCAAAAACCTCCAAGTGGACTCAAGAACTGACATAGGGGGAGGACATTAGTCAGATCTCAAGCTGACTCATCCTCTCTCCAAACATCTATATATGGATCTCTCCTCCATGAGATCTAGGAGGCTGGAATTTTGTTATTGCAAAGAATTGTTGTTGGTTTGAGACTGGAATCATTGGGTGCTTAATGCTTTGAAGGGGCTGAAGATAGGAATTCCATTTGCTGGGAAGGAGATGCTGGATTGGAGCCCTCTGGGTTGTATCTCTTCCTAAACCTTGTTATTCATCAATAAAGCTATCTTGGTTTCTCCTATATGCTGATGTATTTTGATGTATGAATGTATTAGTGTATTTGGTTTATTTCTAATCCGAAACTAGTTATGAATGTGAATATCTGTCTTTGTGTAGTGTTCTTCTCTTGTCGCAAGTAGCTGTTCTCTTGTGATCTTGCAGGAAGTTGAAGCTGGATAAGCAAGAAGGCAAGTAGTTGTGAACACCCAAAGAGAAGAGAGACCGGATCGAGGGACAAACGAAGACACCAGTAAGTCTATTGATCTCTCTTCTTTCACATTTCATAAAGGAAGAAACCAGCATAGCTGTACTCGTTTGTTGCTAAGGCACTGTCACACCTTAGGTGGATAGGATCATCCTACATAGGCATTTTTCCCCACAACAACAAGGCAAAGGTAAGAGAGGAACTCGATCAAATGCTCACAGTAGGAATAAATGAGCCCGTAGAAGAATCGAATGGGTCAGTGCTATGGTGGTCCAGGAGAAGAAAATGAAGGGTGATATCAGGATCTATGTTGATCTGCAGAAATTAAATGATGCATGTGTATATGATCCATTTCCTATGCCTTTTACAGATGAAGTTCTAGAAAATGTTGGTGGGCGGGAAGCTTATTCATTCACAGATGGATTTTCGGGATATCACCAAATTAAGATTGCGTTGGACGATAGAATCAAGACTACCTTAACTATAGAATGGGGGTTGTTTCGATGTACAGTCATGCCTTTCGGATTAAAAAATGCTCCTACGATCTTCTCAATGGTGGTATTCATAGCGGTCAAGGAAATCATTCATAAATTTTTGGAGGTTTACTTCGATGATTGGATAGTGTTTGGGCTAGTCAAGAAGCATGTCTCTAGTTTGCACCTGATGTTGGATACATGTGGAAAGTATCAGATCTCCTTGAACTTTAAGAAATGCATTTCTTATGTACCTTATGGAATACTTTTGGGACATGTTGTCTATAAGCAGGGATTGATGGTAGACCCTGCTAAGATTGTTGTAATTATCAATTTAGACCCCCCTAGGAATGTAAAGCAGCTACGTGCAACTTTGGTTCATACTGGGTACTATAGGAAGTTTATTAAGGAGTATGCGCAGATCACTATGCCCATGGAGAAGTTGTTAAAGAAGGATGTTATTTTTTGCTGGGACAATGATTGTTAGAAGAGCATGGATACTCTAAAGGAAAAGAGGGTTACGACACCAATCCTAGTATTCCTGGACTGGAAGAAGGAATTTCGTGTCCATGTGGATGTGTATTGTATAGTATTGGGAGTTGTCTTAACTCAACTAGGGGCAGGAGATATTGAACACCCGATTTCCTTTTCCATGATTTATGTCCTACTTAAATTCAGGCATTATCTGTTGGGTGCATAGTTTAAAATGTACATGGACCATTCTGCTTTGAAGACCTTGTTCAATAAGCCTACATTGGGGGGGCAGGGATATGTAGATGGTTGCTTCTTTTCTAGGAGTATGATTATGAAGTGATAGTTAAGCCCGGGAGTTTGAATGTTGGACCTGATCACCTCTCTCAGATCGAGAATGGCAAAGAGCCGACTAATATCGATGAAGGATTACCTAACGCGTAGCTCTTTGTTGTTAGATTTGCAGATGAGAATTTTGCAGACATTGTTCTTTTTTTATCTATTGGCGTAGCATCTGAAGGTTATATGACATAGAAAATAAGGAATTAGTTGTCTGGGCTACATATTTTTGCGTGATTGTAGGACAATTATATAAGATGGGGTCAGATGAAGTTCTACACCGATATGTACCTGAATCTGAAAGACATGGTATCCTAGCTGAGGAACATGGTAGTGTCACTCGAGGACACTATGCAGGCAAGGAAATTACGCAGAATATACTGTGAGCAGGATTATGCTAGCCTACAGTACATAAAGATTCTAAGGAGTATTGCAGTACGTGCGATGTGTGTCAAAGAATTGGGAGGCCATCGTGAAGGGATGAACTTTCATTAAATCCACAAGTCATGCTACAAGCATTTGATAAATATGCAATTGACTTCATTGGACCTATTCAGCCACCAGGGAAGAAGACAGGAGAACATTATATTATCATTATGACTAAGTACTTAACCAGATGAGTCGAGGCAGAACCTATGAAGGATTGCAGCGTGGACACTGTTGCGCAGTTTATATTCAAGTTTATTCTATCAAGGTTTGGATGCCCAAAGATTCTGACAAGTGACAGAGGTTCACACTTCCTGAATGAAACTATTACAGCCTTAACAGAAGGGTTCCAAATGTACCATCAGAAGAGTACGTTGTATCATCCCCAAGCGAATGGAATTGTGAAGATTTCAAAAAGATCTTGGAGAATGTCGTAACTAAGTTCTACAATGTTAATAGGAATGATTGGGATGTACGCATACCAATGGTTCTATGGGCTTATAGGATGACCTATAAGAAATTGACTAGGAAAACACCATTGCGAGTAGTTAATGGACAAGTAGTAGTGATGTTGATGGAATACATAGTGCTGAGCCTATGAATCGCAACAGTAATCGAGATGGCAGATCATGACGTAATGGAGGAACGCCTAGCGTAGATAATTACGTTAGAGGAAGACCGTTGTTTGGATGGATTTCATTAGCAAGTGGAGAAATCTAGAGAAAATGTGTGGCATGATCGTCACATTAAGCAACACACTTTCAAGAATGATGATTTGGTCCTGATGTATGACAGCAAGTTTACCAAATTTCCAAGGAAGTTTCAGATTCATTGGCTAGGGCCATACGTGATTAAGGATATTTTGGATGGCGGAACAGTTCAACTCATGAAGATGAATGGGGAAGTGTTTCCTGGTAGGATTAATGGGAAAAATTTACAGGGACGATACCGCCCTTGCGCAATGATTACATGACAGCAGGGAATTTTTAGTGCTTCTAGCAATTGAAAGAGAGCACAAGACTATAAACTACCTTGCTGAGGAAAAATTCCCTCAAAGGAGGGTTGCGCGATGGTTAGGAAGATGGTGCAGGTGGAAGTTGCGACGAAATAGCTACACCATAAGGAGGAGTCTCACGCAGCCTACCCAGAAAGTGACAGTTGAAACAACTACATTTGATTTGATAGTGATGTTTTCGTGAAAAGGAGTGGGGGAAATGCATTTAAGGTGAAAATCTAGGAAAAGATACCACCAAATTCACATTTATGAGGAATATCTAAGGGGGAACAGATAGTTTGAATTTGAAATGGGTTATAAATATCACACCCCACTCCACATTTGGACACTTTGCTTCTTGAGAATATTCTATGTGTTTTTGTGCTTAAAGAGTCAAGTGTGTTGTTGCATGTCTGGTTACCTGAGTTGGGAGGAATTTAAGCAAGAGTTTTTGAAGAGAGGAGTAGGGAACATCATAACTAAAACAACACCAGTCCATGCTATAGCACCCAGGTCACCAAGGCCAAAGCCTACTGCCTTCGCGATAGGCGAGAAAAAGCAAAAAAAGTCGCAGCAAACTCTGGTTCGAAAATCGCCGCAGAAAATTCCAACCAAGCAAAGACGAAAGGGAAAGATGGATAAAAACAAGCAGCCAATGGAGCCACAGGACTTCGACAAGGAAGAGATGAATGAAGGGTTTTAGGATATAAATGCAGAAGGAGTAGAGCCAATTTCTTTTTTTTCACGATATATGCCACTTCAGGAGCCAACCTCAAAAGTAACTAAGGATCCTGACTCTATCAAATTTACGGTATTCACATTGTTGCTACCAGAGGAAATGCCTATTGAAGGTGACTTTTTGGCAAGGGTACCCCAGTTCTGCATGGAATATTGGGATTTGGGTGACCATGATAAATTTCCACAGCTAGAACCTAGAAAGTATCTGAAGACAGTGTATTATGAGGAGGCAGGCCTCACCAGACTTGAACCAATGAAATGGGTAGCTGGTATTGGGTGTGCAGGATTGTTGAACATGTTGTACGTCCCGCACTTTAGTCGAAGCAACATCAACACTATTTGTGTGTGCCAGTTGTTGGTGTTGGTCCACGATGGGTGCCTATGGCTAGGAGAGCCCATCCCAACTGAAAACTTGTTGATACGAAGAATCACAATGCTACTCTATCAAGGCGTGAACCCCACAGATTATTTTGTGGGGAAGTCACCTGAAAAAATTTGGCAGACCAAATGAAAATTGACTTCGAGCTGGTCAAGAAGTCTAGGGGATATGCCATCAGTTCCATCACATATGAAGATGTGTGGTTTGTTGCACAAATTTTGGCAAGGAAGATCATGAGGATGTGTCATGCAGATGAAGTGTCAGCACCAGTTGTATCCTTGGTTGTGTAGTGCAGGAAGGGGCTTCAGTTCAATTGGGTGTGATATCTATGCCAAGAATTCCTCGAATATTGTCGCGAAGTGTAGGAGAAGGGAAAATAATTCCACTACGCGTGGCTCTTATTTTTTATCACGTTGACCGCTTGGAGGACACCGAGTGATTACAATTCCCCACTACAGATCCAAAGTTATGTGAGGCTACCATATTTGCCTCACTGTGAGCAATAAAGGACCCTACCTGCATGATATAAAATAAGATGTTCTAGGTATTATTTGAAATGGATTTGTGGATGGTGATCATCTAGAAGCCAAGGTTGTCACCAAGTCTATTCAAGGAATATCGACCCATCACTGACCTCAAGACCTATATCCATAATGTGTATATCTGCACAAGGTGTGGTTTGATAAATAAATGGACAGCATTATCATTTGTGGTGACTAAGGAAGATATCGTCCAACTAGTCATTTAGTGGCCAATTGACTGGCTCCTTCTGACAAACATTGGAGAGGGCGCAACAAGGACTAGTAAAGATGTGTTGAAGGAAAAGAAAAAGGTGACCATCAAGCTCGAGAGGAATATTGTGCAAGAACCAGAGCACGAGCAAAAGGAAGAAAAACATATAGAAGAACTTGATCAAGGTGGTGAAGACCCGTATGTATACCCAGAGGACGTGAATTCTCCTTTTATTCTAAAACGACAGTAGAATACCAGTACAAGAGGCCACGTAAAAATCACAAATCTGATAAGTCTGTTGGCCCAGAATCCATGGTCCTCACTGACAAAGTGCAGTAGATGGAAGATGTTTGAGAGTCAAAGGCTCAGGTGGATAAGGATCGTTTTGATCTATAGATGCAAATTACTGAGCTTCAATTAAATCTACAACGCACCATGCCACCTGAGATCTGAGAGCAACGCAAGGCTACCATAAGAATAGCCAGGGAAAATCTCGACACTCCAGTCAAGGGCTGTAGCTAACTATTCAAATAAATTCTAGAACCATGGGCCTCACTGTAGGATGACCCACAGGTAAAAAATATTGAAGTAGCCATCCGGGATAAGCAACTGCAATACGTTGAGATCAAGGAAATGACACACACCTTAGCACTTGTGCAACAATTCTCCCAATTGAAAGAAGGGACATCCCTGCAAGCATAGATCTAGGACCTGTAGAAGAACATGTAGATTATCATTGCATGGATGTAGTCTTGGGAGGAAGAAGCAGGACAGTTCTCACAGACTGTGGAAGGCATGCTCAAAAGTATGCAGCGAACGCAGCAGACAATTAGCTTAGCAGCAGAAGGACCGACTACAGAAAAGTTGGTTGACGAAGTTAGATAGGCGACAACACAATGCATGAAGGTGCTTCACCCATTGAAGTCTTCGTTTAGCAGCCTGAAAGAAAAAATATAGAGGGTTCCAATGGAGTGACTTGAGGAAGAGTCACATCTTTGTGTTGGGGGCCTATTTGGACGGGGTCCCCTGGGTCCAATTTTGAGAGGATATTGTAAAAGCCTCCACATTTTAAGGAGTGGAGCACACAATACGTAGGTTAGTACAACTAACATTGAACCTGGGTCCAAGCCCCCTCAAGCCAACAGGAAGCCCTAGATGGTTTTGGATATATGTGTTCTATGAGATCCCACATTCATGCTTGGAATATGGCATAGGGGTGAATGGATGAAGAGAGATTTGGCTTAGCCATTCTATGGTCGGGTGGAATGCACTACAAGAAAAAAGGAAATTGGTGAGGGGCGAAAAATGTCACCATAAGCTCATTGGTGATAGTCAAAAGAACATTCGTCACCAAAAACTAAACGTCCCCAAAGGTGGCATCGCCAAAAGTATAGGTGTTGTAGTGACATACAAAGTCCATCACCAATAATGATTTATAATGATGGATAATGATCATCACCATTTCATATGAGAAATGGTGATGGACCATAGCCTCCGTCACCAAAAAATAAACGTCACCAAAGGTGGCGTCACCAAAAGTATAGGTGTTGTAGTGATATTCAAAGTTCGTCACCAATAATGATTTATAATGACGGATAGCAACCGTCACCATTGCATATGAGCAATGGTGACAGACCATAGCCTCAATCACCAAAAACTGAACGTCACCAAAGGTGGCATTGCCAAAAGTATAGGTGTTATGGTGACATTCAAGGTCCATCATGAATATTGATTATAATGACGGATAGTGACTGTCACCATTTCATATGAACAATAATGATTTATTGTGATGGATATTTGATGGCCATCACTATTGGTGCATATATATGGTGACATTCATTGACCATCACCAAAAGTCACATTGCTAGAAGTATAGGTGTTGTGGTGACATTCAATGTCCATCACGTATAATGATTATAACGACAGAAAACGACCGTCACCATTTCATATCAACAACAACGATTTACAGTTACAGACCTTTGAGGATCGTCACTATTGATGCGTATATATGGTGGCGTTCGTTGACCATCACCATTTCAAATTTTTGGTCAGGGTCAAAAAATGTCACTAAAGCTCATTGGTGTTGGTCAAAAGAGCCTCCGTAACCAAAAATTTATCGTCTCCATTCCATATGGATGTCAGGGCACGATGGCATCGAACCACCAACCTCCTACTTGTAAAGTAGGTGCTCTTCCATTGAGCTAGCACCCTTTAAAGAATTATATTTTTTTAAATTAGACCTTGAAACTTCATAAATTGTAAATTCTACAACTTTCAATAAATTAAAGTCTCAGCAATATTTTACTAAACAAGCAAATCAACATCGAAGATGTAGGTCCCTACCTAATGGTTATTGAAGTTATGAAAAATGGTTGGAGGGAAAAATAGTTATGTATAAGAGAATCAATATGTTCAGTTGAATACTCAATTAGAAGTGAAACTCTAAAGACATTTATAACCTATAAATAACCTATAACTATCAAATGCACCAAATATTGCAAAGGAAATGTCATAAGTGGATATCATATGGCAAAAGAGGAGGCAGGGACTTGGAACCCTTGTACATCTTGGCATGCCTTAGCACTTGGCACATCTTAGCTTGTTTGACATGTCTTCGTACTATCTGGCACATCTTAGCATGCCCTAGCATTTCCTAACACACCTTGGCAGTCATGACCTCACAACTAGCATTGCATTTTTCCATGACTTGGGAACCTTACATTCCCTAGAACACCTTGGCACTCCCTAGTTGTCATGCCTCTGTTATCCTCCATAATTTCCGAGGTTGATGAAGAGATTGACGGAGGTAACCATAGACCAAGATTTTAATTTGGTAGCTAGCCCTACCAAACTAGAGAGGGCTCTTTCTATGAAATCACAACCAAGAGATGACTGGAATGTAAAGGATTTTAGGCTAGATAGCTAGGGTCAGGTGGGTTTTTGAAAAATTTAGGGACTTGGAACTCTATCCACCGATGTCTTGTCTGGTAGGGACTTTGTCAAGGAGGCAAGGACTTGGAACTTTGTCTAGGATAAAGCACCTAACATGCATGATAGAAGCTCCCTAGAACAGAGTATCTCCTACCTAGAAGAGTGTCTCGTGCTCAAAATATAAAACCCTTCTCTACTGTGCACTTTTCTTAAAGATAAATATGTGCATAAAATAGTACTAAGAAAAACACGTAAATTAAGAAAAGTGAGCATCTAAGTCAAACTATAAAATTATAATAAATATGGCTTTATATAAGTTTGGGAAACACTAGACAAGCATTCTTTCATACAACAACAATAAGATGCTTAAAATCGATGTGATTATTTCATCTTTGCTATACCCTCACAGCAAAACTGGAATCTATAGCATGTACCCCAATTTCATTTGTTGAAGGTGTAGATTGAAAGGATCTTATGAGATGGAGTACTATTGAAGGAGAAACACCTTCAAAACAATAGATAAAGTCTATTGTGAATTCAACCCATTTGCACATAGAACAAGGCTGCTACTGGGTACACTTCTCTACTGAATGGAAACTACAATGTATTGTAGTGTTGTTGACGAAAAAACACCTTTAGTGCAACACGGATAAAGCTCTAATAGATATTGTCACTATGGCCTCGGTTGTTCATGATCTCATCAATATAGGTAACAACTTCAATAATTGAAAAACCGAAAGGTGAGATGCATAGATCATTTGAAATGACAGATTTGGGCATACTTTATTATTGTTTAGGAGTGTTAGTATAGAAAATGCAAGGTAACTTGTTGCATCTTTATGTCACAGGCCAAGGATGTGAAGAAATACATAAAATATTAAATAGCATGGTATAAGTCGTTTGCAGGTTATTTTGAAATAGGAATGGAATTCTCCTTGTGCGGGTTCTAATCTAGTGGGTATAACTTTAAATAATAAACTCATAGTTATGGGGTTGAAATTGTCTCACAATTCATGAAAAGTCCCAAATTTTTCACTAGAAAGAAGTAGAGCGAGTCATCAAGTTTATGGAATGGAACACCCTATTCACAGGGAGATAACTTGAAATTAGTCGGGCATATTATTTCTCGTCTTCTTGTACGTGTGTGCTTTGAAAAGATAACCACATACAAATACTCAATAACAACTCTGGTAAAGTTTATATATGTGAAACACTTCTGAGAAAACCCATCGCTTAATGACAATTGAGTGAGGAATATGTTGAAGGATTCAATCTCTCACTCAGTCATAAAAAGGAAGTTGGGGCATCCAGCATCTTGCCAACAAACCGACTCCAACCATAATGTGAAAGGTAGGTTAATTGTGAAACCTCTTTCCCACTTTTTAGTATTGTTCCCTCTTGAATTCCAATATGTATATGGTTGCTTAGATCCACAAAACTCATGCCAGGTAAACTCTGCATGATACAATTGTGATGTGTAAGCTTGACACACACTCTAGTTTCCCTCTAAAAAGGATAAGTCAAAATATTATGACAATCTTAACTGTAATTTGATCATACAATATTGAGGTATTGCATGGAATAAACAATATACTATCAATGCACTAATGAATAACTCAAAATAAACGAATTTCTTGTTGCTACAATAGCGCCACTCTTGGGATTCTCCAAGGAGCCACTAATTTATACACATTTGGAATATTTACTTGGTCTGCAGAAAGATTAAGCAATAGTAGTGATCACTCTTTGCCCTCCCATGAAAGGTCTATATAGAGTCAGCAATAAATTTATTTAAAAGTGAGGTATATGCATGAAAAATAGGACTCTAGCTCTTCAACTCTAATTTAGTGGCAAGGAAATATTCAACTGTAAATGATTGATCTTCTACAGTGTAAATTTCTAGATAAATGGTCAGCGTAAATCTATCCATTGTCCACATATCCCAAAAAACCATGTATGTTTGGACTATGGTTGTGTGTAAGAGAGGGGATATTACATAAATAATCCATTATCAAAAGAAAAAGTTAAAGCACAACATTCTATGGAGAATTTCTTTAAAATTTTATTACATGCCTTAGACAGTTTGAAAGGACATAACTGAAGCTTCCCTCTCCTTTGACATTTCATTAAATATGCCCCTTTTCCAATGCAGATGTGGCCTGCAAAATCATAATCAACAAATAGAATACGAAAAGTAAGTTTAATGAATTAAAGTAGCTTTGTTATACCTCAAGCAAATTGACTATGAGAAATTTGATACATTCTCTACAAAAGATGATGTGGCAAGTTCTAATTACATTTTTAACTGAAACAAAGGTAAATTGGATTCATGCTCTACAATAGATGATATAATGAGATCTAATGACATTTTCAACTCAAACAAAGGTAAGTTAAGTAAGCTCAAGCTCCAAAATGATGGCATCCAACTTTTGAGTGGCAGTTACTGTATATATCTAGCTAGAGGCTATAACATAAAGATATTTGTTATATGTGAAGATAAAAAAATGAAAGGAATGTGATTTTGACAGTCAACTATAATTTCCTTTCAAGGACTAGATCAAACCATAACAGTGTTATCAAGATAATCAACTCACCCTTTCTAGTACGCTTCTAGTAGTTTCATGATAAAACTCAAACTCAATAAACTTCAAACAACATAAATTAACGAACAATATGTCTGAGGTTGGTTACCTAAGGATTATATCATACTAAATCACCTTTTACATCTAACATTGAAAATGACTCTGAAAGAAATGAAGACAAACCAATGATTATGATGGATGCATGTGATGAAATAAAATAAAAAAAGACCTTTCTTCTTGCTACTAATGTGCCTTCTAGGGGATTCTTAGATGAAGTTGATCCTTATCTACTTTCTGAAATCAAAGAGACACTTTCTAGCTACTCTAATTTGATGGAAAGCAACCCTAATTCTTATGAAAATGAATATGGAAAGCAATAAGCATCGATGAACCTGACCTTGAAGAAGGTGTCTCAAAGTCTAATATGGATAGTATTTTAAATTTCTGCAGCTAGCAAAGGTTTTTCCTGGTTGGGTTCCCTAGAAAAAATTGTTTTTTTTGCTATAGTGAGACTGTGTTTTATTTATGTTCTATTCCACTACAAATTGGTAGAGATATTTTTTGTCTTCATGCAACAATTAGTTTTAGATTTGTTCATTCAAACAGTAGTAGAATTTCAAGGAAATTCTACACAAGGGACAATTAATCTATATTTTCACTTATATCTTTTGCAAGTAATATTCACAACTAAATTTTCATCCAAAGTGTTTAGGTTACTAGAAAGTGGTATCACAGCATATCTCAACATTGCAAGGCATAAATCATATTATTCAATAAGGTTGAGACTTCAGATACAAAAATATTCCCAAGTTATGCGAGCAAGAAAACTGCTGATTTTTAGTTCTAAATCTATCCAACCAGAACAAAATTATGTCATTTTCAACACCCTCTAGTCAAATTTATTCCAGGCCTCATTCAACTCAATTAAGAATATGTCAATCTCATTGAGATTTATTCTTCATTTCATGCTTCTAAGTTATATATTTATGCAACCTAATATATCATTTATGTTAAGTGATTATTCATTAAAAATTATTTAGTTCGCATCTACCTAATTTTCTGATCAGTTTTTGTGAGGACTCTATCAGACATTTGCAGCGGAAAATAGAAGATTGTTTTAGTACCTAGTGTTATAAAACTCTAATCTGGAAAATTTATTTTGGGTTGTTTCCCTAAAAATATTTACAAAATTTTCAATCCCAAAGCCATTTAGGGAGAATTTTAGTTGCGAAGAAATTTAGTATTATTTTTGGAAAATTTGAATGCAACTAAAAGAAATTCTTCCCGTTTGCTCAAAAGATTCTAGCACCAAATAGGAGTGAATTCACAGAACTTAAGATTTGGAAATAATTAAATTTCACTTCGCTTTTCCAGGACCATATATGAGTGAATTCACAAAACCTGAGATTTGGATTCTGGAAACAGTTAAATTTCACCTCATTTATTAGGATTGGAAGTTCCCTAAGATACAAACATTTATCATTAAGGATCTAATTTGTTTATTTAAGGACAATGTTTGGTTTATAAATAGTGATACAAGAATCCTTGTATACATGCCTGACATAGTTCTTTGGTCACAACTAATGAAATTGAACTCCATCAATACATAATAGACAAGGTAGAATGTAAGAGAGCATCTACTATTCAACATATACTCTAACAAAAATAAACATATATACATTCATATAAAGTTTTCACCACACCAAAGAAGGAATTAAAAACCAAAATAAAAATAGGAACAGGCTTGGATTTTTATGGTTACTCTAACAAAATGTTAAATAGGATCAATATGTTAATATGGAAAATAATGTAGTTGATTATGATTTATTGAGCCCAAGGGGTTAGCCCAACCGAATTTCATTAATGTTACTGGGTATTTGGCTAGTTCTATGCTGGCAGGTGCCCTATTTGAAATCCCTTGGGTGAGGTGCACTAGTCAATGAGAATGGGTTTACCAGGGATGCCATCCATGAAGGTGGGGAAACATCCATTGGCATTCCCCATAGAGTTTTTCTTGGAAAGAATAAAAATAGGATTTCCTAAAGAGAAATTTTGAGCTGCATACACTGTACACCCAGTAAAATCAACTCTATAGAGACAAACCATTAAAGAAGGAAAAATACATATGCTTTTACCTATGTTCCCTCGTTTCCATGAATGTGGGGAAACATCCATTGGGATTCCCAAGGGATTTTTTCTTGGAAAGAATAAAAATAGGATTTCCTAAAGAGAAGTTTTGAGATGCATACAGTGTACACCCAGTAAAATCAACTCTATAGAGAAAAACCATAAAAGAAGGAAAAATATATATTCTTTTACTTATGTTCCCTCGTTTTCCCTCTTGCCCGGTGAAAAGTGAAAATATGTTACTCTTAAACTTAAAACAAAGGATAATGAAAATAGTGAATTTTGAACCAATCCTCCTTATGTGGAAGAAGACTAAAAGTGGGGTGGAAATGCAGTGAGGTTAGAAATGAAACATACCTGGGCACCATTAATGGATTGAAGAGGTAAAACCTTAACTCACAACTCTCTTCAATCTCGTTTTCCCTCCCGCCCTGTGAAAAGTGAAAATATGCTACTCGTAAACTTAAAAGAAAGGATGAAAAAAATAGTGAATTTTGTATCAAATATTTGAGGTGTGTGTACTCCTCCCTGTGTGGAAAAAGACTAAAAGTGGGGTGTAAATGCAACAAGGTTAGAAATGAAACATACCTGGGTGCCATTAATGGATTGAAGATCCAATGATGGGGGATTTGAGGTGTGTGTACTCCTCCCTATGTGGAAGAAGACTAAAAGTGGGGTGGAAATGTAGCGAGGTTAGAAATGAAACATACGTGGGTGCCAATAATGGATTGAAGATTCAATGGCGGGCTTTGATATCAGTCTGCTACTAGTAAAACCTTAATTCAAAACACTCTTCAATCTCGTTTTCCCTCCCACCCTATGAAAAGTGAAAATATGCTACTCTTAAACTTAAAAGAAAGGATGAAAAAAATAGTGAATTTTGAACCAATCCTCCTTGTGTGGAAGAAGACTAAAAGTGGGGTGGAAATGCAGTGAGGTTAGAAATGAAACATACCTGGGCACCATTAATGGATTGAAGAGGTAAAACCTTAACTCACAACTCTCTTCAATCTCGTTTTCCCTCCCGCCCTGTGAAAAGTGAAAATATGCTACTCGTAAACTTAAAAGAAAGGATGAAAAAAATAGTGAATTTTGTATCAAATATTTTAGGTGTGTACTCCTCCCTGTGTGGAAAAAGACTAAAAGTGGGGTGTAAATGCAACGAGGTTAGAAATGAAACATACCTGGGCACCATTAATGGATTGAAGATCCAATGGTGGGGGATCTGAGGTGTGTGTACTCCTCCCTATGTGGAAGAAGACTAAAAGTGGGGTGGAAATGTAGCGAGGTTAGAAATGAAACATACGTGGGTTCCAATAATGGATTGAAGATCCAATGGTGGGCTTTGATATCAGTCTGCTACTAGTAAAACCTTAATTCAAAACACTCTTCAATCTCGTTTTCCCTCCCACCCTGTGAAAAGTGAAAATATGCTACTCTTAAACTTAAAAGAAAGGATGAAAAAAATAGTGAATTTTGAACCAATCCTCCTTGTGTGGAAGAAGACTAAAAGTGGGGTGGAAATGCAGCAAGGTTAGAAATGAAACATACTTGGGAGAAATTAATGGATTGAAGATCCAATGGTGGGGTTTGATATTAGTTTGCTACTAGTAAAACCTTAATTCAAAACTCTCTTCAATCTCGTTTTCCCTCCCGCCCTGTGAAAAGTGAAAATATGCTACTCGTGAACTTAAAAGCAAGGATGAAAAAAATAGTGAGGTGTTTGTACTCCTCCCTGTGTGGAAGAAGATTAAAAGTGGGGTGTAAATGTAGCGAGGTTAGAAATGAAACATACCTGGGCGCCATTAATGGATTGAATATCTAATGGTAGGGTTTGATATCAATCTGCTACTGGTAAAACCTTAATTCACAACTCTCTTCAATCCCGTTTTCCCTCCTGCCCTGTGAAAAGAGAAAATATGCTACTAGTTTTCCCTCCCTCCGGCTTATGAAAAGTGAAAATTTAATTCACAACTCTCTTCAATCTCATTTTCCCTCCCACCCTGTGAAAAGTGAAAATATATACTAGTTTCCCCTTAGCCCTAAGAAAAGTGAAAATATACTACTTGGTTTAGATAGTAAATGAAGATTGGAATTAGGAGGGCTTTGTTACATCAAATGTGAAACTATCTATTAGTTTTCCCTCCGCCCTATGAAAAGTGAAAATATACTACTTGTTTTTTATAGTAAATGAAGATTGGAATTAGGAGGAATTTGTTACATCAAAATTAAGGCTGAAATTTTTGAAAAATGTTAAAATTTCCCTCCCTAAAAAACAATAAATACAATATTTATAGAGTATAGAGTAGATGTGTAGGTGTAATGTAAGTATGTAAACAATTCTAAATATGGGCTTAGTTAAAGAATAATAGTAATAATAATAATAAAAGTTAAAAGTATGGGGATGAGTGCAAATATCTAAATGTTGGCTCAATTAATAATAAAAATAATAAAATTCAATTTGTTATATTTGGATTTTGTTATTAACTTGTGAATAGGTTTTGTTACAATACCATGAGCCAATACCATGGCTTATCAATACCTCAAGCCCAAAATCCATAACTTATTTCACAACCAAAATATTTTATAACAATATGACAAGATTCTTAACCATGGATATTCACCCCCCACTTTACAGTGGATATTACTCACTTGTAAAAAATTGGTTTTTTTATAATACCATGGGCCAATACTATGACTTTTCAATACCACATGCTCTAAAAACATAACTTATTTCAAAATCAAAATATTTTATGACAATATGAACATATTATTAACCATGGATATCCATTCTCACTGTACCATGGGTATTATTAACTTTGAAATAGACTTTGTTACAATACCATGTGCCAATATCATGGCTTACCAATATCACATGCCCAAAAAAAATAACTTATTTCAAAATCAAAATATTTTATAAGAATATGACAGGATTCTTAATCATGGATATTCACCCTCGCTCTGTCATTGATATTATGAACTTGTGAATAGGCTTTGTTACAATAGCATGGGCTAATACCATGGCTTATCAATACCACATGCCAAAAAATCATATCTTATTTCACAATCTAAATATTTTATAACAATATGACAAGATTCTTAACCATCGATATTCACCCACACTTTACCATGGATATTATTAACTTGTAAATAGGCTTTGTTACAATACCATGGGCCAATATCATGCCTTATCAATACCACATGCCCAAAAACCATAACTTATTTCACAATAAAAATATTTTAATTTAATTTAATTTTATAACATTTTTTATTTGAAGTTAATAGGAAAAGGGTTGTAATTAGTTTTGAGATATATATAAACCCTATATCCTCACAACTAATAAAATTATTCCCATATAAATTAAATTAAGGTTTTAATAAAATTAAAAATGAGAATACTTTTCTATTTGAAGATGTGAAATTTATATGATACAAATATTAGTAAGAACCAACATAGATCTATCTTAACTAAGGATTCAAGTGATGATAGCAAGCAAAGTGAAGGGAAGAGAGGGGGAGGGAGATAGTGACAAAGATGGAGGGTGGAGAGAGAGAGAGAGAGGGAGAGAAAGAGAGAGTGAAATAGTGATGGGGGGAGAGAGAGAGAAGGAGTAGGAAGAGAGAGAAGAAAAGAGTGGGTGAGAGAGATATGGAGTCGGAGGGGGAGAGAGAGGGAGGAAAGAACTAAGGCATAGGGAGATAGAGGTGGAGAGAGAGACGGAGTGACAAGGGATAGATGGATAGAGAGAGAGAGGGAGAGAAGAGAGGAGGGCAGAGAGAGAATAGGTGGGGATAAAGATAGGGAGAGTAGGGAAAGAGAGAGAGAGGGAGGCACAAAGATGGAGGGGGGAGAGAGAGACAGCGATGTGGGGGGGACAAAGGGAGGTGAGAGAAAGGGAGAGAGAGGACTAAGAGAGAGATGAGAGAGATGAAGTTAGAGGGGTAGAGAGAGGGAAGGAAGAAGAAAGACATAGAGGGAGAAAGGTAGAGAGAGAGGGAGTGACAAGGGAGCGATGGAGAGAGCAAAGATAGATGGAAGAGAGAGGCGGGGAGGAAGAGGGAGGGAGAGAGAGTGTGTATGTTTGGAGGGTGAGATAGAGAGAGGTAATAAGAAAGTGACACATAGATACAAATATATATATTATATAGTATTATATAACCAACCTAGATCCATCTTAACCTGGATCTACCAAGTGCTAAAAAACAGGTTTTCACATCGAGAGATTGGATCCCTCTCAGTGCTTGATAGATCTAGGTTAAGATGGATATAGGTTGGCTTAATAAGTTTGTAGTTGTATTTGATAAACTAACACTTCTTTTATGGTTGCGTTTGAAAACAATTTTTCCATATTTGGTGTATTTATCATAATAATAGTAATCTAATTTTAATTTAGTTTTAAGCTTACCTTTTTTATGCATGATTTTTTGTTAGTTTATAGAGATAGACATGTTATACTTTTGGAATTTGAAAAGGAAACACATGCTCTTAACTTGGTTGTATTGAAAACATTTAAGTGTAAGAAAGAAACGTGCCCTCTTAACTTGGTTGTATTAAAAACATAAGTGTTATTGTATACTAGGTGGGTGCAAACAAGAGAGAGTATATGGTAAGTGGATTAAATAGTTAAAAACAAATGTTAGTTAAGGAGAAAGTTACAAAAATCTAACAAATAGGCTAGGGTTGGGATATTACTATTTTGGGACATCTAAAGAAGATACATTTTATGGAGGTGTAGTCTAAGCCCTTGGATGTAGGGCACATATTATGGGTATCTTGGACTTTTGGTGTGTGTTAGTGGTGTCAACTAGTGGTGGAGTGTCCAACCAATGAGTACGCAAATGTTTTCATTTACAAGGTTGGCATCAATCAAGTATTCCCCCCCTCTACCCAACTCTAAGATGAGGAATGTGCATAATGGACTTATTATTGTAACAAATTGAAAATATTTGATTATCTTTAAGTTCAAGGGCTTGAAGTGGCTGCCTCAACCTACAAATCTTTAAAGGAACTATGTTTTTTTCAATTAAACCCTTGTGATCAAGGAGCTGCAAAAGAAGAAGGCCTTATGGCTATTTTAAGGGGTTGTAATGACCCTCGTCTTGTGGTAAATATGTAGATATGCTACTAATGGTCCTGATCTTAGTACATTCACGTATATAATGTAAATATTTTACTATCACCTTGCATTGTGTAAATATGATAAATATTGTGTGGTTACCCTAATGTACATGTTGAAGCTCCACTTGCAAGATTATGGGAAACACTTCCCAGTTATCCTTGTGTAGATGGGGAAGATCATAATTACTCTATGCGATAAAAAAACCTAGTAATATTTTCACACTGAACACTATACAATAAAATTGACCCTAATATCTTAGTGAAGAACAAGTAACTAGCTAGACTCTGGAAGGGTTTTTGGATTGATTGTTAGTGGAACTCATTGCAATTAGGTGTGCCAATGTGTGGTGAGTGTTAGTGAGTTCTAGAGAAATACAAGGGAACACTAGGTCAAAATGCATGGAAATGAATGGATAAGAGTGTGTGACACGGAGTGTCATTGAGTTCTGGGTTTGGTAAGAGGGGAGTGACATGGTATGCTAAGCAGCGCTAAGTCATTCTTGCGTGCCAAAGCGACATGCAACCAATATTTGCTAGGTGCCAAGGTGTGCCAAATAGTGCTAGGAAGTGTTAGGGAGCATAATTAGGGAAATGAAAGGGAGAAATATGTGAAAATAATTCATGCAAATGAATGGTTAAGAGTTTGTGACAGGAAGTGTCAGTGATTTTAGGGTGTGCTAAGGAGGGAGTGACAAGGTATGCTAGGCAGTGCTAAGCCATTCTAGAGGCCAGGGAAACATGACAAGATGTGCTAGGTGCTAAGTTGTGCCAATGCATGCCAGGGAGAGTTATGGAATGTTAGCAAAAGACAATGGAGCACTAGTTTCAAATCCATGGAAATGAATGAATAAGAGTGTGTGATAGGGATTGTCAGCAAATTCTAGGTGTGTTGAGGGAGTGACAAGGTATGATAGGTAGTTCTAAGGAATGCTAGAGTGCCAGGGCGACATGCCAAGATGTGCTAAGTCCTAGTGTGTGCCAATGTGTGTTAGGGAGTACCATGAGAATACAGGGAGAACTAGTTCAAATTGCATGGACATGAATAGATAAGAGTGTGTGATAGGGAGTGTCAGCAAGTTCCAATTGTGTTAAGGAGGGAGTGACAAGGGTATATGCTAGGGAGTGCCAAGGCATGCTAGAGTGTTAGGGAATGTTAGGGAGTGGTAGGGTCTATTATGGAGTGGAAAATCATGCCAAGGAATGCAGGGGATGATAATGTGTGCCATACAGTGCCAATGGATTGTTATATGTGCCAAATGTTATGGCATGGGAATATGTAAACTATGTTGCTTAGTTGTTTTATGGGCACTATTGGATGTGAGCCTTGACTTTGTAACTTGTTAAGTGGGATGATTTAATATTGGACATGAGAAGCCTAAGATGATTTATAGTCCATTAGGGGAACAAGGCATAGTCTAGTTGTAGTAAATGTAACTTGGTAAAGTTGTTGTAGTCGAGCCAGGACTTGGTTGGGTTCCTAATTCTAAAATAAAATAAGCGTAGTTATCATGGAATAATAATTAACGAGTGCCATGGCATGCCAAGAAATGAAAATGTGTGCTAAAATATGCTGGATAGTGTCAATGCATGTCAAGGAGTGTTCAGGAGTGTCAGGGAATCATAAGGGAGAACTAGGTCAAAGTGCATGGAAATGAATGAATAAGAGATTATGCCAAGGAGTGTTAGTGAATTCTAGGTATCCCATGGACGAAGTGTGTTAGGAGAATTTCATATTAGAACTTGTAGAAGGAAATCCTACGATTGTGATAAGAGGATGGAAAAAGTAGTTTGAGATAAAGGGAGGCTTTGGTCTAGGCACAACACTATTTTTCAATGACTTGGTTGGGTTCCCAAGCCACAAAAAAAGTAAGGTTATCTATGAGGGCATGAAAACTAGGGAGTACCAAGATGTGCAGGGAATTTTAGGAAGTGCTAACACATGTTATAAAGTTTCAAGGAATGTTAGGCATGTCAAGACATGCCAAGTGCTAAGGCATGCCAATGTGTGCTAGGTTCTAGGATTTGGCACCAACACATGCTAGGGATTGTTAAGGAAACGCAAGGGAGGACTCGTTTCAATTAGATGTAAATGAGTGAATGTGCATGTGTGATAGGGAGTGTTAACAAGCTATAGGTGTGCTAAGGAGGGAGGGACAACATATGATAAGCAGTGGTAATAGATGATAGAGTGACAGGAAATCCTACTAAGATGTGACAAGTGCCATGGTGTGCCAATGTGTGCCAAGGAGTGTTAGGGATTGTTAGGGAAACAAAAGGGAGCACTAGGTCATAATGCATGGAAATGAAGGAATAAGAGTGTGTGGCATGGAGTGTTAGTGAGTTCCAAGTGTGTTAAGGAGGAGTTACAAGGCATGCTTGGAATGCTAAGGAATGCTAGAGTTCTAGGGCAACATGCAGCCAAGATGTGCCAACGCTTGTAAGGAAGTGTTAGCTGGGAGTGCCAGCGAAACACAAGGGAGAACTATGTCAAAATGAATGGAAATGAACAAATAAGATTTTGTGATTAGAAGTTTCAGTGAGTTCTAGGTGTGCTAAGGACAAATTGACAAGGTATGCTAGGGAGTGTCAAGGCATGCAAGAGGCTAGGGCGACATGCCAAGATGTCATAGGTGCTAGGGTGTAACAACACGTGCCAAAGAGTGATAAGGAGTGCTAGGGAAACAAACGGGAGAACTAGGTAAAAATGCATGGAAATGAATGAATAAGATTTTGTGCCCAAGAGTGTCAATGATGTCTAGGTGTGCTAAGCAAAGAGTGACAAGGTATACTATATAGTGCCAAGGAATGATAGAGTGTTAAGGAGGTAGGCCAAGATGTGTCAGGTTCTAGGGTGAGCTAGGGAGTGTTAGGATGTGTGAAGGAAACATAAGGAATAACTAGTTCAAAATGCATGTAAATTAACGAATAAGAGTGTGTGAGAGGGAGTTTCAATGAGTTCTAGTTGTGTTAAGGAGGGAGTGACAAGGTTATATGCTAGTCAATGCCAAGGTATGCTAAACTACCAAGGCATGTTTGGAAGTGCCACAGTGTGCTAGGGAATGTCAAAGCATGCCAAGGAATGTAGGGGATGTTAATGCATGCCACGTAGTGCCAAGGCATTCTAAGACATGTCAGGGGCTATGGCATGTCAAGATGTAAATTGTGTTGCTTAATTGCTTTAGACCAAGGTTGGATGTGATGAGCCTTGTCTTGGTAACTTGTTAAGTGGGATGAGTGAGATTGTACATGAGTACCCTAATATGAGTTACAAGTAGTTCTTAGGTGAACAAGGCATATGTTGAATTTCCATGACACATGAGAATCTAGGTTTGGCCTTAGAATTTTTTATGCGAACACACTCAAATGCCACAACACATCTAATATGCAGAACGAAATCTACCATGAAAGAAAAATTAATGGATTGAATGCACATAGTTTAGGGTCTGCACATCTTCATATGTTAATGCTTATTACTGTGATATACAATATCTGTTTATATGTCTGGTATAAGACTCCTCTAGATATTTCTATCCAACAACAACATCTCTGTGGTAAAAGGTGTATTGTCATAGGTTGCTCCATCAAAAATAGCAACCGAAAGGGACCTTACTGTGCACACAGATGAAGAATTAATAATATTGTTATCTATGAGTGCTGATGTGGAGGTATGGGACAAAATTACACACGCATCAAACCTTTTTGTTCAACCAATCAAGATCTAAAAAGGAAAATGTGTGATTATACATACATGTGTGATAGTATTTGGAGAAATGCAAACCTAACCCACAAATTTGTTGACATTTCGCTGGAGCTGACCTATAATTGTTCCTAAATTTAATAAACATGTAAAATAGGACTGACTTGTCAATACAAAATATAAATTGATAGGAACATGGCCAAATTGTGAAAGTGTAAAAATTGATATGGTTTAAAGGGACTGATCCCTTTGAAAAGTCTTAAATGTGGTAATGAAGGTTGAGCCTCATTCTAGAACCCCATTGGGCATCCATTCTAGGAATTGGTGTAGGATGCAACACTTCAGAATAATTTTTGTAGCAGTGATGTCAACACTTGTATAGTGACATAGGTTTGGAGTTGGCATGTCAAAGCTCATTGGTCTACTTTGGAACTTCTCTAGGGTGATGCCTTAGATGATTTGGAGTACGAGGGCATGATTTGATATTTAGTTTCCATTGAAGAAGCTTTGGAGGCTAGATATTGCAGAAAAACCCCTTGTTATGAACAGGGAAGCACATGCCACTGAAGAAAGTAACAAAAAGTACATAGATTTGAAACTCAAATCACATCACTATTTATTACTCTTTGAGACAAGAAATAACTAGAAATTTCAAACACTACTATTCACTTTTCCTTTAGTCTAGAAGGTACAATGAATCTGAAAACATGTACAACAATGTCTCAACTTTTTTAACTCCTAATCCTAATGCACCTTCCTTGCATGGACAGATAAGACAATTAAATTCTACTGCTAGTGAATATGATATGAGATATGCAAACATGCTTCCTTAGCTAAGGCTGAGAATTAATAACTAGGGAAGTGATCCGTTTAACTGTGCATGAAAAAACTAAATAAAGCAAAGAGTTCCACTACTCCAAGTGCCAGAAACGAATCCACTGCCTAAGGTAAGTGCTTTTCCCAGAACAAGATATTAAGGACTCGGAAACTTTGTTGCTTCCTTCAAGAGAGGTGTATTCTGAACAGAACTAATCTATCATGCACTATCCTCCAAATTCATTCACCTTTAACAGAAATATTGTGCCCAGAAAAAGACAAGAGACCAATATCCAACAGAATTTGCTGACCAGCCAGAGACCCTTGTGCTCAAACAGTGAGATAATAAGGGAATGTCAACTAGGGCGGAATATTTCACCATCAAAATTGACAAATGATAGAAGGGGTAAAAAACTATCAGACCTAATGCTCAAGAATAAATGAATTAATCCACACTTGGTGATCCAAAATGAATTCAATCCTTCTTTATTTATAGATTTTCCAGAGGGATTTCATATTCTTAAGTGATTGAGTAAACCTTACTCCAAACCCCAAATTTGGCTTTTTTAAGCCCAGTTTCCCCAAAAATTGCCCAAAATGGGTATTTTATGGTTTTTTCCCCTTTATGGAGGACTATAGTCGACGGGGATGGATAGGATATTACATCCCATTCGTCCTCAATTTGTAGAGGACGTTACATGGCACCTAATAAAAGAAGCAGTGCTTTAGTTTTGGAGGTAATAACTAAATTCTTATTTCTTTCCACATAGGACATACATCTTGCAAAAATGATCATGGGGTACAAATACTACAAAAAGCCTAAACCTTACTAGCATTATCATAGCCCAAGAATAAAAACCCTTTCAGGTGAAACAAGGTCAGTACCACACACTACAAGCACAAATGACAAATTCAAAAACAATATACTTATTCAATGAAAGAATGACGAATCATATTCGCACACTTTAAATTTAATAGCTCTTGAGTTGCAATGTCAATCAAAATTTCTCAGGTTGGATCATAATTAAGTACTCAATTTTTTTGGGTCCAATTTGGGGAAAAGGAGGAGCTCTTGGTGACGATGGGATGATCAGGCTTTTCATAAGGGAGCTCTGTTATACTTTTCAACATAGAAGCCATTCATCCTAGTGGAGGATATATAGAGAAGCCTTTAATAAGGACCTTTCCAAGATCAATTTAGAGGAAAATCCATTTTCAAAGCTTAAATATAGTTCTATATTCAAACAAGAGTAGTCATTTTTCAAAAAAATTATTAATTCCAAAGAAATTGGAGCCAAGCTGACATGTTGACCATTTATTCTTCTACTGGACAAGCAAGCATTATGAAAAGTCCATGGCCCTTTGATCTAGCATTTGATGTAAATATCTTGATTAGAAATGTAATAAGAGATGCAGTTTATATTAAATAAAAGGGAAAAGTAGAGGGCCGGTTAATAATTATCTCTAAAAAACTCTCAATAGAATCCTAACATATTTAAAATTGAAAAGGATAACTCCATGGTTATTTTTTCCTTTAGAAAATTTGCTAATTTCCATGGTTGAAGCATGTATTCATGCCTTGAAAGAAGCTCACAAATGATTTTGATATTGGTCGAAGCAAAGAAAATGTGCAAAGTTACACTCACATAGAGGTATGGAAAAATAGTATGTGGAGGTTGTTGTCCCAGACTCTAAACAAACAATGGAAAAAAGGTGAAAAAACCAAGTCAAAATGTATGTGTAGCTTTTGTCATGCAGAGCTAGGTGTTAACTCCACACTCTACAGCGAAGGCTTTGCGTCGCAAGTGACACAAAGGTTTTCATGTATAACTTTGGATTAAAAAGAGTGGAGATTGATGCTACATGTCCACTATTACCCCACTTTCTGTATGAGTTACAGGAGATAAAAATAATGAGATATGAGAGATACAAAGTAGATACTATTATTATTCAAATTTAATAAAAAATATTAGTATGTCTTCCTTGACATAAAAGAAATATCTTCCATAAAATATTTTCTTCATGAACCTGATTTAAAATGAATCTCTTTTGTTGACGTGCCCAACTGCAAATAGAAACAATGTTGATTGGCCAATTTCAGTTTAAAAAATTCACAATTAGTTTCAATTGTAAGATCTCTTATTTTCAGTTCATATTTCAGTTACAACAGTGAAATAGGACTCACCGATCAATCATAATTAATCACGAGTCGGCATCTGCTCGCTCTCCAAACAATCTGATCTAAATATTTGTGAGTCAAACTCACATTGAACAAGTTTAACTCATGGTCAATGCAAGTTTGACTTGAGACTTGCCGATTAAAGCAGATTCCTACAATTGATTCCAATTTATTCGATTTTCAGCCTTGACTCAACGAGCACGAGTTTTTCAAGTTTAGCCTCATTGCTAAAAACTAAATGTCAGTCGTTCCAAAATTTATTTCTCATTTCTTAGGCCCAAAACTGATACTTCGAGACCTTTAGTAATCAATCACTAATCACTATTACATAGTCCAGACTCAATATCGGGGAACCAAATAGGTGAGCCTAAGTCCAAACTCCATATCGGGTAGTAACCAATGTGTGCTCTATCCATACTCCATATCGACCCTCATGCAGTCGCACGTCACCTTCAACGTGTGTTACCTTTAGGCTTAGCCTCTTCACTATTCAACAATCAAGGTACATTGGCACTTGGCTTAAATAATAGGTATATTACTATATTGAAGTTTCAATGTCGTTTTCAATGGAAAGTTTCAATTTTCACTGTTCAGCAATTGAATGTTCGGCGTATTCCTTTGGTTATGATTTTTCATCCCTATAAATGGGGCTTAAATAGATTTTTAAAATGCACTAAGAAATGGTTTTATACCAACCATCGACCAAGTCATCAAGCATTCCTTCCTTGGTCAATGTCTTGCCGACTTCAAAGGCTTTAACCATGCATTCACAACTTTGGGTATTTTTGTTCTTCCAAAATTTGTTGTTGATGTATTGATTCCGCTGTCTTATGCTAAATGAACTTGCAAATTCAAGATTACAATGCAATATGTTTTGATAATATTTCCTTTAGGTAGCATTTCCTCATATATACCTAATTGTGTTTCAAGGACATAATGATATATTAGGTTGAAATGTGCTTGTGTTGCTGGACAGACTCCTCTTTGATCCTTAACAAAACCTCATATCCTTTAAAACCAACCCTTTTTCATGAAGTCATATATGGCATTTTTAATTTTAATCGTTTATTTTATTTTACAGGAGCCAAATTAAGTAGAAGGCATGACTCCAAATCTAAACAAAAGCCGCAATTTAAACACAAGTTCAAAACAACAACAATGCCGAGGGAGAAGGACTTTACTTAGGCTTATTGTGACAAGATTCTTGGAGACCCTAAGATCCTTTGTAAATTTTTCAAAGCGAAATGTAGTGGAGGCATTTATAGATTCAAGTACCATCTTGCACAAATACTCGACCATGATATAGGTCTCTGCAAAAACATTGACAAAAATGTGAAACACCAAGAAACCTTGACCATTGATATGTTGAGTCAGCATAATGCAACAAAAGAAAAGAAAAAAAAAGAAATAGGAACTTGTGGAATTGACAATTTTTCTTCCACTACCCCATTGTCATCTCCCTTTGTTGAATCCTCAATGTAGTTCCCAAGTTTCCCACACATGCCTCTAAGTCCAAGTCAAACTCAAGGAAAAAGGAATCCTCTTGCATTCAACATTGGAGGTGGAAACATAAACACCTTTTTTTCTCCCCGCACAAAACCCGATTCCCAACCTACCTTGGATACCACTAGTTGGAAAAAAAATATCCATAGTCAGGCAAGGAAGGCCATTGCTAACTTTTGGTACTATTCTGACATACCTTTCCACTATGCCATAAGTCCTTATTGGCAAGATATGATTGATGCAGTTGTTGTTGCAGGTCCAGGGTTCAAAGCTCCTTCATTATAGAGCATTAGGAAAAATTTGCTATTAGAAAGTGTTGAAGATGCCATGCTTTTGCTATCTGAGTTTCGTTCATCATGGGTAGAAACAAGGTTCATGATCATGAGTGATGGATGGACAAATCAGAGGAATAGAACTTTAATAAATCTCCTTGTATCTTGTCCAATAGGTACAATGTTTCTCAAATCAGTGGATGCCTCAGACAAGGTTAAGACTGCACAATTTATTTGTGAAATGATGGAGGAATTCGTTCAAGAAGTGGGAGAAGAACATGTTGTAAAAATTGTCACCAATAATGCAGCTAATTATATGGTTGCTAGTAGACTTTTTGAGATTAGGCACCCCACTATTTTTTGGACCTATTGTGTTCCCCATTGTATAGATTTAATGCTTGAGGACATTGGTAAGCTTCACTGGATACATGAGGTTGTGGAGAAGCAAAAATCCATAACCAAATACCTACACAACCACATTATTTTCCTAAACACCATGAGAAAATACACTGAAGGTAAAGAAATTGTTCACCCTGCAATGACTAGATTTGCAACAAATTTCATATCTTTGCAATTTGTGGTTGAGCAAAAGATAAATCTGAAGAGGATGTCCTTGGGACCTGAGTGGATGGAATCTAAACATTCCAAGACCCTTGAAGGCATTGAATTTTTTGCACTTGTGTTTAATGACAATTTCTGGAAAGATGCCAAAGAGATTATTGTTGTGATGGAGTCCCTTGTTAGAGTTCTCAGGTACTTCAAGTCTCTTAACTTTTTCATGTTTTAAATTTCATTTCAAGCTTCTTTTTATTTTCAATGTTTCATATTAATTTCAATTTGAAAGCTTGAACTTTCAGGATGGTTGATGGCGACAAACCTGCTATGGGTTACATTTATGAGGTGATGGATCTCACAAAGGAGGCCATCAAAAGAAGATATGGGGATGAGGAGGAAAAGTATATGCCACTTTGGGACATTATTGATGCACATTGGGATTGGAAATTGCATTCCCCCTTACATGCTGCTAGGTACTTCTTAAACCCATAATATTTTTATGATAACAACAAATTTAATGAGGATGGTGTTACCGGGAAATATAGTGTCCACTCGGAGCTGCTAGTCCCACTAAGACTGGTAGCTATCTAAGAAACAAACAAATTAAAACTACTTTTGCTTTCCTTTATGAGAAGTAGATAAGAGGGGAACAAAAGACACCAACCTCAATCTTGCGCTTGGTTCCTTGCTTGGTTCCTCTCCCTTCTGACAGATCCTTGCCACTTTACCTTCGTTTACCCAGCTTCAAAGAGCATATGTGGAATCAAAGCAGCATAATACTATTGAAGAACAGAGATCTACAATCATAAACAATATAGGACCAGATATATATTGACCACACAAATGCATATATCATCAAACATACAATAATGTGGAAGAAAACTTGAATAGATTTATTAATATCAATAATATCAAAGAGGATTACAACCAATTGTTCTGACCCAGCATCATCCTCCCAGCATGAAATCCCTTCTTCACCTCTTGAAAAGTTTAGATCACCGAAAACTATGATGTTCCACCAAGAAACCAACAACACTTCCTTACAAGATACAAAATTCCATCCTCCGGATCTCTGGGATGAGGGATCCATATATAGATGATTGCAGGGGGGTGAGTCAGCTTCTGGGATTTTGATTAGTGTCCTCTCTCTTATAGTTCTTGATTCCACTTGGATATTGATGACCTCCTACTCATCCCTGGGCGAATTCAGAGAGGCAAGTGTCATAGGAGAAGTTTTTGGAAGATTCTATGCTCATGCACCTCACAATCTGTCTCTGCCATTTGTCCACTCTCACCCATCGCACCCTACAGAAGTGATTTTCAGTATGCATCGTACCCTTTACACTGGGCAGGTGGGATGCATCGCACCCTTAGCACTGAGCAACCTGTATGGTCCAGTTTTGACCAGTTCTAAGTAGTTTCCTGTGGAGAACTTCTGGGAGATGATGTAATCAGTTGACCTTATTCCTTTAGGGTATGAAACAAAACTTTTAGGGACTTAGGAGCCCTTAGCTTATGGACATGTATGATTGGGGTTGCAGTGCCCAAAAATGTCTATAACAGTTGCCCCCTAAAGCACAAGTCTGTTAATCTTTTGATGTCGGGTGAAATGCTTTATCATGAGGATCCGAAGTTTTTCGAGCTGGAAGGCGACCTGTAATAAGATACAATACAATACATTATCTTCATAATATTTTTCATGATCTAGCTGAGGCGGGCATTCCCATGCTCAGCTTTATAAATTCATTTCCATGTACATAAGACAGACAACCTTCTGTTTGGCAGACTGATGATTCTGATAGAGCCATCATCCTTTGATAGGGATGATCATCTGTGCAGCAATGATGTACATTTGATGTCTTTATTTTCCTGAATATATCGCAGCCCGGATGGATGAAACTAGATCTGGGGTCTTCAAACTCGTCCAATCTTCACTCGGAGTACAAGTCGATCCATGTGAAAGATGTTCTGGAGTCGAACATGGAAAGACATCGCCTGATTACCAGCCAATGATGTAAGCTATTAACAAGCGCAAGAGGAATCACCGATAATGATGATGACCCTCAAGGTACTACAGTACAATTCACGTGGAGTGAAAAAGGGACTTGGCGTCGAACACCACACAAAATACTTTGGTCGAAGGCCATTGATGTAAACATGTCGCCAGAAGTGAGAAACTTGCCATTGAGGCATGCAAGCTTCAAAGTACTAGAAGGGTTGTTCCTAAGTCAGCTTCTTGGATATTGAGCTGATGTCGACAAGAAGTGACCCATCGTAGGAAGGCCTTAATGAATCCCACATCTACAACATGAAATGGAGTAGATGATTTTGGACCTGAAAACGATCTGATGATATAGGGTTTAGGGTGGCGGTCATGAAAGAATGGAGCATGAATGTATTGCAACAGATGAGACACAGGTGAATTCTCTGAGCGACTTCTCTTGAACATACCAGCAACACTGCCATGGATTGGTAGCGTTAACCCCAAATATGGATGGTGTGACAGACCAATGGTGATATGACCGGTGAACGGAATAACCCAACCTGACTCGGATGTGGTTTGAAAGTGTCATGTTCAAGAGTGACTTGCTACCAGTAAAGTTTCTTCAAGTTTTCTTCCCAATTTTTCCCCAGTCATTGCTGACCAGTACCTCTTTATTTTTGTCAAGCTTGAGGAGGATAACATATGCTTGTTCTATAATTTGCCCTTCGGGAAAACCCATCGCTATGTTTTAACGAGCCTAGTGACAGTGAAACTCGTTCTTGTCTATATGGACAAGTTTTTCGCTATTCGGTTTTAACAAGTTTAACAACAAAGATAACTCAGTCCTTCTCAATTTTAGAGAGTCTGATAGGGACGTAAAGGAGATTCCAATAATCCTTTTTCGTCATATAATCCCTTAAGTCCGAAAAAATATAAAATAATACGAAAGGGATGAATTTTCGGTAATTTTAACGAGCCAAACAAAACAAGCACTCGATCTTTTTGTGTAATAATCCCTCAGGTCCAAAAATATTAAAATCTAGAGGAGGGATAGCACTTCCGGTAGCTTTAACGAGCTGGAGAGGACAATTGCTCGACAATATTTTCATATTTTACGAGTCAGATGAAAAGATCTTAAAGGAGACTCGTCTTTTGAGGAAAGAGTGATAATTTTAGGTAGCAGTTGATTCCAGGTAAGGTTTGGAATTTTCCAATCACGACAATGTCACAAGGATGGCTAACAGGATCACTCTTCGCAGCTATTCCTAAAAAGGGGTAAACAATCAAATGGAGGTGAATGATCGGCTAAAACAGAGTGGAGGTGATGGTAAGAACATGACCAAGGCTCAAAAGTTGATGATAATGCATTCACAATGGTTATTTACTGAGGATTGGTTCATTTTTTAATGAGCTTAAACTCTGGGGGAAACATTTGCTCATTGCCAAGGTTTAATTTTTAACGAGCTTGAACTTCACATAAAAACTGCTCGTGATAATGGTCATTGATTATTTGATTTCATCGCTAACCACTTTGTCCCTTCAAAGGTTGTACTGCCTATTCAATTGCTTCATCAAACCAATTAGAAATGAACAATATATGTTTGAAAAATGAGTTAAAACACTAATATTTTACTCGAATTACGTGAAAAGTAATTTAAAAGTGGTTTTTACCCCTCATTTTACCATTTCATTTGAACTTTGGTTTGTTGGAGCTCTGTAGGTGCTTTCCCCCTTGATTTTCACCAGTTGATTCCAGGAGATTCTATGGACTATTCTTGGCACCGTCTGGACCAGGTAGGAGCTAAACCTGAGCTCTTCAGTTACATTCCTTCCTTTTTGAATTCTGAGCATGTTTCCCTATTTTTCTGAGCCCCTCGGGTTTTGAAAAATTCACCCTGGCTCCATCGCACCCTTTCTATATCGAAAGGTGTGATGCATAATGGCTTGGCCATTGGCCAGTCAGTATGCATCTCACCCAGTACACTGCTGGGGTGCGATGGGCGTGAGAAGGGAAACTTTTGCACTATTTTCTCATGGAATTTTTTCCTGTCTTTTGCCAAATCAAGATCCTGACTCTTCTCTTGCTTGTTTTGCAGAGATTCATCGGATAAAAATGGTTGTTACATGGCGAGAACGTGAGAATGAAGAAGAGGACATGGTTGCTTTACATGATCTGGTTACGATAACTGCACTGCGGAACTGTGGCTTGTTCAAGTTTTTCCACATCTCTAGCATGAGGCAACAAATCAACTTGTTGCAATATATTCTCGATGCATGGGATCCTACCAACCAAGTGTTTCAGATCAGAGGCAAATCCATCCCCTTGACAGTCGTAGACATCTATTTTTTGACCGGTTTATCAAGGCGTGGTGCCCCTCTTTCATTATCAGCTTCCGCCCGTGGGGGCGAATCTATGAGAGATTATATTCGCCGGTATTACAAAGAGGGATCTCAGCCGAGTAGGGACGGCAAGATCAACATCCGAGATGTCAATGACCAGTCCCTAAGGACCATTCTATTCACTTTTGCTAGACTGGTTGATAATGCAGCTCTTCATGTGGCTAACAGGTCCTATATGCAGTATGCCTTAGAATGCATTGAACCAAAGGTGTTCAACTGGTGTGACGCAGTACTCCCTATGATGAAAGAACAACTGACCAAGGTAAAAAGTGGAAAACCCAAGAACTTCAGCTATGGTTCTATTTTGACCGCTTTCGCCTTGGAAAAGATCCTGCTAATGCAACCACAGTACATTTCACTTGGCTTACCTCCACCGACTGAGCCACGGATGCAGAGATGGATCGACCTTATGGCCCAACATGATTGTCAGTCCCTGGTTTCCTTTTCTGATACCTTCATTGAGTGGTTCAAATGTCAGGAGATGGTTTTTCCCGAGTATCCATATGCTGGTATGGATTTCCGGGGTGACCCGGATTTGGTGTTGTCAGCTGGCAAGCAATGGGGTGCTATCGATAAATTATCTGACCATAGCTTTGTTTATCATTTCTTTTTATAATGTTCTTGTGCTTCTATTAGGACTAATCAAAAATCATGTGCTCATGCAGATATTGGACCAGTTCGGCCAGCAGTACGTTTGAGAGTACCAGCTGTCGCTCCAGCAGGAGAGGCTGTGGGGAGGGCTATCCTTCGCGACCTTGATGTGGCCAAGACTCTTTCAACATTGCAGGATCAGATCGAGGGCCTCACTCTCGATATTCCGGACGTGAGGACCGACGAGCTACCTCTAAGGTTGCAGTAACATACTACTGGCGTGCCAAGTCGATGGACTAGGCTTTTACGCATGATTGCACAGGCGGTGACTTGTTATCACCAACATCATTAGGCTAGGGTGCCCCCTAGCATTTTGAGTTTTGGTTCATTTGACCGATTTTGTCTTGGTTATAGAACATTATGTATAAACCATAAATAGTTATATATATATATATATATATATATATATATATATATATATATATATATATATATATATATATTATTTTCAGAGCTTTATTTTGGTTGAGTTACGTGACCTTGATGCAAATATTGATGAAATGCTTCTTTTATAAATGTTGCAAATGTCTATTTAACACATAATTTGCCGATGTGTCTATTAATGTGTTTAAGTTTCTAGAAATATGCTGATATTGAATAGAATCAAACTGCCTTTCCAAAATCTTGACCCTTAGGAACATGCGATAGATAACTAGATTCCGTACGGAGTAGATACCAGTGAGCTGTGAGTCTAGCCTAACGACGAGTCGGCGTATGCCACGCGTAATGGCATCAGAGAGGAGCTCTATCAACGCGTTGTATTCAGCAAAATTGTTTGTTGACCAACTAATACATACCCCTCTAAAACTCATTAACTCGCCACTTGGATCGAAGATGGCCCAGGCTGCAGAAGATAGGTTATGTGAACTATGACTCGCTCCGTTGGCATATCCAACAAATGATTCCAATAGGTCCGGCATCTGCAACAAATGTAAAATCAGATCACTTAACCAAAACAATTACCCTTAGCGAAAACAAAAATGTAACAAAAGCATAGGGGTTACTATCTTGAGTCAAGCATAGTAACGCTTAAGGTACAACCCGTTGTAGGGTTGTGCCAGTGGAATCCCATCATAATCCACTAACTCGTAGGCTCCTTTTGCTAACACGTGCTTAACAATATAGGGTCCCATCCATAAAGACTTGAATTTACCTACTCCCAATTTATCGAATTCCTAGTCATAAAGTAAGACCAGGTCACCTTCTGAGAAGACACGGGGTTTGAAATTCTTGTTGAACTGTGCCTTGACTCATTTCTTATGGGCTTCATTAGCAAAAGTGGCATCATGACGGGTTTCATCCAATTGGACTAGTTCCAAGAAACGAGCCTCCTCTTCTGAAGTTCCGGGGACAAGGTCGACCGCGAGTTTGAGGGACGAGATTTCACACTGAACCGGTAAGATCGCTTCCAGGCCATACACCAGTTGAAAGAGTGTAAACCCGATTGCATTCCTCACCGATGTCCGGTATGCCCACAAGGCTAAGTATAGGATCAGGTGCCAACTCCTTTTATGGACTCCAATCATCCTTTGCAGCATCTGCTTTAGGGCTTTCTTGATTGCCTCAACTTGTCCGTTGGCCTACGGATAATATGGAGTAGAGTTGTCGTGGGCCAGCCCTAATTTGGCAGCCAATTCAACCATCATGTGATTGCGAAAATGCGCTCCATGATCTATAACTATGGCCTATGGAATGCCGAATCTGGAGACTACATGATTGAAAAAGAAGAGGGCAACCGTTTTGCCGTTGTTGTTTAATGTAGGCATCGCCTCGGCCCATTTGGTAAAATAGTCTACTGCGACTATGATATACCCATGCCCCCCAGCCGAGGTGGGGTTACATGTCATGAAATATATGCCCCATTTCGCAAATTTCCCAACAACAACTACTGGTTGCAGAGGTGCTGGTGGTATTCTGGTTTTTCGATCAAAGATTTGACATTCATGGCAACTTCTGACTGTGGTTATGCAATCTTTGAACATTGTTGGCCATAAGTATCCTGCTCGTAAAATATTTTGCACCGTAGCATAATTAGATTTATGCCCCCCACACGCGCCAGAATGGCAATCATTCAGGACTTTTTCAGCCTCCTCGTGGGTGAGGCACCTCCTCAGAACTGTATCAACACCACAACGGTAAAGTGTATCACCGACGATCATGTAGTATTTTGCTTGGTATCGAATGCGTCGTTGTTCCGAGTGGGAGGTATTAGACCTATATGTTTGGGTTTGGAGATAGATTATTATGTCTCCATACCATGGATTGCTTAAGGATATCAGAAACAAAGATTCATCCATGATCGCTTCTTCTGATGTTACATCGTTGGACGATGATGGGAGATTGCATAGTAACTCCGCGAAAACCAGGGATTTCTTCGATTTGGATTTTATAAATTCCAGATCAAACTCTTGTAGAATTTCTATCCATTTTGAATATTCCCCCCGGCAACTATCGCGACAATATATAAGTCATGGGGTTGCAATCTGACAAAATGGTAGTTTTTCGAAAGAGGACATAGTGTCGAAATCTCTATATCACTTGAACAGCTGCGAGAGCTAGCTTTTCAACATAGGAGTACTTGTTTTCTGTATCATTTAAGTTTCTACTCAAATAATATATAGGATGTTCAATTCCATTGTCTTCTTGAACTAAAACCATTGCGATGGTCGTATCCACTGCAGCCATATACAGGTTAAAGTCTTTTTGATAATTAGGAGCATACATTAATGATGCTTTTATTAGGGATTCCTTTAAAGCATCAAAGGAAGTTTGCGTGACCTGATCCCAAACAAAGGGTACTTATTTTTTCAATAGACGAGTATAACCTTTAGCAAGTTCAGCGTAATTTGGAATGAACCTCCTCAAAAAGTTTGCTTTCCCTTGGAGTTTTTGAATCTGAAGCACATTTGTAGGTGGAGGCAAATCAATGATTGCCTGAACCTTACATGGGTCGAGACAAATCCCATCCTTTGAGACCACAAATCCAAGTAAACGACCAGAACTGACACAGAACACGCATTTTTTGGATTGAGTCGTATCTTGTAGTGTCGACAGCGTAGAAATATCGCTCTCAAATGCTGTGGATGATCAGTTCGCTTTCGCGAATCAGCTAGAAGATCGTCGAGATATGGTTGAATGATGTTTTTGATGTCATGGAAGGCGTAATTCATTTCGCTCTGAAATGTTGCCCCTGCATTCTTTAAACCAAAGGGTAGCTTGCGATATGCAAATGTGCCCCATGGAAAATCCATCCATAAATGAAAATATTTTACATCCAGCGCATTCATCAATTATCTGGTCAATGAAGGGTGTAGGTTAGTTGTCTTTCGGACAAGTTTGATTTACATCCCTATAATCGACATACACTCTAATCATTCCTTGTTTTTTCATTACAGGAAAAATATTCGATACCTAATCGGTTAGAGGAACCGGGTAAATAAAACCAGCATGGAGAAGTTTTTCAACTTCTCCCTTGATGGCAATGGCTTTCTTGGGATGCACCTGCCATAGCCATTGTCATACCGGTTTGACATCTGGATACATCTTAATTTCATTTTCAACTATGCTTGAGTCAATGCTTGGCATTTCATCATATGACCAAGCAAAGACATCTCTGAACTCGCGAAAAAGAGCGTGATATATTTCTAGTTCTGAAGGAGAACAAGATTTGCCGACATGAATATTCTCTACAACATTTGTTTTGGTCGAGATATTTATGGCGATAGTCTCTTCAATATTGGACAAGTTTCGCTCGGAATCCACCGTGTTTACAGTATTTGATAGAAAGTCAAAAACCGAGGGATGATGAAGGTTAGTAGGAGTATCTTCGTTGTAATCTAGAAGATGGGAACGATGGTGGTAATCTTCCCATGGTGCCCCGTTAATCATCATTGACTGAACAATTCCTTCGTCTACAACATGTATTTGTGACCAAGGATCTGAAGGGGTACCATATTCCTTAGACCTATCTATCCAAACGCTTGATGAGCATTGATTTGGGTTTGCCTCCCATGCCAAAAAAATTGATTTCTACAATATTGCTATTGGGCTTGGAGGCAATACCTGCAGATGATCCATGTTAATATCGTTTTCTGAGATCTTTTGAATAGAAGATATCATATTGCAGTTTCCTACCGTTGCCACTTCCGCCAGATTGATTGGAGGCGGTAGGGCAAAAGTCCCCATTAATATAGGGTCTTTTAGTAGGCCTACTCCGATATTTTGAAGCGAATGAGGGCTTCCGTGGATCATCGAAATGCTTCCCGTAAGTTGTGAACTGTTGGGGAGAAATGTTTGTTGGTCGATGATTGTAATTCCTCCTTGAAAGAGAAATGCAATCTTCCTGAAGTAGGTCGACACAACGGCAGCCATAGCATATGTCCAGGGCCTTCCCAGTAGGAAGTTGTAATCGAGGTTTCCGTCAATTACTTCAACATCTATTTCTATTGTTTTGCCCCCGAGCTCGATTTGTGAGTTACTTAAAATCCCATATGGGGTGTATGTTCTTCCATCAAATGCTTTTAATGTCGTCGAAGATCACGACAAGGGTGGAGATCCTAAAGTTTTCCAGCAACTCATCGACATAATACATGTAGATGCCCCCTCATCAATAATTGTTCGATGAACAGTTTTTTTGAGGGCTTTCACTTGAATCAGGAAAGCTAGTTGAGCTGGTAACCGAGGGTCATATCCTTTGTGACTAAAGGACACAAGATTGGAATCCGTTGGGTCAGTCCCACCTATCGCTGATAATAAAGCCTGCTTTTGGGAGGGGCAATTTTGCAGTACCTCAAGTGTCGACATAGCGGATGGCGATTGGACCAGATCCTCCACTATATTATAATGTTGTGCTGCTCTGGCACGAGGACTAAATGTCGATTTGTGTACTACTCCCTTTGGCAGCTTTATCATTAGTTCAGGAATGATGGGTGGCACAACTATGGTCGAAGTTGTTGTTGAACTACTTGGTTGATCATTGGCCTTGTTTTTCAACAGCTGTGGACTCCCATAATCTTTATTCCTTGTTGATATCAAATCATCATTTTGCTACTTCGAAACCGACAACATTAGCACTTGGGACAGGGAAGCATTGTCACTAGCAACCAGATTTGTTCCTAGATTTGGAAACGGATCAGTCAATACCACAGAGGTTTTTGAATTCTCGAAGAATTTTCTAAGTTCAACTTTATATGGACATTCTCTTGTCCAATGATCCTCATCACATATAAGGCATGGACGATTTGGTTTCCTATCTCCAGAAGGGTTTGCAGAAGATTTTTCAAGGGACGACTCCTCCTGTTTCTTCTTTTTCCCTTTCTTTTTCTTCTTACCTCATGGTGTTACAGGGAAAAGTGTCTACACAGAACTGCTTATCCCACTAAGGTGTGGTAGCTACCTTAGAAACAAACAAAGTAAAGCTACTTTCGTTTTTCCTTTATGAAATATAGATGAGAGAAGAACAAAGAAGACCAACCTCTGTCTTGCGCTAATCTCCCAGTTCGATTCCTCTCTCTCTTGATAGCCTTTCGCTACTTGCTCCCTTGTACGCCCAGCTTCACAGAGTACCTATAGGATCACAGTAGCATGACACTATACAAGAACATGGATCTATAATCATAAACAATCTAGGATCAGATGTAAATTGACCATACAAATGCATAAAACATAAATGACACAAGAGTATGGAGGAAAACTTGAATAGCTTTTATTGATAAACAAGAAAGAGCCAAGGGAGTTACAACCAGTTGTTCTGACCCAGCATCATCCTCTCATCAAGTAAGCCCTTCTTCACCTCATACAAAGCTTAGATCACCCAAAACTTATGATGTTGTCTCAAGAAACCAACAGCAATTCCTTACAATATGCAAAATTCCAGCCTCTGGATCTCTGGGATGAGGGATCCATATATAGATATCTGTAAGGGAGATGAGTCAGCTTGTGATTTGATTAGTGTCTTCCTTCTGATAGTTCTTGCTTCCACTTGGAGATTGATGATCTCTTACTCATCCTTGGTCGAATTTAGAGAGGCAAGTGTCACAGGAGAAGTTTCTGGAAGATTCCATGCCTCTCCACCTCGCGAAATGATACTGCCATTTGTCACTTCTCACCCATCGCACCCCATAAAATGGCTTTTTGAAATGCAACACACCCACACAGTGTATTTAGGTGAGATGCAACGCACTTTGCCTATGGAGCAGCTGAAATGATCCTGTTTTGACCAGTTTTGAGCAGTTTTTCATGGAGAACTTCTGGGAGAAGCTGTAACCAGTTGACCTTGTTCCTTTAGGGGTTAAAACAACACTTTTAGGGACTTAGGAGCCCTTGGTTTATGGAAATTTCATGCTTGGGGTTGTAGTGCCCAAAATTGTCTATAACAGTTGCCCCCTAAAGCATGAGGTCGTTAATATTTTGATGTCGGGTGAAATGATTTATTATGAGGATCTGAAGTTCTTTCAAGCTGAGAGGAGACCTATAATAAGATATAATACAATACATTATCTTCATAAAATTTTCGTGATCTACCTGAGGCAGGCATTCCCATGCTCAGCTTTATAAATTCCTTTTCATGTACATAGGATAGACAATCGTCTGAGTGTAGACTGATGATTCTGGTAGAGCCATCATCCCTTTGATTGGATGATTATCTGTGTAGCAATGATGTACATTTGATGTCTTTATTTCCCTGAATATATATCGCAGCCCGAATGGATGAAACTAGATTCGGGGTCTTCAATCTCGTTCGATCTTCACTCGAAGTATAAGTCAATCCTTGTGAGAGATGTTCTGGAGTCGAACATGGAAAGACATCGCTTGATTACCAGTCAATGATGTAAGTTGTTAACAGGTGCGAGAGGAATCATCGATAATGATAATGACCCTCAAGGTACTGCAGTACAATTCACGTGGTGTGAATAAAGGACTTGGTGTCGAACACCACGAAAAATCTTTCAGTCGAAGGTCATTGATGTAAACCTGTCGCTGGAAGTGAGAAACTTTCCATTGAGGCATGCAAGCTTCAAAGTACTGAACGGGGTGTTCCTAGACCGACTTCTTGGATAATGAGTTGATGTCGACAAGAAGCGATCCGTCACAGGAGGGCCTTAATGAATCCCACATCAATGACACGGAACGGAGCAAATGATTTTAATGGAGGTGAAAACGATCTGATGACATAAGGTTCAGGGTGGCGGTCATGAAAGAATGGAGTGTAAATGTATTGTAGCAGGTGAGACACAGGCGAATTCTCTGAATGACTTCTTTTGAACATATCGGTGACACTGACGTGATGGATTGGTAGCATTAACCCCCAAGTGTGGATGGTGTGATGGGACCATGGTGATGTGACCGGTGAATGAAACAACCCAACCCGTCTTGGATGCGGAGTGAAAGTGTCATGTTCAAGAGCGACTTGCTACCAACAAAGCTTCTTCAAGTTTTCTTCCCAATTTTTCCCCAGTCATTGCTGACCAATACCTCTTTATTTTTGTCAAGCTTGAGGAGGATAACATATGCTTGTTCTATAATTTTCCTTCATGAAAACCCATCACTATGTTTTAACGAGCCTAGCGATAGTGAAACTCGTTCTTGTCTGCTATGGACAAGTTTTTCGCTATTAAGTTTTAACGAGTTTAACGACAAAGATAACTTGGTCCTTTTCAATTTTAGAGAGTCTGAAAAGGAACGTAAATGAAACTCCAAAATTCCTTTTTCGTCATCTAATCCCTTAAGTCCGAAAAAGTATAAAACAATACAGAAGGGATGAATTTTTGATACTTTTAACGAGCCGAATAAAACAAGCGCTCGATCTTTTTGTGTAATAATCCCTTAGGTCCAAAAAAATTAAAATCTAAAGGAGGGATAGCACTTCCGGTCCCTTTAACGAGCTGGAGAGGCCAATGGCTCGGCAATCTTTTCATATTTTATGAGTCAGTTGAAAAGAGCTTAAAGGAGACTTGCCTTTTGAGGAACGAGTGATAAACTTGGGTAGCAGCTGATTCCAAGTAAGGTTTGGAATTTTCCAATCACGGCAGTGTTACAAGGATGGCTAGTGGGATCACTCTTCGCAGTTGTTCCTCAAAAAGGGGTAAACAATCAAATGGAGGTGAATGATCGGCCAATACAGAGTGGAGGTGATGATGAGAACATGACCAAGGCTTTAAAGGCTGAAGTACTAAATTCACGATGGTTATTTACCGGAAAATAGTTCATTTTTTAATGAGCTTAAACGCGGGGAGAAACATTTGCTCATGACTTATGTTTATTTTTTAATGAGCTTGAAATATGTGCTAAAACTACTCGATACAACGGTCATTTCTTGACTTTACCATAAATAGATTTGTTCTTTCAAAGATTGTACTGCATTTTTGATTGCTTCATCAAACTAGTTAGAAATGAACAATACATGTTTGAAAAATGAGTTAGAACACTAATATTTTACTCGAATTACGTAAAAAGTAATGTAAAAGTGCTTTTACCTCTCATTTTACCATTTCATTTGAACTTTGGTTTGTTGTAGCTTTGGAGGTGCCTTTTCCCCCTTGATTTTCATCAGCTGATTCCGGGAGATTCTGTGGACGATTCACGGTGCCGTCTGGACCAGGTAGGAGCTAAACCTGAGCTCTTTCATTTCATGCTTTCCATCTTGCATTCTAAGCTTGATTCCTGGTTTTTCTGAGCCTCTGGGGTTTGAATAACTCGCCCTAGCTTCAGCGCACCCCTTGTGTATCGAAAGGTGCGTTGGATGTTGGCCTGTCTACTGGCCATCTGACATGCAACGCACCTAGAGCACTACTGTAGGTGCGATGGGTGCTAGGAAGGAAATTTATGCACAGTTTTTTATGGAAGTTTTTCCTGTTTCTCACCAAAATCAGGATCTAACTCTTCTCTTGTTTGTTTTCAGAGATTTTTGGAGCAAGATGACTATTACATGGCGAGAACGTGAGCATGAAGAAGAGGACATGCTTGCTTTACATGATCTGGTTACAGTAAACGCACTGCGGAACTGTGGCTTGCTGAAGTTTTTTCGCATTTCTAGCATGAGACAACAAATCAACTTGCTGCAGTATTTGCTCGATGCTTCTGATCCTACCAGCCAGGTGTTCCAGATTAGGGGCAAATCCATCCCCTTGACTGTAGTGGACATTTATTTCTTGACTGGCTTTTCGAGGCAGGGTGCCCCTATCTCTTTATCAGGTTCGGCCCGAGGAGGTGAATCTGTGAGAGATTATGTCCACCGGTATTGCAGAGAGGGATCTCAGCCGAGTAAAGACAGCAAGATCATCATCCATGATGTCACTGACAGGTCCCTCAGGACTATTCTGTTCACTTTTGCTAGGATGGCTGGAGGTGCGCTCTTCATGTAGCCAACCGATCTTATATGCAGTATGCCTTGGAATGTCTCCAATTGAAGGTGTTCAACTGGTGCGACGCAGTACTTCTTGTGATGAAAGAACAGTTGGCCAAGGTGAACAGTGGGAGGTTGAAGAACTTTGGGTATGGTTCTATCTTGACCGCCTTTGCCTTGGAAAAGATACCACTGATGCAGCTGCAATACATTGCACTCGATTTACCTTCACCGACTGAACCACATATGCAGAGATGGGTCGACCATATGTCTAGGCATTTGGTCAGTCTCATATTTCCTTTTCTGATACCTTCTTTGGGTGGTTTGATCGTCATGAGATGATTTATTCCGAGTATCCATATGCTGGTATGGACTTCCGGGGTGACCCAGATTTAGTACTGTCGGCTGGCGAACAGTGGGGCGCCATTGGTAAATTCTTTGACCATATTCCTGTTTATCGTTTTTCTTTTATAATGTCCTTGTGCTTTATTCTGTCAAGACTTAATCAAACTCATGTGTTCATGCAGATGTCGGTCCCGTTAGGCCAGTAGTATGCCCCGAGAGTGCCAGCTGTCGCCCCAGTAGGAGAGGTTGTTGGAAGGGCTATCCTTCGTGACCTCGATGTGGCCGAGACTCTCACAGCATTACAGGAACAGGTTGAGGGCCTCACTCTTGGTATCCCAGATGTGAGGACTGACGAGCTTCCCTTAAGGTTGCAGCGGCATACTACTGGTGTGCCAAGACGATGGACTCGCCTCTTACGCATGATCGCACAGGCTGTGACTTGCTATCACGAGCATCATTAGACTAGGGTGCCCCCTAGCGTTTTGAGTTTTGGGTCATTTGACCAATTTTGTCTTGGTTACAGAACACTATGTGTAAACCATAAACAGTTATATATATATTTTTGATTTTCGAAGTTTTATTTTGGTTAAGTTACATGATCCAAATGCAAATATTAACGGTATGCTTCTTTTTATAAATGTTGCAAATGTCTATCTAACACATAATTTGCCAATGAGTCAGTTAATGTGTTTAAGGTTCTGGAAATATGTTGATATTGAATAAAATCAAATTGCCTTTCCAAAATCTTGACCCTTAGGAACATGCGATAAATAGCTAGATTTCGGACAGAGTAGATACTAGTGAGTTGTAGTATGACGAGTTGTGAGTCTAGCCTAACAATCAGTCGGCGTATACCATGTGTGATGGATCAGAGAGAAGTTCTGTCAATGCGCTATATTCAGTGATGTTATTCGTTGATCGACCAATACATACCCCTCTGAAACTTACTAACTCGCCACTTGGATCAAAAATGGCCCAGGCTGCGGAAGATAGGTTCTGTGAACTACGACTCGCTCCATCGGCATATCCAACACATGACTCCACTAGGTTTGACATCTGCAATAAATGTAAAAAGTGGATTACTTGACCAAAACACTTTAGCGAAAACAAAAACATAACAAAATCATATAGGTTACTATACTGAATTACGCATAGTAACGCTTGAGGTACAACCCGTTACGAGGTTGTGCCAGTGGAATCCCGTCATAATCCGTTAACTCATAGGCTCCTTTTGCTAACACTCACTTAACAATATAGGGGCCCATCCATAAAGACTTGAATTTTCCTGCCCCCAATTTATCAGATTCTTGGTCATAAAGCAAGACCAAGTCACCTTCTGAGAAGACACGGGGTTTGACATTCTTGTCGAACTGCACCTTGACTCGTTTCTTATGGGCTTCGTTAGCCAAAGCGGCATCACGACAGGTTTCATCCAATTGGATTAGTTCCAAGAAACAAGCCTCCTCTTCTGAAGTCCCTGGGAGAAGGTCAATTGCGAGTTTGAGGGATGAGATTTCACACCGGATTGGTAAGACTGCTTCCAGGCCATATACCAGTTGGAAAGGTGTAAACCCGGTTGCATTCCTTACCAATGTTCGGTAAGCCCACAAGGCTGAGTACAGGATTAGGTGCCAACTTCTTTTGTGAACTCCAATCATCCTTTGCAGCATGCGCTTCAGGACCTTGTTGATTGCTTCAACTTGTCCATTGGCTTGCGGGTAATATGGAGTAGAGCTGTCGTGAGACAACCCTAGTTTGGAAGCTAATTCGACCATCATGTGATTGTGAAAATGTGATCCATGATCTGTGACTATAGCTTGTGGGACGCCGAATCTGGCGACTACATGATTGAAAAAGAAGAGGGCAGTTGTTTCACCAGTATTATCCAATGTAGGCATCGCCTCGGCCCATTTGGTAAAATAGTCAACTGCGACTATGATATACCCATGCCCCCCGGTCGAGGTGGGGTTACATGTCATGAAATCGATGCCCCATTTGGCGAATGGCCCGACAGTGACTATTGGCTGTAGTGGTGCGAGTGGTCTTCTGGTTTTGCTATCGAAAATTTGACAAGCATGGCAACTTCTGACTGCAGTTATGCAATCTTTGAACATTGTTGGCCAGAAGTATCCTGCTCGTAAAAAATTTTGCGTTGTAGCATAACCGGATTGATGCCCCCCACACGCAACTGAATCGCAATCATTCAGGACTTTTTCGGCCTCCTCATGGGTGAGGCACCTTCTCAGCACTGTATCGATACCACGACGGTAAAGTGTATCATCGACGATCATGTAGTCTTTTGCTTGGTATCGAATACGTTTTTGTTCGGAGCGAGAGGTATTTGGCCTATATTTCTGGGTTTGGAGATAAATGATGATATCCCCATACCACAGATTGCTTGAAGATATCAGAAACAAATTTTCGTCCACGATCGTTTCTTCGGATGTTTCATCGTTGGACGACGATGGGAGATCGCATAATAATTCTGCGAAAACCAGAGCTTTCTTTGACTTGGATTTTACAAATTCCAGATCAAACTATTGTAGAATTGATATCCATTTTGAATATTTTCCCCCCAGCAACTGTCGCGACAATATATAAGTCATGGGGTTGCAATCTGACAGAATGGTAGTTTTTCGAAAGAGGATATAGTGTCGAAATCTCTGTATCGCTTGAACAGCTGCGAGCGCTAGCTTTTCAACATAAGAATATTTGATTTATGTATCATTTAAGTTCTTACTTAAATAATATATAGGATGTTCAATTCCGTTGTCTTCTTGAACTAAAACCATTGCGATGGTTGTATCCGCTGCAGCCAGATATAGGTTAAATTCTTTTTGATAATCAGGAGCGTACATTAATGATGCTTTCATTAGGGATTCTTCTAAAGCATCAAAGGAAGCTTGCGCAACCTGATCCCAGACAAAGGGTACTTCCTTTTTCAAAAGATGCGTATAACCTTTAGCAAGTTCGGCGTTATTTGGAATGAACCTCCTCAGAAAGTTTGCTTTCCCTTGGAGTTTCTGAATCTGAAGCAAATTTGAAGGTGGAGGCAAATTTATGATTGCCTGAACCTTACATGGGTCGAGATGAATCCCGTCTTTCAAGACTACAAAGCCAAGTAAATGACCCGAACTGACACAAAATACACATTTGTGTGGATTGAGTTGTATATTGTAGTGTCGGCAACGTAGAAATATTGCTCTTAAATGCTGCGGATGATCAGTCCGCTTTTGCGAATGAGCCGGAAGGTCGTCGAGGTATGGTTGAACGATATTTTTGATGTCATGGAAGGCATAATTCATTTCCCTCTGAAATGTTGCCCCTGCGTTCTTTAAACCAAAGGGTAATTTTCGATATGCGAATGTGCCCCACAGACAAATAAATGCAGTCTTTGACTGGTCGTGTGGGTGGATATTTATTTGATTATACCCAGAGAATCCATCCATAAATGAAAATATTTCACATCCGGCGCATTCATCAATTATCTTATCGATGAAGGGTGTAGTGTAGTTGTCTTTTGAACAAGCTTGATTTACATCCCTATAATCGATGCACACTCTAATTGTTCCTCTTTTTTCATAACAGGGACAATATTCGATACCCAATCGGTTAGAGGAACCGGGTAAATGAAACCAGCATGGAGAATTTTTTCAACTTCTGCCTTAATGGCAACGGCTTTCTTGGGGTGCACCTGCCGTAGCCGTTGTCGTACTGATTTGACATCTGGATACATCTTGATTTCGTGTTCAACGATACTCGAGTCAATGCCTGGCATTTCATTATATGACCAAGCAAAGACATCTCTGAATTCGTGAAAAAGAGCGTTATATATTTCCAGTTCTGAAGTATAACAACATTTTCCAACATAAATATTCTCTACAACATCTGCTTTGGTTGAGATATTTATGGCGATAGTCTCTTCAATGTCGGACAAGTTTCGCTCGGACCCCACCGTGTTTACAGTATTTGATAGAAAATCAAAAACTGAAGGACAACATAGTTCATCAGGAGTATTTTCTTCACAATCCGGAAGAAGGGAATGATGGTGCTAATCTTCCCATGGTGCCCCTTCAATTATCATTGATTGAACAATTCCTTCGTCGGTGAAACCTCGGTGAAATCCCTTCTTCACCTCATGAAAAGCTTAGATCACCGAACACTATGATGTTCCACCAAGAAACCAACAACACTTCCTTACAAGATACAAAATTCCAGCCTCCGGATCTCTGGGATGAGGGATCCATATATAGATGATTGCAAGGGGGTGAGTCAGCTTCTGGGATTTTGATTAGTGTCCTCTCTCTTATAGTTCTTGATTCCACTTGGAGATTGATGACCTCCTACTCATCCCTGGGCGAATTCAGAGAGGCAAGTGTCATAGGAGAAGTTTCTGGAAGATTCTATGATCATCCACCTCGCAAACTGTCTCTGCCATTTGTCCACTCTGACCCATCTCACCCTACAGAAGGGCTTTTCAGTATGCATCACACCCTTTACACTGGGCAGGTGGGATGCATCACACCCTTAGCACTGAGCAACCTGTATGGTCCAGTTTTGAACAGTTCTGAGAAGTTTCCTGTGGAGAACTTCTGGGAGATGATGTAATCAGCTGACCTTGTTCCTTCAGGGTATGAAACAACACTTTTAGGGACTTAGGAGCCCTTGGCTTATGGACATGTATGATTGGGGTTGTAGTGCCCAAAAATGTCTATAACAGATGGGGAGGTTCACAGAGGACTTATGACATGCTTGGAAAGGTGCTTCCTTGATCCAGAATTTCAAAGTTGTGTCTTTTCCCAACTATAGGATTATAGAGCACCACCTAAATTATTTTCCTATACCAGTGTTATACGAGAAAGGTCTAAGGTGTTTCCAGGTACCCTTTGAGGCTTGAAGGCTTTATCAGTTCATTAAATTTGTTTAAAATTTATTTTGTATGTTAAATGTTTTATTAAATTTTGTTGTCTTTTTAAGTTTTTACTATTAGTATTTAGTACGTCTACTCATGAACCCTTTCCACTTGCTAGGCCTTTGGTGGAAAAACTTTTGTAGTGATATGCCAGATTTAAAGAGATTTTCCATTTGAATCTTAAACCAACCATGCAGTGCTTCAGGTTGTGAGTGCAACTGGAGCATGTTTGAGAAAATACATTCTAAGAAGCGCAACCGATTGACACAAAAGTGCTTAAATGACCTTGTATTTTTCCATTACAATCTACAACTTCGCAACAAGAAAATACTAGGTGAGAGCTTGAATTTGAAGGTTTCATAATCTGATTTGGAATTTAAAGTTTAAACTTTAAAGTTCAAATTCAAACTTAAATTCACATTTCAATGTCTCATGATAATGATAGGTTTGGATCATTCACCAATAGGCCTTGAAGTGATAGATTTGCAAACTACAAATGCAGCAGATTGGGTCCAATTAGACGAGGCTCCTCTTTTAAGCCTACATGACTTGAAGAACTTTGAGATTCAAGCAAGCAGAGAAGTGGGAGGAATCGCTTCTAGTTCTCACTCTTAAGAGTCTCAGACTCTTAGTTATCGATTTTTTCTAATTAGTATGCAATTGTTTGTAAAATTTTAGAAGCAGTTGTTTCTTGTTCTATGTAGTCACTAGTTAGGAGTCATGACTCAGTACTTTGGATCATGTTTGGACTCATAACATATATGAGATGCTTATTCATTCATGATATTTTATACATCTATTGATATTATGAATTGTTTGGACATGAATTTATTCAATATCAATGAAAAATGTTCTTTTTATTCAATATATGTGTATATTTTTATTTATATAATTCACTGATTTTTTCCTAATTTTTTTTTTATGATTTTTCCGCAATCTTATTGAAACTCTTAGCTCTTTTTCCTCACCGATTTATTATCTATTCCAAGTTTGGTAACATTGGTTACAAGTTCCATTCTTCACTTATGAGTGCTAAGGTGTGCTAGAGAGTGCCAATGCATGCAAAGGAGTGTTAGGGAGTACTAGGACAACACAAGGGAGCACTAGGTCAAAATGCATGGAAGTGAATGAATATGAGGGTGTGTTGGGGAGTGTTAATTAGTGCTAGTTTTCATGCTAAGGAGGAAGTGACAAGGTATGCTAAGAATGGGTAAGGAATGCCAGGGAATATCAGGGAATGTCAAGAAGTGATAGAGTGTGCTAGGTAGTTCCGGGGTGTGCTAACATGTGCCAAATAGTGCCAAGGCATTCCAAGTACTAAGACATGCTTGGATGTGCAAGGTGCCAGAGTATGCCAATATGCATCAAGTAGTTTCAAGGCAAAAAAAGGAATAACCAAGCTAAAATGAAAGGAAATGAACACATAAGAGGGTTAATAAGTTGGGACTTTATCTTTTTCAAAAGGGGCATGCTAAGCACACTAATAATATGTTCCAATACATGCCAAGTGCCAATGTGTGCCAAGTGTTAATTTTTGTCAATGCAATATTATGTTAAGGAGTTCCAGGGAATGCCAGCACATGACAAGGGATTGCTATGCTATGCTATGGCTTGCCAACATGTGCTTTGGCATCCTACTCATGACATGATGTTCTAGGTACAAAGATGTTCTAAGACATGTGAGGTGCCAAGGAATGTTAGTGTATTGTTCCAAAGCATGTTAAGGTGTGCCATGAGTGTTGAGGAGTGCTAGTTCTCTCTCATTAATAGAATTGACAGAGCTTGATTACGTATTAAATAATATAGTTCCTCCACACACTAATGGAACTTTATTTAAAGGAAATTTGCTAGATAATAAACCTAATAGAGACTAATCATGTGTTGAATCATAGGAAGACTATATTATTATGACTTGAGGGAAATGATACACATTAATTAATTCTTAACAAATTGACTAGCTATTATAACCACTATGACCTTCGACACATAAGGAAAAAGACTCCACAACAATGGTCTTATATCATTATATTTTGAAAAAAAATATAGTAACAAGTACATAGCGTCATCAAAAACTCATTGGAATGATCAATGATGACGAACATTTCTTGACCATCACCAAAAGTAACCAAAAATAACATTGGTGAGGGTCAATAAAAGATCGTCACTCGAAGTGTCACCAAAGAGAGAATTAGTGATGGGCAATTAATGACCCTCACCAAAAGTGTCATTGAAAATGGCTTTGGTGAAAAACCTTAAAGTACCATCACTATATACACTTACAACAATGAGTTTTTAAATACTCACCATATGCAACATTTGTGATGGACCTTAAAGGTCCATCACAGGCATGAAGCATCATCAAAAACTCATTGAAATGATAAATGATGATGAACATTCATTGACTGTCACCAAAAGTAACCAAAAACATCATTGGTGACGGTCAATAAAAGATCGTCACTAGAAGTGTCACCAAAGAGAGAATTAGTGATGGGCCTTTAACAACACTCACCAAAAGTGTCACCAAAAAGAGAATTAGTGACGGGCCTTTAACGACCCTCACCAAAAGTGTCATTGAAAATGGCTTTGGTGACAAACCATAAAAGACCATCACTATATACACTTACAACAATGCTTTTTTAAAGACCATCACCATATGTGACATTAGTGACAGACCTTAAAGGTCCGTCACAAGTATGACCCTCACCAGTGACCTTTTTTCTTGTAGTGACGTGTAAGTCCCATCCCGCGATTGGATTTTACATCATCAATATGAGATTATTTCTCCTTGTATTTATATGAGTATTATACTAGTTTATATGTGGATCATATGGTTGTGATTTCCTAGGTACTTATGTTGCTATTAGGTTGGTTATGTATGTGTTTTATGATAGTGGCTATGTATGGATCTCATCATGTTTTTACTTTTAAATGAATGAACAATGTATCTATGATCTAATAGATGATAATGAAGCAAATAATATGAGGGAAAAATGGTTCTTACTGGTTCTTATTGGGTCTAGTTAAAGTCTTGTTCAAGTATTTGCTTTTGCATCATTGTTTACCTATTATCTTACTGTTATGAAGGTGTCATTCAATTCTAGGTAGTGACATAGGCTTTGGGCCTCAAAAAGTGGTTCAACTCCTAGGGACACTAGCACAACACTGAGAAAAATGGTCCCTGGGTGTTGGCATGCCTTGTCATGAGAGCGTCTAGAGCCTCCTAGACCTTGGCAAGCCTATATCATGGGAGCGTCCAGGGCTTAAGTGGTCCAAAATATTAGTGGGACCCAGGGGCTAGTTGGTAGAAAGGTTTGGATGGTTCCTAAGGGTCTTAATGTTGATGTTGAAAGTCTGTATGGTGTGTTTCCATCGATTCCACTTCCTTAGCGTAACTTAGAAGGTCGAATCATATCATAGTGGCCTCTCATCGCATGTTTACCCTAGTTTTTTGGTTTACTTGGATAGACGTGGGAGGAGGGTGTTACGGATAATAGGCAGGGAGATCATTAGACATCTATTATTGAGATGGAAGGTAAGGTTTTTGATCAAGATGTTTCTATTTTGATTGATCTTGGATTGGATTATAGTGATATTAGTCCTCACCTGGTGGATCAGTGTTGGTTGAGTAAAGAATTGCATGCAGAATCTTGGTTGGTACAGTTGGCTACAGGGACCAAGAGAATATTTCATCATTAGGTAGGATATTGAGCTTAATGATACTACATCAAAAAATCTAAATTTGATTCCTTTGTGATCATATAGCATTTTTTTGGGCATGGATTGGCTTTTAATTCTTAGGACCAAGAAAGACTACCATGACAAGGCCATCGAGTGCCTAGATGATGATGGGGAAAGAATAATATTGTAGGGAAAGGAGAAGCCTACATCAGTGAGAATGGTTACAGCTATGTAGGCAAAACACAGTCATGGGAAGGGATGTGTATTGTTTGTAGTTCATATTTATAGTGACATAGGGAAAGAGGATGAGGATGATGAATTCCTGAAGAGTGTCATGTCTTGCAACAGTTTCAAGATGTGTTTCATACAAAGATTATAGAGTTTCATGCTCATAGAGAGGTGGAATTTTCTATTGATTTGATGTCAGGAGAAGCACTAGTATCTAAGGAACTATACGAGATGAGTACTCCAAAATTGGTGGAACTAAAGTTGCAACTTAAGGAAGAATTTGATAAGGGATGCATTAGTCCAAGTGTATCTCCTTAGGGTTCACTAGTTTCGTTTCTAAAGAAGAAGGACAATACTCTCATATTATGCATTGATTACAGGCAGTTGAACGAGGTGACTATCAAGAATAGGTATCTGTTGTCATGGATTGAGGATGTGTCTAATTAATTGAAGGGATTTGTTTTTTTTTTAAAGATTGATTTCAGATCAGGTTATCATCAGGTGCACATCAAATAAGAGGACATCTACAAGACTACATCTTGCAAAAGGCATGGGCACTATGATTTTATGGTGGTTCCTTCATGTGTTTGATGAAAAATTTGTTGCACCCTTATATGGATAAGTTGGTCATAGTATTTTTTGATGACATATTGGTATATTCAAATAATGAGGAGGATCATGAAAAGCACTTGATAGTTGTGTTGAATTTATTGAGAGAGAATTAGTTGTATGTGAAGCTCAAAAAGTGCAGTTTCCAAACGCCTTACTCCCACATCACATAGCCTTCTGGATGTAGAAACTTGGTTCTAACATCCCCCAATACTGCCTCGAGTGAGACTACACCTTGTGCTAAGCAGGTTGTTTTCGAAAGGGCTGGTAGTAGAGGGTTTTGTTGGTTAGCGCAACTAACTCTGAGCCTGGGTCCAAACCCCCTCAAGCCAACAGGAAGCCCTGGATGGTTTTGGATATATGTGTTCTATGAGATCCCACATTCATGCTTGGAGTATGGCATGGGGGTGAATGGATGAAGAGAGATTTGGCTCAACCATTCTATGGTGAGGTGGAACGTGTAAGTCCCATTCCAGGATTGGATTTTGCATCATCAATATGAGGTTATTTCTACTTGTATTTGAATGAGTATTATATTGGTTTATATGTGGATCATATGGTTTTGATTTCCTGGGTATTTCTATTGCTATTATGTTGGTTATGTATGTGTTTTATGATAGTGGCTATGTATGGCTCTGATCATGTTTTCACTTGTAAATGAATGAACAATGTATCTATGATCTAATAGATGATAATGCAAAAAATGATATGAGGGAATAATGGTTCTTAGTGATTCTCATATGAGTATGAGATCCCTATGCTTAAATCTGTTGTTTACACCTATAGATTACATATTTGTGATATTTTTGACAAAATAACTCTCATGGCTAGTAGGGGTCTGGTTAAGGGCTTGTTCAAGTATTTACTTCTACATCATTATTTCCCTATTATCTTATTGTTATGAAGGTGTCATTCAATTCTAGGCAATGACCCGAAAAAAAAAAAAAAAAGCTCTGATGCAGAACACTGCCAAGCGCTGCCAAACCCTAGCCAGTCGCCGCCCCTGACCGCTTACACTGTAGCCGCCGCCGCACCTCTGCTGGTCGCTTGCAATGGAAATGGCGGTAGGAGGGGAGAGCTCCGCCTCCCCTCCAAAGAACTCTTCAAGCTCTGACAAAATACAGCACGCACAGCCTCTGTACCCCTCTGGCGCAGGCCCAGACGAAGGGCAAGAAGGACATCAGAAGAATGAAGAAAAGACACATACGGCCCCAACAGAAGAAGAAAATACAGACAAAGAGATGCACAACAAAGCTACGGCGTCACAGCCAAAGGCAACCTCGGCCACCTGTATCCCAAAAGCTGCAGAACCCATCAAGGTTGACCTGCCTAGCCACCGCATCAATGGTGAGATCCAGTACATGCAAGATCACGTACTAATCGGAAAGTTTCTAGGTTTCTGGCCTACGGAAAAAGCCTTACAAGGTTGGATAGCTTCAAAATGGAATCGCAAAGGACAAATTACTCTGCAATCTTTCACTGTGTGGAGGACAGAGTGTGGATATTCGAAGGAGGGCCATACTTCTTCAACTCTTCAGGTCTGTATCTCACGGAATGGAAACCAAGATTCAACCCCGACAAGGAAGATTTCAGCTGGGCTCCGGTCTGGATCAGGATGTACTCCCTCCCGGTGGAATACTGGAAAGAAGAAACGTTGGCGGATATAGGCAACAAACTTGGCACCTTCATCCGAGTCGCGGCTGAGACAAAAACCCGCAAATATACCTCGTATGCCAGGATCTGCGTCCACATGCACCTGACCAAAGCTCTAGCTGATACGGTAAGACTCTATCACGATGACTATGAATGGACACAACCTTTAGATTATGAGCATATTCCCTTCCGCTGTCGCAAGTGTCATGAGCATGGCCACCTCTTCCGAGACTGTCCATTAAATTCTCAGTCCAAAGCAGCTACCGCTGTCTCTGACAAAGACTCCGAAGGTTTCATAAAAATTCCCAACCGCCGTAGGCATGCCAAAAAAAGTCAGCCAGTCATGGACAATGCTCTCAAAGCTGACTCCCAGAACAGATTCTCTGTTCTTGCTACGCATAACAAGCAAGACCAACCCAGTTCTGAACCCCCATTTAATACCTCTTCGCCCTCTTCCTCCCTCAACCCCTCAGACCCCTTGCAGCCCTCTGATCCTGCTCTTTCGAATATCAATCCCAACCCTTCTTTGGAGAAAGGAAAATCGGTGTCAAGTCTCAGTCCCTTCTCCTTCTCCCAAGAGAAATCTTTACTGGATAATAAACAGCAAGACTTTGACATGGAGACAGATGCTACTCTGGCTCTCAGTCTTCAGCAAGAAGCGGATGAGGAAGAACTAGGTGATACTACTGTCATGGAGGAAGATCAGGCGGATGTTAGTCTAGATGGTTTAGACATCTTCACACTTGAAACGGCATGCAAACAGAGAGAATACAACTCAATTCCCCCCTGGCAAATAGACAAGCTGGAAGGAGTCTTAACCAAGGTGCAGCACAATAAAAGCCTTGGCATACAGGGAGGCAGCCCATGGGACGGAAAAAAGGTGCTCAAAGATCCCAAGAAACGAGGAAGAAAGACAGACCTTCAAAGAACCATAACATTAGGTGAAATACTTATGGAGTCGGGGCGATTCCCTAAGTTGACAAAGTTCTATAAACCCAAATCTCAGTTTACATGAAGTTAATATCCTGGAATGTGAGAGGACTCAACAGCCCCTCAAAACATAGAATGATCAAAAACTTGATTCAACAAGAAAAACCAACCATAGTTTTTCTGCAAGAAACAAAGAGCAGCACTGAAGCTATTGAAAGAATTCGCGGCAAAGTCTGGGCAGGAAGCAGCGCTATCTCTGTAGACGCCTCTGGAGCCTCAGGCGGTTTGGCCATTATGTGGAACCCGCAGATCATCTCATTATATGACTTCCATGCCACTCTCCATCTTATTCAAGCCTCCTTCCACCTCATTGGCACCGGAATCCATGGGCATCTCACAAACGTTTATTTTCCTCAGACAATTCAGCAAAAACTAGAACTACTGGAAACGATCTCTATCCTCAATGAAAATAGGCAATTCCCGGTCTGGATTGGTGGCGGCGACTTCAACATAATAACATCCATGGAAGAGAAGCAAAGAGGTAGAATCAGTTTCGACAGTGACAGTGATGGCCTCAGACAATTCATTCAAAACAATCAACTTATGGACATACCAACCTCTAATGGAATTTTCACTTGGACTAACAAGCGTCGAGGTATTCATCACATTGCTTCCAGGCTTGATAGATTCCTTCTTTCTGACAATGCAATCCACCTGGGAGGGGATTTCAATGCTTCCATTATCCCCCAAAGTGGATCTGATCACTGGCCAATTTTGCTACAATGGTCCAGGCCAGGTAACCGCTGCAACAGACCTTTCAGATTCGAAGCATTCTGGTTCACAAATGCCACTTTTAAGGCGGTAGTCAGCGATGCATGGGCAGCTTACATCCCGCCAGAGGGAGCCAAAATGTATCAATTCCAACAAAAATTAAAAAATTTGAAACACGTCCTCAAAGTGTGGAATCGCACAAATTTTGGTAACATCCAGGAGAAGCGCTTACAATTGGAACAGCAAATGCACATACTTCAACAAACTCTCATTCTTGAAGGCAGATCAGAAGAACAAGCACAACAGGAACAGATACTCTGGAACCAAATTGAGGAGCGTAGGAAACAAGAGGAAATACTCTGGCGGCAAAAATCCAGAATCAATTGGCTCAAAGAGGGGGAGAAGAACACAAAATTCTTCCACAAAGCCACCATTCAAAGGCGAATGCACAATAATATCACCTTCATCAACAACCAACAAGGTGAAAGAATTGAGGAACATGAGGACATGGAAAAGGAATTCACAGGGTATTTCAAGGAAATTTTAACGGAACCCATTGAAAACAGAGATGCAGCAATCAGAGCCATCACGCAGCATATTCCAAGCATCATAACTGCGGATCACAATAACAAACTACTCCAGCCCACGACCTTGCAGGAAGTTGAAGAAGCCATGGCTCAACTCAAAGACGGAAAAGCGCCTGGGCCTGATGGCTTCACAGCCAATTTCTTCCATGAATTCTGGGAACTCATCAAAGTTGAGGTATGGGACCTCGTTGAAGAATCCAGAAGCATGCATTGGATCCTCCCAGCCCTCAATACCACCTTCATAGCTCTGGTACCCAAGGGAGGAGAACCCAACAGGCCAGAAAAATATAGACCAATCGCATTATGCAATGTAATCTACAAGCTAATCTCAAAGGTCATCGCAAACAGGCTCAAACCTCTCCTGCCCTTACTCATATCTCCGGAACAAACAGGATATGTGGAAGGACGGCAGATCATGGATGGAATCATACTATCAAATGAGGTAATACACTCATTAAAGATTCTCAAGAAACCAGGTATGATTCTAAAACTAGACCTCTCTAAAGCTTTTGATAAGCTTAGTTGGAATTTTATTCACAAAATGCTTTTAGCCTTTGGCTTCAGTGCAACCTGGACCAGGTGGATTATGAACCTCATCACTTCTCCAAGCTTCTCTGTTCTTTTGAATGGCTCTCCCTCCTCCCCCTTTCGACCCTCACGTGGCATTAGGCAAGGGGATCCTCTTTCGCCTTTTCTCTTTGTTCTAATGGCAGAAGGACTCAGCCGACTTCTCAAATCGGTCGTTGCCTCTCAAGAGCTTAAAGGCATTTCTATCCATGGTCTTAATCCTCTGTCTCATCAGCAGTTCATTGATGACACCATGCTATTTGGTCATCCCTCCTCGAGAGAAGCCTCTGTTTTCAAGTCTCTACTCTCCCTTTATTCTGATGCCTCTGGCACCTCCATCAATGCCTCGAAATCTCAACTCTTCTTCTTTAACACCCCCCCCTCTACTCAAAGGAATATTGCCAGAATTCTGGGATTCACCATATCCCATTTGCCATCTAAATACCTTGGAGCACCCCTCTCTGACTCAGCCATCAAACATGCTTCCTGGTGGTCTCTCCTTGATAAGCTTGAATCAAAGCTCTCATCGTGGACCTTTCGTGCTCTCAACATGGCAGGCAGATTAGTCCTGATCAAGTCAGTCCTTCAAGCTATGTCATTGTACCTCTTTTCCACCATGGAAGCTCCAAAATGGGTCCTTAAAGCCATTCACAACCTCCAGCACAACTTCCTCTGGGGCTCCACTGGTAGGAATCGAAAATGGGCTCTTGTTAATTGGAAAGAAGTTTGCAAACTCAAATCAGAAGGAGGACTAGGACTTCGGGATCCGCTTCAAAGTAACAACACAATGGGAGCTCGAATGTGGTGGAACTGGATCTCCAAGCCTCACTCACCTTGGGCTCGATTATGGCAAGCAAAATATGCTCTGGGAAGTCACTGGAACGATCTCATCAGAATCAACTCCACAGCCCAAGGATCACCAATCTGGAATGCTGCAAAGACTCACAGCCACTTCATTCAGGAACACAGTTTCTGGGAAATCCACTCAGGCACGTCAGCCAAGTTTTGGGAGGATTCATGGCAGCAGCTCCCTAAACTTGCAAATCTATTCCAAAAGCCCCTCTGGCAATCTTATATGCAGCAAGAGAACCTTATTCAGGTTCACCAATTCTGGCAACAAACAGAGCATCATGGATACCAATTATGGAAACCAGCGAGCAGTTGGCAGAGGGATTGGGAGGGCAAAACATGCTCAGACATGGATCAGGAACTCACTCATCATAGAATCCATCACTCCAACCAGCAGGATAAGCTCAGATGGGGTCACACGCACAAAGGCACATTCACCACTAAAGAAGCACATCAACTGCGCTATTCAGACACCCAAGCGGATAAAGATCAAATTTGGGCACGAGTTTGGTTACCAGGGCTATGGCCTAAAATCTCAACCTTCTTATGGCTACTAAGTAAAAATCGCATTCTTACATGGGACAATTGATAAAAAGGGGATTCATTGGGCCTTCCAGATGCCCAAATTGCAATCTCAACTCTGAGACAATCAACCATTTAATGGAGACATGTCCGCTAGCAAAGTAACTATGGGAGAAAGTGGAGAAATGCAACAAGAGAACAGAACCGAGGGGCGAGGATGTAACGGAAAATATCAGGAACTGGGACAAGAACCCATTCAAAATCCAACTTCTCAATACTTTATGGGGACTCATACCAAGCTTTTTGTACTGGATTCTCTGGAAAGAGCGCAACTCCAGAATCTTCAACAACACTTCCCGGACAATCGACGCTCTGTGGCTCATCTACAAAAGAAATATCCAGGAAACCTTAGCCATAAGAACCTGGTATGATACAGACATGCCAGAAGCGCAACAAGAGAGGGACATTTTGAAAGAATGGAATCTTGATCTTTCCGCCTTTGCAAAGGTCATCACCCATCCCCCACGCAGCTCCACCTCCCCGTCCTCCTGGTCCCCACCAGCTTTCAACTCATTCAAGCTCAATTTCGATGGGGCAGCTAAAGGTAATCCTGGACCTGCTGGATTCAGAGGAATCTTCAGAAGCCATACAGGAGCACTTCTGCATATCTATTATGGTTCATTAGGCAAAGACACTAACAATGTAGCCGAGCTGGAAGGACTCTGGCAAGGGATCTGTCTAGCAGAACAAAAACACTTCTTCCCTCTTGAGGTTGAGGGAGATTCTCTCATCCTAATAGCAGCAGCCAAGAAAATTCAGGCAGGGGCAACAGCAGTCAAGTTAGCAACCAGCTGGAGATTGCTAAGCAGGTTGGAATCCCTGGAGGCAAAGCTTAAGAATCCACAAAGTATAACCTTCCAGCATGTACGAAGAACAGCAAACCAGGTAGCCAACAGAATGGCTAACCAAGGTGTTTCTCAGTCATCACCATACTTCTCCGGTTCTTTGGACATGGTTGATGATGAACAACTTAAAAGGGACTGCATCGCTTTGGTGCAAAAGGACCTCTCCCTCCCGAATGCGGGTGGTTTTAATGCGTAACAGGTCAGTGGCTCATCACAAGGGCAAGTGTCAGCCTGGACGAGCCACGTATGCCAGGACGGGGATTCATTTAAGAACGGAGGCGATTGTTTATCTGCGCGACCTCAGTCGAGTCCTTTCGGCATTTACTGCTCTTCTTGGTAGCGGGAAAATGGCGTTACAAAGCCATGGCATCTTTATCATTCTCCCGCAGTTTGTGTTGGCTCACGCTCTAGTTCTGAGGGAGGTTGCGAGGGGGTATTCCTGCTCTTTGAACAATTCGGGGATGTATGGCATCTCTGTCATTCTCCCGCAGTTCGGCATAAGGTTTCGGTCCTCGGAGGTTGTGTTGGCTCACTCTCTGGTTCTAAGGGAGGTTGCGAGGGGGTATACCTGCTCTTTGAACAATTCAGGGATGCAGCGTGAGCGCCAAAGGATGATAAGTAGGCGCGGAATCTCCAGAGGTCGGGCTTCGTCTCAAAGGCAAGCTCCTTCCCCCTCCTCCTCAATTGAGGTTTCATCCGATCGTAGATGCTCCAGGGGACGGGCAGTTGGCCGAGGTAGAGCAGCGGAACACTGAGAAATTATGGACTGTGGGCACTCTGCGCATCCCATGGTGAGATATCGTATTCCATGTACTCTGTCAAATTCTACTTTTTTGTTACGGTTTCGGTGGAGCATTGCAGCAATCCTGGCGGTCAAGAAGATGCTCTACAGGCCAGTCCTCCTCGGATTCCTGGGTCGGATCCCACAGTAGACATGCAAGTTCCTGCCGTAGATATGCTGCGCCCCATCCTAGAAAGCTTCTCCCCAGATCCTGGGGCAGGCCCAAATGAACCTGCGCAACGAAACACTCTCCCCGAACCGGACATCCATAGGCAATCCAGATGCAAAACAGAGGAAGATCCGCACACCACTGATGATGACTAGCTCGCTCTGCAGTTCGCCTCAGGTCTCTGAGAAAGGAATTTTTTCACTGTCTGCTCTCACCGCTATCTTATATGTGTCAGGTCTTTGTCCTTATGTATTTCTGTCCTTATCTGTTACAGTGACGGATATCCATATTTGTTCCAGTCTTTATGTGTTTCAGTTTCGGCTAATCATGTATGTTCAGTGTCGGTCTCATGTACTGTCGATATGGTTTAGTGTCGGTCTTATGTAATTTTGGAGATGATTATTCCTGAGCATTCTGTCAGTCTCTCGATAGGAATCACAGGGCTACGGCTCTATTGTAACACTGATGATGTAAATTTTGCCTTTTTTGTAATATAATAGATTAGTCTAATTCAGAAAGAAAAAAAAATTCTAGGCAATGACCTAGGCTTTGGGCCTGAAAATGTGGCTCAACTCCCGGGGACACTAGCACAGCACTAAGAAAAATAGTCCCTAGACGTTGGCATGCCTTGTTAAGAGAGAGTCCAGAGCCTCCTAGATGTTGGAAGGCCTATAGCATGGAAGCATCCAGGGGTCAAGCGGTCCAAAATATCAGTGGGACCTAGGGGTTGGTTGTTAGAAAGGTTTGGATGGTTCCTGAGGGTCTTAATGTTGATTTTCAAAGCTCTATATGGTGTGCTTCCATTGATTCCACCTCCTTAACGTAACTTAGGAGGTCGAATCATATCATAGTGGCCTCTCGTCACATGTTTACCTTGATTTTCTAGTTTACTTGGGTAGACGTGGGAGGAGGGTGTTTTTGAAGATTGATTTGAGATTAGGTTATCATTAGGTGCACACCAAAGAAGAGGACATCTACAAGACTAAATTTTGCACAAGGCATGGGCACTATGATTTTATGGTGGTTCCTTCATGTGTTTGATGAACAATGTGTTGCACCCTTATCTCGATAAGTTTGTGATAGTATTTGTTGATGACATATTGGTATATTCAAATAATGAGGAGGAGCATGAAAAGAACCTGATAGTTGTGTTGAAGTTATTGAGAGAGCATTAGTTGTATCTGAAGCTCAACAAGTGCAGTTTCCTTCAGACTCATATTCATTACTTGGGACATGTTGTTTCCAAGGAAGGGATAGTAGTGGACCTGAAAAATATTAAGGCTATCACAGAGTGACCAAATTTGAGGAATGTTGATGAAGTCAGATCATTCATAATAATAACAGGTTATTACAGGTGGTTTATCAGGAACCTCTCCAAGATTGGCTATCATAACACATCCTTGTAGAGGAAAGGGAATATGTTTGAATGGACTGAAGAGTGTGCAGCTAGTTTTGAGAAATTGAGGTAATTTCTTACAAATGCTCCATCTTTGAAGATTGCAGATCTTGATAATAATTTTGTGGTTTGTATAGATGCTTGCAAGGAAGGACTTGGTGAACTTCTAATGCAAATAGACCAAGTGATTTTCTATCAACAAAGGGAGATAAATAAGCACGATCATAACTATGTGACTTGTGATCTTGAGTTGGTAGCCAGCATTCGTGCATTGAAGATGTGGAGACATTATCTCCTTGGCAAGAGGTTTGTCCTGTTGAGTTATCACAATGGGTTGAGGTATTTGTTTTAACAACCCAATCTAAATGTTAGGAAAGTTAGATGGTTGGCTACCCTAAACAAGTTCCATTTTGAGACTAGGTACATTATGGGAAAGGAGAATAGGGTTGCATATGATATCAGTATTAGAGTGCAGGTGAAACATATTTCAATTGTGAGCTTGTGTGGGACAAATTTGTAGGAGAATATCTTGTAGATAGGGAAACATGATGAGAAGTACCAGCAGTTGAATCAGAGGTTGTAGAAGTAGGGTGAAGGTGATAGGGATGAGGAGTATCCCCTCATGGAAGATGGCATGGTTAGATTTAAGAGCAAGATCTATGTTCCCGATAGTGATGAGTTGAATAAGCTTATCTTGAAAGAGTTTTATGTCAAGCCATACTCAGGCCACCTAGAATAGCAAAAGACTTTGACAGTTGTTAAGAATTTCTACTATTGGTTAAATTTGAAGAATGAGGCGGTTGAGTATGTTGCAAGGTGCTTAGAATTTTAATAGGTGAAAGTTGAATGCAAGCATCTAACTAGTCTATTGCAGGTTGTTCTGGTTCCAGAATGGAAATGAGAGGTCATTTCCATGGATTTCATTACAGGTTTTCCGAGGACATCAAGGAAACGTGATTCCATCATGGTTGTGGTTGATAAGTTGAGTAAGGTAGCTCACTTCATTGCAATGAAGTCTATTAATTCAACTAATGAGGTAGCTCATATCTTCATCAGGGATACAGTGAGGCTGCATGGATTTCCCAATAAGATTGTATTAGACAGAGATTCCCAGTTCACTTCCAAGTTTTGGAAGGATTTGTTTGCAGGCTTGGGGACATAGTTGAGCTTCTGTATAGATTATCATACGTAGATAAATGGATAGACAGAGAGGGTTAAAAATATACTTAAGGATATGTTGAGTATGTATGTCATGCATCAACAGAGGAAGTGGGGGGAGCATATTACACTAGTGGAGTTTGTTTATAATAATGGGTATTAAGAATCCTTGAAGATGAGTCCATTTTAGGCTCTTTATGGGCGGAGTTATAATAATCCTATAAGCTAGAGCGATATATTGAACAGGGTGTTGATTGGACCGGATATGTTGGTTGAGATGAAACATGAGATGCAGGTTATTAGAAGGAATTTGATGGCAAAACAATATAAGCAGAAGAATTATGGAAATAAACATAGAGCATTCAAGGAGTTTCAGGTTGGGGAGCATGTGTATTTGCACATCAATCCCAAGAGGATCTAGTTGAGAATTGGGTCATGTGCCAAGTTGACACCTTGGTATTATGGGCCTTTTCAGATCCTTAAGGGGATTGGACCAGTGGCCTATATACTTGCACTGCTTCCAATTTGAAATTCGATGATTATTTCCATGTTTCATTTCTTAAGAGATACATACAGGATGTTGATCATGTGGATTGATTGGTATATATTATAGATGGAACCAGAGTGAAAGTTCTAGCTAGAGCCACAATGCATATTGCAGTAGAAACAATTCATGCTCTGGAACAGAGCATTAGAGCAGGTTAAAGTGCAGTGGAAGCACTTTGGGTCTGATGAATCTACTTGGGAGATGGCTAATCAAATGTGGGAATTATATCCTTCTTTATTTGTTGTTTGAATCAAATCAGTTTTATGTGTGTGTGTGTGTGTGGTTGTAAATATAGCATCGATCCATGTTATAAAGCTCCACATGAAGTATGTTTTGTTGGTCATAAGTATCCTTGAACATAGAGGATGGTGTTCCCCTAAGGGGGAGGGGTTTGTAACAGCCCTAGGTTGATTTTCTATGTAAATAAAATAAAACCAAGGTCATGGGACATGTATTCCAAGCTGAATGGTGGGTAAACATTGTAGTGGGAATCACTTGTAGTTTATTAATGGCTATGGAAATTAGAAAAGGACTTGGAATAAAAGAGGAAATAATTGGCATTTAATTAAGGAAAATAGGAAAATAGGAGAAAAGGAAGATGAAGAGACACAAATATGCATGAAAGGGAAATTAGAGAGAATATGAAGGAAAATGAAAGAAAAGGGAAAAATGAAAGAGACTGGACATTAATAATAAAAAGGCATTAGAGAAATAACTCATAGTTTTGGTCAGTTCTAGCTTTGATCGCTTTCAGAAATAGAGCACTAAGAGAAGAGAGAGGAAGCACTTTTACAAGAAAGCAAGCAAAGGATATTAAGGGAGCGGAAAAGAAGTTGGGAATAACAGATACAGTTGGATTTCATTGCAGGTAATAGGTTGCATGTGTGATTTCCTTGCTGAGATTTCGATGCATGGTACATGCATGTGGTTCTTTAGTTATTTTGTTGTCATTGGAATGGCATTTTCCTATATTGACAATGGTTTCAGCCTTTCCTTACCATTTCTTAGATAGCCATGATGTAGTGGGTTCTCTATTTTGATTAAGCTTTAGATGGCCAGTAGACTTGAATCATGGTTTAGTTGGTGTTTGGAAAATTTCCAATGGTCAAGGGTGGAGATGGGATTTCTCCTAGAACTCTTGATAGTTGGGTGGAGATAGAAAAAGTCCTCTAGAGCTGGTGAAGAAAGTTAGAGGCATCTAAGCTTGTTTTGATGATAGTGATTTCCAAACCCATTTAGGTGAAATTCTATGGTTGAGGGTTGAGGTGGCTTGGCCTCTGGAACCCTTGGTTGGTTATATTTTGGTTTAACCCATATGGTCCCACATTCATGCTTGGAATATGGCACAGGGGTGATTAGCTAAAAGAGATATTTGGTTTAGTCCAATCTATGGTCAGGTTGCTCATGGAAGTACCTAACTTGGTTGGCTTTTACATATGATTAATATGAGTTATTTTATTATTGTGATTGATGACCACATGTACTAATTATTATATTAATCTTATTGCTGATTTTTCATGAATTCTATTCTGGTTATATGTTGGTTATATGCATGGTTGAATGATGTACTCTTACTATGGATTTTGTTCATGATTTGATTTGTTATGGAATGGTTAATGTATGTTGTCATGTCCCTTCTCAAACACATTAGTAACAGGGTATTGCTACACAATTTTGAACAGTTTTTACTAAGGAAGAGGACCCCACACTTTCGACTTAGGGACTTAGGGGCCAAATCAACTTTATTTAGTTGCTAGTGGAATCTAGGGACCACCCACATAGGAGTTCGAATTAGTTATTCGATATACTTGAAGGGAAAATCGAATGGGTGTTTGGAGGGTCCCACATGAGGCTAAGGTGGCCCAAGGAGTTATAAAGAGATATCATCTCTCATTTTGTTCTCATTCTGAATATTTGATAAACAAACTCACTCTTGTACGCTCTGCTGCTTAACGAGTCTACCAGTTGTTTAGCCACGAGACTTCCGCAGGGAAGATTCAACCTCTACTTTGGGCAACCATCTGTGCCTTCCCTAGGGAGGTTGTTCAAGAGAGATTGCAGGAGTTTCTAGCAGTGATTCACAACTCAGCCAACCATGCGGAGGAAGGGACTGTGTGTTTTCTGGGCAGCCAAAAATAAGCAGAGGTTGATTTAGCTAGAGAGCAGCTCCCAAGAGGCCAAAAATCCAAATTCAAAATTAGAGAAATTCCCTTCTGGGTTTTTCTGGGTTTTGTCCAAGGAGTCAGTATAAAAGGGTGGAATTTTCTAGGTAGCTTTCGGCACTTTCCAACAGGCCAAAAGTCAGCAGATGTAGTTGGAGGGTGTTGAGTTACGAAATGGGCATGTATTTACTCTTAATTCCATCACCTTTTTCCTCTTTTCTTATCTCTTTCATATCTTGATACGCTAACATATTGATGGATTATGATAAGAAATGGATGAACTACTCTCAGTTAAGATTTAGCCATCGTAACTAAATTTTACTCATCTTTATGGAGAGAAATGATGAAAGGAACAGTTGTCGTTCCCTAATGACGGAACAACATAAAAGAAAAAGATTGTTGGAGGAAAGGGGATCGATCTCTGTTATTTCAAATTATAATTTTAATTTACAGACTCGTGTTGTTGGAGAACACAACCGTATTGTGATTCTACTTAAGTTCAATGCTTAATATATAATTGACGTTGTTGTTCATTCATATTCTCTGAAATAGCGTAGTAGTATTCGCCGGTGGCTAAGGGCCTGGCCTCTGGTGGATTAAACTACTCCCTTGTGTTATATATTTATGATTCTCGCAAGTTTGATTGGTTTGATAGTTTTCCCATTTTCTGTGAGTTTATCTGATTTGCTATTTACCACTTTCCTATATTGAATTCAGTACATTTTCTTTACATGTTTTACAGCACTGTCATTTGATTCTATTTACACTTATTGTAGATTAAATTATTTCGCTAATAAGACAGTGAATCTTATTGATTTAATTAGTTGTAAGAGTTTGGTTATCTCTATTGAACTCTCAGTTGACACCAGTTCCATTTGGATTGCTTAGTTGAGTTTGAGTGTGATTTAGATTGAGTTAGCTAAGAAGAGATTGGTTATTGCTACTATGCTCTCGGTTGATGCTATTGTTAATTGAATTGCTTGTGTGAGATTTGATTATGATTTCAGCAAAGGATTGAGTCTTGAAGCTTAGATGTCATATTTCCTTTAATAATTGCAACTTGAGTTTTATAAATGCATTCGTTTACTCTTGTATCCAAGGTTTATACTTCATTTTAAGAAACATTACTCTCTAGATTCATAGCATGCACATATTGTGTACACTCTTGGAATAAAAGGAATTGCCTGGGTTGATGATTGATGTGGGGTAATTAGGAGTTTTAAAAGACACCTTTTATCAGCCAACATTTTGGCACTGTTGCTGTGGAGAGTGTCGCCATTTTACAAAGAGTAATGTATATCTGATAATTGTTGTTGGGGAAGAATTGGGTATTGAAAACGGAAGGTAAGAACCTACGTAATGAGAAAGTAAAGTGCTTGCTCTTCTGCCCTCTTTTCAGCACAATTACAGAAAAGTGAAGTAGGTGTTTGATGTTTGTCTGTTGAGAGAGAACTGGGTATTAAAAACGGAAGGTAAGAACCTACGTACGGAGCAAGTAAAATACCTGCTCCCCCGCTTGCTTTCTAGCAGAATTTCTAGGAATTTAAGGTAGAAATAAACATTTGAATTTTTGCATGAATGACTAAGAAGAAAATACCAGAAAACAATACAATCCCACACCCCAAACCTGAAAAATCTAAGGGACCAGTGACCCTTGGACGATCAACTTTTATCGACGACATCTTAAGAAAAGCTGAATCTCAGCCATCAGTAGGTCCCGAACCATTTCTTCTAGACAACCTACTGTCTCCCTTCGGGCCACAGGCTCACCATTTGTAGCCTACGCTGAGGTCCACAGTAAAATTGAAGGGACTGAACAGAGTTTTCAAGATATTGAAAATTCGCGACCAATTCCCTCACAAGAAGGGACTTCTTGCAACATCCGTGAAGGAGAAGGAGAAACAACGGAATTCGAGGAACAAAGATCCCGTGAGGTAGTGATTGAGCAGAGGACACTCAGTGTCCCAGATCAAGGGAGTGTTTTTAGGATCACTCCTTCCTCTTCTAGATATACTAGGGATAACTCTCTAGCTCTAGAGATCCTCGAAGGGTACTGGCATATCTTTGATCAAATGGCCAATAATCCGCAAACACCCGAGACCTCTACATTACAGTATCCTATTGTTGACATAATTGTCAAAGCCCCCATGAAATTTATCCCTCTACAAAATATTCCCACCTTTCATGGAATCACTTCAAAATATCTGAATGCGTTCCTGTTTGAATTCGACATCCTATGTCGAGGTTATGATTACACCACCGACCCCCAAAAACTGAAGTTGTTTCCCTCGACTCTAAAGGGACCAGCCCTGCGTTGGTTTATGGGACTGGGTGGGGGAATCATAAATGATTGGGACCAAATGAAAACTGCCTTCCTTAAAAAATATCAAGATTATTGCAGATCTAGAGAACTAAAAGATGAGATATTCCAAATGGTAGCAAGGCCTAGTGAAACTTTGGAAGAGTATGTGGAGCATTTCCAATATAACCTCCAAAGATCTCCCTACGCAAATCTGCCTGATAATGTGCTAAAAACCATGATGATTGAGGGGATGAAAGACCAGTGGATAGAGACATTAAATATTATGGGTAAAGGTGATATCTATCAAGAATACTATGCTAACATTATTGATTTGTGTATCAGGTGCTCAAGGGGTAGTACAAGACTGAAACCAGCAGAACGTGATATGATCACCAGGGATAGCAAAATCTCTGACGGAAGCATTACTCGTACTGAAATCAGCAACCTGATGGAATATTTCAAAACGGATATCCTGGGAACCTTGACAACACAACTAGACATCATGCAAGTCAAGCAGAAGCACGCCGAAGCAGAACAGAACCTGGTTATTTTTTGCCCTCGATGTAGGAAGAAACATAGTCATAAAGAATGTCCACTGGATATGGTACATACTTGTGCCATATGCACTAAAGAACATGCCACAGAAAATTTCCCATCGCTCCCAGGATTAAAATCGGTCTTCAAAGAGGCAGAGGAAGAAACGGAACCAGTCTACCTGTTAAATCAGCGTTGCCAACAGCAAGCACAACAAACAGGTATGCCCACCGACCCATCTTCATTCTCTCAGCCTTCACAATATAATTCTCAGCAATACACAGGGGCTACATGACAGAACCAACCACCTTTTCCTAATTGGTCACCTCAAGCGTTTTCTATGCCACCTTGGTCCAATCAGTCAAATCCAAACAATAGTTGGCCAAATTCCTCTTACTTTCGACCATTCTGGCAGAACAATCCATATCCATCTCAATGGTCCCCCTCCACTGCACAAAACCAAAACTGGCAATCAAGGTGGCAAAGACCTACGAACTAGCCAGTAAGAACAATCCCCCTACCTCAACCTATGCTACCAGCACCTTACACGTTGCAGCAGAATCCTCAACCCAATCTATGACCACAACTCCCAGCCCAACCCAACCCAAATCCTAACAACATACCAGTTCATTCGGTACAAATTATTGAAGGTCTGGATCCGAAAACTGAGTTGAGAGAGTGTAATGAACTCAAGTTGAGGTCTAGACGAATAATCAATTCAAAGGGTGATAAAAATATACAATTGGAAGAACCACTATCTGTAGAACAAACATCTCAAAGGGAGAATACAGTCAAACAACAAAGTCACGAACAAACTATTACCTCTTCTCCACCATTCCCAGAAAAATTTATTATACCTTGCCCAATCGAATATCCCAATTTCGATCTCCTGGGAGAATTAAAAAATCTTTGTGTAAAAATACCCCTCCTCCAGGATATTCAGGACATTTCAATCTATGCAAAAACCATTAAGGAATTATGTACCAAAAAGCCTACGAGGAAACCAATTGTCCATGTAGTCGGAACTTTGTCTAATTTATTATTAGGCAAGGAGATACCGGTGAAATATGAGGACCCAGGAAACCCTATTATCACAGTACAAATAAATGGATGTTCCTTCCCCAATGTGTTAGTCGATCTAGGGGCAACCATTAATATTCTCACAACAACAACCTATCAGAGACTTGGAATCACAACCTTAGATCCAACTACGACCTTACTAGAACTTGCTAATCGATCAGTTATCAAACCAGAAGGACATTACATGATGTAATTGTGTCTATAGATTCTTGGGAGTACCCAGCAGATTTCTTGATTATTAATCCTAGAAACCGGCTATATGGACATCCTCTAATATTAGGAAGACCTTGGCTAGTGACCGCAGACTATTATATAAGCTGTCGAACAGGCAGTATGACTATAGCAAGAGGAACAATGTGAAGAACCTGGCTTTATACCCTCCAGCTCAGGCAATCCTAACTATAATAAAAACTAAGAAGCAACCTGTAACATATTTAACTGAAAATATTTGATCACCACTAACTGTAGCAGATTCTCTTGAATTTAAGAATCAAACAGAAGATGACATTATTAACACATACATTAACCACCCAGCTGCCATATCTAATCTAAAATGTCACATGATTGAAGAATCCCTGGATAACGAAATTGAAGAAGATCCATTAAAAGATATCAATGACCAAACAATACCAACAACAATTGTTTATAACAGAAAACCCATTGAAATTGAGCCAGGGAAAGTCCTAAACATTAACAAAAACCTGACTGATGACTAGCAACAAAGGCTTATCCAACTCCTTAGTAAATATAAAGTAGCTTTCGCTTGGGATTACCCAGATATGAAATGGATTAACCCCCAATTATGTATGCACCACATCTAAACTGAAAAAGATGCGAGACCCATTCGACAACCTCAGCGAAGATTAAACCCTCACCTAAAGGATGTTGTTAAAAACGAACTACAGAAACTGTTAGATGTAAATTTCATCTATCCTATATCTGATAGCAAGTGGGTTTCTCCATTAGTTGTGGTTCCTAGAAATAATGGGAAATGGCGTATATGTGTCGATTACAAAGAGCTTAACAAGGCAATGCAAAAAGAACATTTTCCCCTTCCGTTTATCGACCAGGTTCTAGACACATTGGCAAGTAAAAAATTCTTCTCTTTCCTAGATGACTTTAGTGGCTACAACCAAATCCAAATTTCCCCTGAAGACCAAGATAAGACTACCTTCACTCTACTATACTGATCACTCTATTATCAAATATTAGCTAATAAACATATTACGAATGGAAGAGTGACATGGTGGTTAATCCTTTTGCAGGAATTTGACATAACAATCAAGGATAGACCAGGAAAGGAAAATCTAGTGGCATACTTCCTCCCACGTGTGCCAAGAACAACACAGTGGCGGTAGAAGACCAGTTTCCCGATGAGCACCTATTTGTTGTGACCGTGAAAACATTGTGGTACGCAGATGTCACGAATTATCTAGCAGTGGGAAATTACCCAAGCACCTGACACCCAAAGAAAGAAAATTAATAGTGCAATGCAACACTCGGTTCTCTTGGATCGGAGGATACCTCTTTCACACAAGAGCCGATATGCATATCTACAGGTGTGTCAGGGAAGATGAAATCTATGATATCCTAAAAGCCTGCCACGATGGACCTTGCGGTGGACACTTTGCAGACCGCAGGACTAGAAATAAAGTCTTACAAATGGGCTATTATTGGCAAACCATTTTTAGGGACGCCAAGAAATTTATCTAGGCATGCGATAGCTACCAAAGAATGGGTCACCCTGGCTAGTCTGATGAGATGCCCGTACATCCACAGTTACTCATCAAACCTTTTGAATTTTGGGTGTTAGATTTCATTGGCCCAATAAATCCATCATCTAATCAAAAGTCATCTATATTGGTTGCAATAGAATATGTGACTAAATGGGTGGAGGCAGAAGCATTACCAAGGGAAACAAGGGACATGGTAATCCACTTTCTTTTCCAAATTTTCATGCGGTATGGCTTGCCCAAAGAAATAAGCACGGATGGAAGGCCACAATTTGTAGGCCATAAGATTGCTGCTAGACTAAAAAATCATCACATTTTGCACAGAATCACATCTCCATGCCACCCGCAGGAAAACGGCCAGGTGGAAAGTACCAACAAAGTAATCGAGGACATTGTAACAAAGACAGTTGCCTTGCATAGAAGTGACTAGGCTACCCGATTACTAGAAGCCTTATGGGCATATCGCATGACTTGGAGGAATACCACAGGATACTCCCCATATCAGCTAGTGTTTGGCAAGGAACATATCTTCCCCATAGAATTTGAAGTTCATACATTGAGGATAGCCCAAGAAGTAGGGCTCAATTTGAATGAAGCACAGGTTAATAGACTACATAAAATCAATGAATTGGATGAAATCCGGCTATCAGCTCTTCAGCATACTGCACTTATTCAACAACAAGGAGCAAAATGGAATGATGCCCTCATCAAGGAAAAGATATTCCATGAAGGTGAATGGGCACTTCTGTACGATTCTAGGTTCCAGGATTTCCCGAGTAAACTCCAGACTAGATGGTTAGGTCCCTACGAGATAAATGAGGTGCACGATAATGGCACCCTTACATTAGCCACCATTGATGGGTCTGGCTACTCTTTTAAAGAAAATGGGCATCGAGTACGCCTCTGCCACAAACCGCTTACAAGGGAATCCTTTTACCAACAGATACGTGAAGATTCTACAATACAAATTCTCGCTGAAGAGGGAAACTCTTTGATAGCACCAATCCAGCGAAGAATTTATTTTTTGAAACTTGTACATAAAATTGCTTTTCTATTTTATTTTCTTAGAACAGTAGAGATGATTGTTTATCAGTTTTCCTTTGTCATTCCCTACAGGGAACAGCTATTGTTTCCTATAGGGAACAACACATTTTGTGTGCATTTTTCTATGTTGTTCCCTACAACGAACAACTATTGTTCCCTATAGGGAACAACACTTTTTGTATGCATTTTTCTTTATTGTTCCATATAGGGAACAACACTTTTCGTGTGCATTTTTCTTTGTTTTTCCCTACAGGGAACGATTGTTGTTCCCTATAAGGAACAACAGTTTTCATATGTATTCTCTTTGATGTTCCCTACTGGGAAGAGTTGTTGTTCCCTATAGGGAACAACAGTTTTCGTGTGTATTTTGTCTTCGTTGTTCCCTACAGGGAACATCACTTTTTATGTGTATTTTTCTTTGTTGTTCCCTACAGGGAACAGCTGTTGTTCCCTATAGGGAACAACATTTTTTTGCGTGTATTTTTTCCTTGTTGTTCCCTATAGGGAACAACTCTTTTTTGCATGTATTTTTGCTTTGATGTTCCCTACAGGGAACAGCTGCTGTTCCCTATATGGAAAAGCACTTTTTGTGTGTTTTTCCTTGATGTTCCCTACAGGGAACAGCTTTTGTTCCCTATAGGGAACAACACTTTGCATGTGTATTTTTCTTTGTTGTTCCCTATTTTTGTGTATGTTTTCTTTTGTTGTTCCCCTCAGGGAACAGCGCCTTGTGAGTATTTTTTAGAACATCCTTTCTCTCCCTTGTATGATCATTCCTAGGCCATCCCAGTTCACTCTTTATGATCCTCTTTATGGCATAAAAGTACAATACATATTTAAGGACAACAAGTATGGAGTCTACTGAAATAGGCAAATATCTTGAATATTATCATCTTTAACAAGATTTCTTTGTGATGATCGAAAAAGAAAAGGCACAATTATCTATATCACTTCACTCTCCGCATTTCCACTATAAATCAAACTAATTGATTATCTGTACCATGTTGGTTCTCCCCCGTCCCGTATAACTCTCTGTTTATTATCAATAAGATTATGGGTATATATTTTTTTCTATTGATATGTTCAAACTTCTTCCGCCATCCCTACTCTTAAGGAGTACTGAGCCACCCTCTATATATAAAATGGGGAGTGTTCAATATATATATATATATATATATATATATATATATATATATATATATATATATATATATATATATATATATATTCACTAACAATTTTATGATTTTTCCACAGATGGAGGATAGGGGGTCTCATCATGAGCTAGCCTACCATGATCATAAGGAAGGAGTGAAGTGGCATTCCCATTATGACCACCACACCAGGGATATGATCCAATGGATGTATCAAGAAACAAATTCCTTGGAATAGGAGGTCTCATCACGAGCCTGCCTGACCACTTTCACTACTTCCCAATGAATGGAAATGTGTTCATTTAGTTACCATGCCAGCACATTGGTCTCTACTATGGACATCATAATGCACTTCCCCAATTATACATAGAGGACCATGGTTCCCAAGGGTTAGAAAGAAACTTTGTCGAGGCTATGGATGTCTACTGGAAACAAAAGCTCTGCTTATGGTATTGAAGTTTTATTCTCTACATCAATAATTATTATAATGCCCTCTTCTTATGTTTCTATTTTTTTTTCTATGGAGAGATTATGTCCCTAACTTACCTTGAACCTTTATGCATGAGTTAATCTTTTAAAATCAATCACAACAGTTTTAAGTGGAATAACGGCGGTAAAGTATTATTTCTTGTGTATTCTCTCCTTTTTCTTTATCGCATCATCTCATGGAATCTTATCACTTATTGATAATTCTCGTTACATGCCTTGTTTTCATTACTCCAATATCTTTTATGATCCTTTCATTAATATATGTATCTTGCCACTTTCATTACCCAATCCATCACCCCTATACTTCGTCACCAGTGCGTTATCCTTTCATTCATTCGGTCGTAGGTGAGCTATCATTTTGATAGGGGGCGAGGACCTCCAGTATACTTATGCATGCACTATCATCTTTTCATTTGATTTTGTAGAACAATACAACATCCAATGATCACAAAGCGTGTGGCATTATAACAGCCCTCGATAAAGATATTTATGGTTATAAAGCATCACCTAATAGATAAATTACAACAATTTGATGTTCCATCTCTCAGCTCTGTTTTTTGTTGTGCTTTCCCCACTACACTAATCATTTTCAGAAGTCAAGCATCATGGGAGGAAGAACAGTGCACCGAGAACCTTTAACACTGGTTGTCTCTGATGAAGCCAGGGAAATTCTAGCTTTCATAGGATGGACAACATATTTTACAAGATTTCAACCCCCCAATGAGGAAATCGCCATCGAATTTTTACAGCATCTACAGAATGGACAATCCTTGGTAAGAGGCAGACAAATCACTGTAACAGATGTTGTGATAGCAGAAGTGTTTGGGTTGCTGGCAGAAGGACCAGTATGGGCTAGCAAGCAATTAAAGCTGCATGATGCTATGGAGGCTTTTAGGGACGAAGGACAGGAGCTAATCAAGAAGGGCAAAGGCATTCAACCATCTTCTCTTGGAGAGCCATGGGGAGAATTGGCACGAATTGTCCAGAACTATATTACCTGCGATGGGCGTAAAGGCGTGGTAAGGCCACGATAACTCAAACTTTTAGCAGTTTTAAAACAAAAATGCTCTGTTAATTTTCTTGCACTGTTGAATTCATCGATGCGTAAAACTTCCAAGAGGTTGAGATAGTCTTAACACACAGAAATAGTAGTTAGCCACCATTGTCTGATCAGGTTAATAGTTAGTCATAACCTTGCCCAAAAACAATCAACCTTGGATGATCTAATATTGGCCCTCAAAAGAGGTGAAGACCTACCAGCACCTAACCCTATTCCAAAAAGAAAGAAGATTTCCCTTTCAGGAAGCATACCTCACAAACGTAGACAATCCACAAGGTTGAAGTCAAAACAGGGAGCGTCTAAAAATCCTCAAAGCAGTGCCAGTCAACCCATAGAATTATCTAGCCTAGTAAGTGAACAAGACTTGCAACTAGAGTCAGGAGGACAAGATAACCCTAAACCAAAACCTGAGGAAGGAGCAGGGCATTTTGACAATGAACGAAGAAACAAATTGGGACCTCCCCCAACACTAAATATGAGTTCTCAAGATGATCTTTTGCATGATTTCGAGACAGGGATGGCCCAGGTCCTAGCCAAGATGAATGTCTACATGCATCCTGAAGGACCGCTTAATCTTAACTTAGGAGAAACCCAATCTCTTCTGAATTCTGGCTATACCAGAATTCTGTCTTCCCCAAAAGATACAAATTGTGAATTGGAAACAGATACAGAGGACAAGAGGAGGAAGTAGAGACAGAGATTAGGCCCAAAAAACATAGGCCAAGAGGAGGAAGCAGAGACAGAGATTATTCGAGAATCTGATAATCAATCTAGAGACACGGTCTTATTGGAACAAAGCCAGGGTGAACAACTAGGCTCTTTAGAGACAGAAGCTATTAACGAGACTATCAGCAGACCAATTACTCCTCCGAAAAGGTATAGAGCCAGAATTAAATTGAATAAGCTAAGAAAAGAACACCAGAAGCTTTGCAAGACAGTCAAGTGGCTCTGAAAAAAATAAAAGAAATCACAACGGGAAAGGTTCCAAACAATACCCCTGAGGTAGTAAATGTGTCCATGCAAACATAATTATATGAAGATAGGGCTACAGGAACTCAAACTAAGCCCATACCTACTGAAATAGTCATCACTCAAGAGGAACCGCATGCAGATTTAGTAGACGTAGGTACTCAGACAGAGGTTTGGACCTCCCACAACAAATAAGTAGAGACAAAAGATGTACCCTCTTATAGCATAAGCACTCAGAAGGGCATACAAGCCAAAGACATAATGACACACCAGGACCCCATTCTACTGAATCTTCATGAAGAATTGGCACAAGCATGGCTCACGTTGGAATGACTTGAACAAGAAACCGTTTCCCAGCAGAAATATCAAGAGCTGCAGAAACAGCTTCGGGAAATGAATACAACAGATAGAGATATTTTTGACAGATGCAGAAAGGCAGAAGAAAAAATGGAGAAGATCAAGCTCAAACTAGACGGATTCATAAGTTAAACAAACACCATCTGCTCAATGTATATGAATGTCCTGGCATGTAGGTCTCTCGCCACCAATTATGACTTGTTTTTGTTAGAACGGTACATGTTATTGAAAATTAAAGCCGTGAGAGCTGGTAAACCAGTTGAATTAAGAAAAATTGAAGATTTTATAAATTGTTGCAAGAAACATGGTGTAAAGGTCCAAAGGCTTGTTTGTGAGTTTTATCTGCACAATTTTATATTAGAGAACGAGGTGGAAAAGAACGCTAACCCTTTTATAGGAGATGTTCAATTCCAGGCTTTTATTTCGTTTGTAGTTAACCAACTCAAATGGTTCAAATCTTATAATGCATTTCAAAGATAGGAACATGGATTGGATCTTTGGGTGAGGAGTGAACCTAAGCACCCCTTACAAATTTTTGCCAACCATAAGAGTCTACTGAGACGAGAAGGGGTGATCAAAACTTTAGGGCCCATTCATAAGGAGATTGTACAGAAAGGAGTATCATATTTCCTCTCCATTCAAGAAAGATCTCTGACTGCATCTAAACTCCGACGGACGATCTCCACTAGTAGTGTGCAAGATAGGGAACCATTTAATTACAGAAATTTTAAAGCAGCTACAGTCCGTTTGGTCGCCTATAACAATCTTATTTTGAGAGAAGGACCTTATTAGTTAGGATGTTTGTTTTGTACCCCATTTTTGGTATCCCCCTGAAGGTTATCGGGCTAACTACGAAGGGCCAACCTTTGTGCTCCTGGCTCAACATCATGGTTTTAGACCAATTTTTTACGCTTTCTCTCCAGCCTACATTTAACTGCACTGCATAAGAACTACTTACTTTTCATGAGGACATGAAACAAGGTAAGCAGTGGAGTATGTTGAGTTATGAAATGGGTATGTATTTACTCTTAATTCCATCACCTTTTTCCTCTTTTCTTATCTATTTCATATCTTGATACGCTAACATATTGATGGATTATGATAAGAAATGGATGAACTACTCTCAGTTAAGATTTAGCCATCGTAACTAACTTTTACTCCTCTTTATGCAGAGAAACGACAAAAGGAACAATTGCAGTTCCCTAACGACAGAACAGCATAAACCAACAAAGGAAGAATGGGGCGTGTCGGTTGCGGTCAGGTTGGAGGACGAATAAGGAGGATCAACACTAAATATGAAGGGTGTCTGAAGATAGCATTTAGTTGTGAATCCCTCAGGATCGGGAGATCCTAAGGGATCACATTTATCTTTTACCTCTTTCTGACTATAAAAGCAAAATATTGTAGGAGGAAAGGGGGTCGATCTCTATTATTTCAAATTGTAATTTTAATTTACAGACTCGTGCTGTTGGAGAACACGACCATATTGTAATGCTACTTAAGTTCAACGATTAACATATAATTGACGTTGTTGTTCATTCGTATTCTCTGAAATAGATTAGCATTATTTGCTGGTGGCTAAGGGCCCGACCTCTGGTGGATTAAACTGCTCCCTTGTGCTATATATTTCTGATTCTCGCAAGTTTGATTGGTTTGATAGTTTTCCCGTTTTCTGTGAGTTTATCTTATTTGCTATTTACCGCTTTCCTATATTGAAGTGAGTACATTTTCTTTACATGTTTTACAGAACTGTCATTTTATTTTATTTACGCTTATTTTAGGTTAAATTATTTCGGCATTAAGACAGTGAATCTTATTGATTTAATCAGCTATAAGAGTTTGTTTGTCGCTATTGAACTCTTGGTTGACACCAGTTCCATTTGGATTGCTTAGTTGAGTTTGAGTGTGATTTAGATTGAGTCAGCTAAGAAGAGATTGGCTATTGCTACTATGCTCTCGGTTGATGCTATTGTTAATTGAATTGCTTGTGTGAGATTTGATTATGATTTCAGCAAAGGATTGAATCTTGAAGCTTAGATGTCATATTTCCTTTAATAATTGCAACTTGAGTTTTATAAATGCATCTATTTACTCTTGTATCCAAGGTTTATACTTCATTTTAAGAAACATTACTCTCTGGATTCATAGGATGCACATATTGTGTACACTCTTGGAATAAAAGGACTTGCCTGGGTTGATGATTAATGTGGGGTAATTAGGAGTTTTAAAATACACCTTTTATCAGCCAATAGAGGGCAACTCCCAAGAGGCTGAAAATCCAAAGTCAAAATTAGAGAAATTCTCTTTTAGGTTTTTCTGGGTTTTTTTTTAGGAGTCTAAGACAAAAAGGGCAGATTTTTTTGGGTGGTTGTTGGGCACTTTCCAGCAGGCTGAAATTTAGTAGATGTAGCTGGAGAGAAGCTCCCAAGAGGCCGAAAATCCAAAGTCAAAATCAAAGAATTTCCCTTCTGGGTTTTTTTGGGTTTTGTCCAAGGAGTCTAAGGCTAAAGTGACAGAATTGTTTGGGTAGTTTTGGGCACTTTCCAGCCGGCTGAAGTCAGTAGATCAGTGTTTTACTAAGATAGCGCGGAGCATAGTAGAGCAACAATTGAACAACCATCTTTCTAGCTATTCTACCACCTGGGTTTGGTCTAGATTGTCCTTGAGACAAGCCCAGGTGCACTACTTCATTTATATATTGTACTCATGCTCTCATATTTCATAACATATGGCTTAGCAGTTCCAGTATTACAGTGTTTCGTGGGTGTTTGCTCAATGTTTTTAATTTTCCACTGTTGCACTATTTGTTTAATTGGTTTATCACTTAAATTCCTGTTTAGGAAAATTATAGTGCTATCAGAGCCATAATCTTGGCTCAGTCTGTGGGAAATATTAGAATCAAACAACATGGCAGTCACGTGGAATGAGGTGGTGAGGATACAACAAATGATGATTAATGTCGAGAAGAAATTGATTCATTCCTCAGTTGGGAATCCAGACATGATTGCAACTAATGTGGAGTTATTGAGGGGAAACTGGAGGGCATACCAATCATTGGGTCATGGTAGTTAAGCGTCCCTCTCTTTTTGGGAATTCTGTGAACTAAGGGGTATGCATAAACCAATGGAGATTCAGTGGGATTTTGCAGGGATGATGAGAAGTATTAAGAAAAAAGATGGAAGGGTAGTTAAAGGGGCCATGGTTGGCAAAGAGATAGTTGAGCATACACCCATTGATGAGGTATTTGAGGTTGTGACAGAGTTCTTAGGTGATAACAATGCACCACAGGTTGGTGAGTTGTCAGGAAACATCCCCACTATTGATGAGGAGCCAATAGATACAGAGGCATCCAGATCTATGAAAAAGTTGTCAGACAATAGTCACCTACAACTGATTGATGGGAATGTCTTGCATGTTGGGTTGTCTAGGGAGGAGCAGTTGGAGGCTCATGTTTAGACCATGATGGAGAAGGATGTGCAACCATCTTTTGGGCTAGCCAATGATGAGGGGCAGCATAGAGACCACACGTTGTGATTTCATCATAGTTTGCTTCAGAGGCACACTGACAAGATCTACAACATTATCAGCCCATCCTTACGCATTGGGTTGCGAGAGGCGGAGTTGTCTAGACATACCAAAGGGGATGACTAGGTCAACAGCACCATTGGTTCACCTTTGCCCATTTAATAGAGAGAGACAGAGCTACCGAGTCAGATCTCATGTGTTGACCTGTGTAGTGGGATGAGACAGTCAGAGTTGCACAAGATGCAACATCCGCATGTCGAGCTTTTCTATGTGCTAGAGTTTGTGCATTCGATCCCTCTCTTGGGGTTGGATGGTGAGAGATTCTGAGTTGGTACCTGGTGGAGTGGGCTAGACTCATGGAGATGGTCGCAGTTTGGAGTAAAGCTTAGTGGGAGCTCTTATACATTGAGGGTGTTGGAGGCCCAAGTTGGCATTGGGATCCAAGCGGGGCTTCCTATTCGATATCAGACATGCGGGTTGGCTATGGCATTGATGAGGTAGTCGACCCCGTGCCTAAGTGCATGCATTCCTTATGGAAGCTCCTGTTGACACTAGTGTCCAGGTGGTTTGTGAGCAAAATCCATTGGTTGTTTTGGCATGTTGGTTGCGCATGGGGACGCAAGTGATTAACATTCTCTGGCAAGAGCTGGTTCGAGGAGGTGGCATGGGTAGGGCACCAGACCGGATATTTTATGGAGAGAATGTTCTCCCATTGAATTTTAGGATTCAGGGGTCACAGGAAATTGACACAACAGAGATATCCCCCCTAACAGGAGTGGAGTTAGGGTGCTCAGGTCTACTAGGATGGATGAGGGGACATGATGCATGTCATCGTGGGGTCGCTATCAGAGTGGCAGACACTTTGGCACATGAAAGATACCATATGTTACAGGGTGGTATGATAGTAGGCAGTGGTACACAAGGCTACACAGAGTCAAGTCATAGCGTTCAGTGTTATATAGAGGGATGTGGCCTAATGCATACAAACCCAATTCTACGCCATAGCACCCAGCAGTGTGTAGGGTTATGCTATGAGGAGCAGTGGTCTGCAGAGGAGCATGGAGATATATGGTGGTATACCATAGCATGTCGGTTTACACTGTGGGGTAGGAGGAATGACTCACATCGCATTGAGGACGTGCGGGGAGTGACAGGTGCAGTGACACAGGCAGGACACAGGATGGTACAGGATGGTATAGTTGTAGTTGGGGGTATCCAGTAGTGTACAATGATAGGTTGCGGCATACAGTGGCATTTCAGGGAGTGCGGTGGTACTTGGTGGTATGCAGTGACACATGATGCGGTGCAATGGGCTCTTGGAGCTTTACATCCAGGAAGACTTATGGACAGGGATAGTAGGTGTACCATTGGATGCAACTCACCTAGGATCGATGAGGACATTATCGAGCATTTGGCAACACCATGTTTAGTGGAGACAAGGCCTCGAGGGAGTTATCAACAGATATGAGGTGAAGAGAGGGTTATCCTTAAGATTACTCTTGAGCATTACATCAGACTCCATATCATACTCTTTGGGACATACCCACCCATCATCCTCCAGTGTTGCCTACAGTCACAAAGAGTTTGGTTGTTTAACTTTGACACTCTCCATTCAGGTAGCAGGGCATGGGGGACTCACCTTAGGCACTTGGATGAGACACCACATGTCATGGGCCGAGAGTAGACTCTCCTGTTGAGACACTTGGTAGGAGCACGAGTTGATGGTTACAGGCTTAGGGATGGCATGGTTTATTGTCGAGGTAGCATATGTTCCACCCCTAGGTTCACACTTGGGGAGGTGACTAAGAGGGAGTTACATGGTGCTTTTTCAGTTAGGCGGCTTGAGGTGTTAGGGGAGCATGAGGTGTGGAGGACAATAGTCCTTGTTGGCACAATGATGCTTAGGCTTCTGGCAGTACCCAAGCATATCATCAAGCGATGGGATAGCAGATGTCACTGTGTGATTTGGCAGGCACAGAACAACTAGATATTTGTGGCATGGGTTCTTGATGCTCAGTTCATACCTATTGGATACATGCATGAGGTAGAGATGGGGCACAAAGGGGTGCCAACAACTAGCATCATATCACAGTGACAGACAAAGAAGAGTGGGGTTTGTGGACCTCCAATATGGTTATGGGATCTAGGGATCCAATGGATTGGTGGGATACTCCACTCCTCAGTGGGCATGGTCATGATAACAAGTGGACCGATTCGTTCACAAGTAAACACTTGGGCGATCACCAAAGTCCTCACTATAGGACAACGCATATTGTTGCTTGGGATTTGGGCTAGCCATTGAGTGATAGGTGCTGGCACTATTGAGTTACTTTGGTAAGATTGGACTAGCCTCGATCCTCACATATATTATGGCTGAGAGTTGGGGGAGAGGAGGTTCTAGTGTGAGCATGCTAGGTAGTCTTTCATGACTAGAGTGTCAAGATGTCAGTAGGATAAGTTACTTCTGCGATGGGAAGGGGATTTTGGCATAACAGGACTGACCAGTTCAACTACCTGTAGAGGTGAGTTGGTTTTTACATGGGAGGGTCATGCAGATCTTCCATTTGGTTTTAGTGATTCATTGATGGTGTGGGGAACTTCACCGGTGTGGTGTAGAATTCCTACAGAAACTCCGATAAATCTAGAATTCTAGTTAAATTAAACACAAGTAATTTGTTGATATTCAAGAGAGGAGAGAAATAATTTTCTCCATAAAATCAATGTATTGAATTAATGAACAATAGTAATACATGATCAACCAAACCTCTAATCCCAAAGGGAGGTGGTTATATAGAAATTGTTGAATCTAGAAAACTAGGAAAAAACTAGTAAAAAACTAGAAAAGGCTAAGAAAAGCTAAAGAGAGGCCGAAAATAGCAACAATGACTCAAGACAACCTATGCCAACTATCAGCCACGAGGAAAGCATGAGGAGGGGCTCATTTCCCAAGGAAGGAAACTTTAAAACATGCTAAAATGGTCTGAAGGACCAAATCCTTGATTTAAGGGGAATCTTCATGTGGGGCGCCAATCCTCAAATAACTCAAGTGGATGAGGTGTGGTTAGGTGTGAACATGCACTTAGATGTCTAAATGGTTTAGGAAAGTAGTTGGACCAATATTTCCATAATGTTAATCCTTTAAAGGCAAACAATCAGGGAAAGTTGGTCCACTGAGCTAGTTTACCAAAAACCAAGTGTGAACATGATTTTTAGTGCATGTGGCTAAGTCAAGGATAATTAGGCTAAAAGTAAATGTATATTTTAGGATTATATTCCAACATGTGGCAGGGTGATAAACAGGAGGAGATCAAGGAGGCCCAGGTAGACGAGGGTTCAATTTCACCTAGATTGGATTGCATCTTCAGGAGTTTACTCTTGTAGTGAATGAGATGGACTATTCAGTAGAGCAGCTTCATGAGGATTTGGGTTGAGTTTTACATCGCCAAGATTATCTACTTATTAGTGATAGACACAGGGGTTCTAATGCCCATATCTGCAGGATAGTGAGTGGAGCAAGGGGGGATTCACATTGATCAGGTTGGCTTGGGATCCTAGCATCGAGGGACTCCTTCACTATAGGATAGTACAACGATCAGGGATGATCCAATGGCACATTTGGGACCCTGGTGAAGTTTGCAATGATAGTGGGGGTCCATAGTCAGAGAGGGTGTTTTCGCAGGAATTGCTTGAGGACAAGCGATGTTTGGTGCATTGGAAGAACTTACTAGATGAGGATGCCACCTGGGAGGGTGAGCATATTTTGGAGCACCCATCTTTGAGGTTGCTTGAGGGCAAGCAACATTTGGGAGGGGAGGACTGTCATGTCCCTTTTCAAATACATTAGTAACAGTGTGCTGCTACAAAATTTTGCACATTTTTTACTAAGGAAGAGGGCCACACACTTTTGACTTAGGGACTTAGGGGCCAAATCAACTTTATTTAGCTACTAGTTGAATGTGGGGGCCACCCAAATAGGAATTCGAATTAGCGATTCGGTATACTTGGAGGGAAAATCGAATGGGTGGATGGAGGGGCCCACATGAGGCTAAGAGGGTTGAAGGAGTTATAACGAGAGATCAGCTCTCATTTTGTTCTCATTTTGAATATTTGACAAACAAATTCACTCTTGTACGCTCTACTGCTTAGCGAATCTACCGGTTGTTTAGCCACGAATCTTTCGCAGGGAAGATTCAACCTCTACTTCGGGGGACCATCCATGCCCACCCTAGAGATATTGTTCCATAGATATTGCAGGAGTTTCCAGCAGTGATTCACTACTCAGCTAGCCACACAGAGGAAGGGACTGTGTGTTTTCTGGGTAGCCAAAAATACGCAGAGGTTGATTTAGCCGGAGAGCAACTCCCAAGATGCCAAAAATCAAAAATCAAAATCAGAGAAATTACCTTCTGCATTTTTATGGGTTTTGTCCAAGGAGTCTAAGGTTAAAAGGGCAGAATTTTATGGACCATTTTTTGGCACTTTCCAGCAGGCCGAAAGTTAGCAGATGTAGTTGGAGGGCAGCTCTCAATGGGCTGAAAATCCAAAGTCAAAATTAGAGAAATTGCCTTCAAGGTTTTTCTGGGTTTTCTCCAAGGAGTCTAAGACTAAAGGGGGAGAAATTTTTGGGCAGTTTTTGGGCACTTTCCAACAGGCCGAAAGTCAGCAGATGTAGTTGGAGAGCAGCTCCCAAGAGGCCGAAAATCCAAAGTCAAAATCAAAGAAATTCCCTTCTGGGTTTTTCTGGGTTTTGTCCAAGGAGTATAAGGCTAAAATGACAAAAAAATTTGGGTAGTTTTTGTGCACTTTCTAGCAAGCCGAATTTAGTAGATCATTAGTTTACTGGGACATCGCATAACATAGTAGAGCAGTAGCTGAAAAACCATCTTTCCAACTATTCTACCACCTGGGTTTGGTCCAGCTTGTACTTGAGACAAGCCCAAGTGCACTACTCCATTTATATAATGTACTCATTCTCTCATATTTCATAATATATGGCTCAGTAGTTCCAGTATTACAATGTTTCATGGGTGTTTGCTAAATGTTTTTAATTTTCCACTATTGCATTGTTTGTTTAATTGGTTTATCACTTAAATTCCTGTTTAGGAACATTACATATGCATGACATAACAAGTGTCGATGTCGCTTGCTTGAGAGGGAATGAGCCTTCTTGATGATTCTATGATTAAATTAACAAGATCATGATCAGATAAGCATTCAACATGTGGTTGCTATGTATACTACGTGTTTGACAAAATTTTTATCATGTGATTGGCATGTTTGACCATGTTCTATCCTTAGTATTCACTGTAAATATTTGTTGTAATTCTAGAATGAGTTCTAAAGACTTTTTGGCTATTTTAGGCAATGGCATATAGGCCAACCCTGAAAAAGTGGCATAGATCTCAGAAACGCACCCTTTGAATTGGAGAATTTTGGTAATAACTGCATGTAGGAAGGCTCATGAGTGCAGTTGGAGCCTTACAACCGAATGCACAGTGTGTTAAGTATGTGTTGGCGTGTAAATATTGAGAAGTGAAAGTCCTAGCTTAGGGATTGATCACCAATGATTTTTTTTAGTCACATGGGTGATCTAGAGTCCCTTAGGGATGGTAGTATGTTTCCACTTAGTAGACTCCACTTCCATAACTAGAACTTGGAGATTGGTTCTTGATGTAGTAACACTAAGCTCGTATTTACCCTATATATCTTGTAAATGTGGGTAAATGTGCAATGGGGTGGTTACAAACTGGTATCAAAATGAGGTTGTTGTACTGGACCTTGGAGTACATGAAGATGGTTATGGCTATCATGTGTGTAGTTATTATTGCAGTTTTGTATTATTATCATGCATGCATCATGATGTTGATGTGTGTTGATATTATTATATATATGTTGTGCTAATATGGACTGAGTTGTGCAGATAAGATAGCCTCCCGTGAGATACACTGAGGTATGAATTTGATTATGTATTCTATTTGGTTTATCTAACATGGTATGTTTGTAGGAAATAGATGATTAGAGATGAAAAGCAGAGTGGTGGAATACAAGACTCCCCTTATAGGCCTAATGTGAAATCATTGGAATGGAAAAAGTCAGTTGAGTAGCATAGAGAAGAGTATTATCTTGATCTAACAAATACATTGAGGATTCTAAGGGAAAATATTTGAATTTCCAAGGTAAATACTTGTTGGAATAAGGAATTACTGAGGGTGGGGGTGAATCAGTAATAGTGAAGTTCTTTCAATTTTAAGTATAAGCCTTCAACTCTTTTCACTATGGCCAGTTCAATGTGAGATCTTTCATACACAATACAAATGATTAGCAAGGTAAGGCATTCACATGTACATACAATCCATTACATTAGCAACATACACATATTAACACATGTATTTTTATGTGGAAACCCAAAGGGAAAAAACCACCAATCTATTTTTTATTATGATGTAAATTAAGCACCTACTTAATTACATCAATTTCTTTGTGAGCACCCACTCACAAGAGGTAATGACCCCATTAAGATAGCAAACACCTACTTGCCAAGAGGCACCAACCTCTTATGAATGAAAGCCACCACCTTCTCTAGACATTATTCTAACTTTCATAAAATTTTCAAACTGCAAACATGGGCAATTACATATACATATCAATACCAATCTGGTTCAATGCAGAAACATAATTCTACTCTTGGTCCTCTACTATTCCACATGCTCTCTTAGCCACACACAGTATCACCCTATCCTCTGCTCACAACCACATATACTCTACTCTTGGCCTTCTATTGCACAGTCCCTCTACAATTCTCTACTTTAGTCCAACAACTTGGTCCAGTTGAACAACTCTCATGAACACTGCTCTACTCTCTTCATCACATAAAACACTATAGTATTCCCCTGCTTTTCTCAATGGCAATCACTAGTTTTGTTCCTCTACTGCACTCTACTCAATGTAGTCTCTATTGCCTATTTCCACACTACCCGAGTGTACCTCTGTATGACACCTCCATACTATTGTTGCGTTTGTTGCTTGAGTCCTATGCTACATTAAACATGAGGATGGGCTCTTGACCTCTTCACCAACACTCTGTGTGATATTCCATGCTAAGAATTTAATCTCAATCCACTTACGCACCCTAGAAAAGATCCCCATGCATATTAAATTCATCACAAAGATGAGAATGTACTCCAGCATGGCTCTATTCTTCCTTTAATTCCTATAAGGCGTACACGGGAAGATCGGGGATGACCTTCTTTCAACTTTGGGAAAGGCCTCAACACTCTTTTTTGTACATCATGGTCCTCGTTTCCTTAACTCTATGATCTTTGACAATCATTATTTATTCCAGCAATGTTAACCTTCTGTGTGCATTTACTCTCCACCCATTGATTCATCAATCTTTTAACACTATGTACCACAGTATCGGAGCCACAACTCATTGTAACTTATATTAAAAGAACGTTATGAAATCACACAATTTCGATGCCTTTAGCCCCTTAGTGCTTAGCCCACTTATCGTTTTATTTCTCATCTGACCAATGCCTAAGACTCTCGGCTTAGTGATTAGGTATTAGTACCTTTATGCTCATGGCAGGGGCTATCTACCTGTGTATAGCTCTCACACTTGGTTCTTTTGGGTTTATACATCTAGACGCCAACATACATTGGATCTCCCTACATCATAACTTTCTTAAAATTTCATTTAAAGCAGAGTTTTGAAATCATCAACCTCTAATCTTCTCAATAAAACTTAGGTGCTATCCTCACTGTACACCATTGGTTATATCAATCCCCTTGACCATGCACCAACACATCTAAGCCCCTTTCATTGTAACTTTTCTCCAAGATAATTTACGATGCAGTTCTAAATTTTCAACCTCCAAAATAATTCCTTACGCCCTTCGTTCTTTGGGTCATGTTGTCGGTGCTAGACCTGCCAACATATAAGGGGATCTCCACGGTAAGAAATCCCAATCAGACCTCAGATCATTTGGTTTAGGAGTCCCAGCAATGGGTTGCATGGTAATGCCTTGACCACGATGTCGCACAGAGGCAAGTAAGATAACTCTGCCAGTAGCAAGGGTGTGACTGTTGTAGTGAGTCAAGGAAGGTGTATGAGAGGTTCTAACACAGGTGGGTTGAGATGAGGGTGAAGATGAGTTCCAAGTTGAAAGGGATCAGTCCCAACTCAGCTAAGAACACACAACGCACAGGACATACACAGGTTTTGGCAGAGCAGTCCAGTCGAATGTGGTAGTCACAACATACAAGGTAAGATAACACGTATAGCACTCATGGATCATTCCGAAGGAGTGCAACGGTTGTTACAGCAAGGTTCATGTGAGAGTTCTGTCTGATATCTGACATAGAAAACGACATGGAAGGGATAGCATTAGCAGTATATACAACACATTTCCATTAATAGATTATGCATTACAACAAATGAATCAGTTCAGATGCAGAGCACAAGTTAAAGCAACATGCATTACAAGTGTTAAAGATCAGTCTTACAACAGATACAGTACATGTGTGAAAACGTGTTGGCTCTTATTATATAAAGAAGTGTAAGTTCCAATCATACAATACATCCATGTAAATCCACTAGCCCCAACATTGGAACGTTACAGCCACATCTGCCTACTCCTCCAAAGAGATGAACTAGCTTCGTGCAGTGGAGAAGCCAAGGCACATTATAATACTATCCAAGCTCTTTCCAAGATAGTCTTATCAGAAGCTTGGCTTACCAAAAGCCTTTACAATGAGTTATGAGGGAATATTTATAGCAAAGGGTGGGGTGACCCTTGACATTCCCCTTTGTGATAGTACAACTACCCTCGTGACTCTTCACCTACTCTATGATTGTTACATCTGTTAGAGTCGATCTTGTCAGTCCTCCGTCAGAGATCAAAACTCTTTTTGCATTTCATTTTTAGGTGTCTCGCTCCATTCACTCAGCTGCATTCTGCTAGGGGCATGCCATAACCTGACGGAAGGGCCTTACCATTCATTCCCCTCATGTCTTGCACCTGTTGGCTTAGGTCTTTTCACCAATGTGTATTAAAGTCCATGACAGTAAATGTTTGATCTTTTAATGGGCAGGAGTCATTTCGGTCCTTAATTCTAGGGATTGGTCATTCGGTCTTCAAACAAGGTCCAATAAAGCTAGCAAGGCCAGAGGGAGGCTCTTATAATGTTTTGATTCAAAGATTTTCATCGTCAAGTTGATAGAATACGACTGTTCTTCAAAACTCTGTTTTGAAGAAAAGTCAACAGTTTGTCATTTGTAAAAAAATTCAAAAGTTTCTCAGTGGAGTTCTCCAAGCACAACCCTGGTCTCCTTAGCCAAATTCCATGTCGGCTACCCCTGCAAAAAATCGCCAAAAAATTTCATCATTTTAGTCAAAGAAATCAAAAAGAAGTGTGAAAAGTATAATTGTATTAGTTGTGAAAAAGTTCCAAAGTGAAAACATTACAAAATGGGTTTTGGAAGAAGGGAAAATCAAATCCAACTCTTGCAACATATTTCTCTAAGTTATATAAATCATTTGGGTCAAGTTACATTCATAAATCTCATATGCAAAGTCAATTTTAGAGGTTGGAGACCAAACTGCTATTTGGAAAGGCCGGACTGTGTTAAGAATTGGAGCGCGGCGCACAGGTGGAGTAGCGCAGTGCACATAGGGAGCGCGGCGCACTAGGTGTGACTGCACAGTGTTAAACAACACGGGTGCAACGCACATAAAGGGCGCGGCGCACAGGTGGAGCAGCACAGCGCATATGCACAGAAGCCCGATTTTGCTCAGAATTTGCAACCAATCGCCTTCAATCCTTTGAATTTGCCAGGTGGGGTCAATCTCTCAGTGTTTCATCCATTTTTATGTTAGCATGATGATAGTAAATTGCAGCTTATGGTTGCACAAAAACTTTTAATACCTACCACTTAAAATTATCAAAGCAAATCCTGGTAGGGTTACAAAATCATTGTGTTGGTGCCAAGGTTCTTCGCCCATTTCATTTTTCCTTCTTGCCCTCATTCCCTTCTTCCCTATTCCACTTTTTCCATTTCTCCCTATCCTAAAATGCTACTAAAATCCTATTCCCTATCCCCTCCGCACATTTGTCAAAGGTAAAACCAAAACCCTAGCCCATATAAATTTTCCTAACACCCCAAACTCTACCCTATATAAAATCTCCTAAACTCCCTACTCCCTAAATAAAATTCCTCCTCATAGTCCCTAATCCCTTCATATTATTCCCCTTCCTAACAGTCCCTTGTTGCATTTTCCCCTTGGTGGCAGATTTCAACACATCAAAAAGAGCAGTTAAAACACAGTTCATACACAGCAGTCATCTTGTCTTCAGGGTATTTTGTATAGCAGTCATGGCATCTGAGCATTCATCAGACTATGAGGTAGAAACCCAAAGTGACTCTCCCTTGGAAGAACAGGCACCCCGAAGGCCTCATAAAAGTGGCAGGCATGTTAGAGAGGAACCGACCACCCTTACAGAATTGCAAGCCCTCTTGCTATGTCATGTTTTCAGCATCAGTCATGCTATGAGTTTTGTCAAAAGGTGGCAATTTTACAATTTCATCATGAGTTGGCTCATCTTTTTGTGCTGCACTTGCATGGAGATCAAGCTATCTTGGATGGTGTCACCTTCGCACTTGCACCAGAATTTGTCTCATTGGCAACCGGTATACCTAACATTGGTGAACCATGGCACAAGAAAAAGAAGATTTACCGACAACATTATGAGCCATACATCAAAACCAGTTTCTTAAGGCATCTCAAGAGAGTGTTCCCATTCCGGTATCTGAAAGACGAATATGCTCCACTAATGAGATTGATTATGAAATATTTCAGCTGTGAGGGGCGATTCTCTCGTCTTTATGCTTATCACATCAGGTTGCTCATGCATTTCACCAGGGTACAGATGATGAACATTTCGTATTTCATTTGCTGGAACATAGAGAGGATGACTACCTTTATACAGCGCAAAACACCTCAGTAGCAACTTAACAGTGTCTATCATTTTGCTCTTATTAAGATTTTGGTGGTTCATCAGCTTGGATTGCAGGGCATCACTTGGGATGATTTCATCTCGCGTGATTTATTTAGAGCTTCACGGATAGTAATAGAGGTTAAGCATGAGGGTGAACCTTCTCATCGGTATGAGCGCCATGAGACTGCTAGTGTGCCGGTTTTCATCACATATCAGAAAGGCACCAGACGTTTGTTTGCAGCGGCAAAGCGAGTGTTATCTCCAACCGGGGTGGAAGGGGCCTTGCTTCCACCATCAGCATCACAAGAACAGGACAAAGGCAAGGATCCAATGCAGGATGAGGGGCCTTTAGGTGAGCCATCAGGTGAACGAGAGACCAAATTCATTCTCCTTCATGATGATGATACAGATACAGAACCGACAAGTGCACAGCTTAAAGAGATCATCCAGGAGCAGCAAGCAGAGATTCAAGCCTTGTCCCTTGATTTGGAAAGAGCCAAATGGAACATGAAATATCTGGAGTATAGGAACAAACAGTTGGAGGATCAACAAGCGATCATGGAGCTACAAAACATTCGTGAGCATCGCCAAGCTGCACAAAGGAGAAGAGTTGAGCTCACATCATTGGAGCAAGAGATTAATGAGGATCGGGAGGCCAATCTCGAGAGAGTTAACATGCACTTAGAGAGGCTATTAGAAAAGGCCGACAAGGACCATGCATTGCTAAGACACATGGCTTTCCACTACATGGCGCGAAACAAAGTGTGCAAGGCCCGAATCAGGAATTTGAAGGCGAAATTGAGGAAGGCAATCAAGAAGCAAAAGAGGCAAAGGGAGCTCAATCGACTTTAGATATTGGCCAAAGCCTCTTTGGCCCAGCATAACACTTGATAAGGAATCTCTAGCCCAAATTTCAAGAAACTTAGGGCACTTTTGGTGTTTTTGTAATTTTTTGTGCAAAAAACAGGGTTTTTCTCCCTATGCACCACGCCACCTGGCACGCGCTTACAATAGGGAGCTCCAAATGAAAAAAGGTTTGCATTTTTGGATTTTTCATGGAAAATCATGACTGTTGGTGCATTTCCCAGAAGTTTGTGCCAGTTTTGAGTCCTCGGGAGGTCAAAAACACCCAAAAAATGACCTCTCTGCCCCTATTTTGACACACTGGAAGCAGTCTTGGGAGATTGCAGTTTTGGAGGAGAAAATGGGCACCAAATTCAGAAATTCCACATGGGTTGGAGAGTAGACAGCAGGGCTTTCCAACAAGCACACTTGGGCTCAATTTGGGCTTCCGCAAGGGCCTCAAAACTAGCTCCAAAGTAGCACGACGCATACAGTTTTTGGCGCGGCGCACAGACACCCAAAGGCCAAAATCGCGCCCGCTTCGCGAAATTTCGACTCGCAATTTTCTCCAAGTGGGCCCGATAATTTGAAATAATTTTTTCCTAGCATTAAAGGCAAACTTTGAAAAGCAATTTTGGCTTCTATCCAAGTGGCCAAATGAAGGCGAACAGCCACCCACAAAATCTATGCTCATGTTTGCTTTTTTCTAATTGGTCTTCATAGAAAATTAAATGTAACTTTTGATGGTTGGCTCTTCATTGCCTGGGTTGATCAACCTTCCCATGGCAAAGCTTATTTATTGTATTGAGAGTCATTTTGTAAAGGGTTGCAATTTCTGGGAGCAGTGGGAGAGAAACCCAGTCACTCACTGTACATTTTGACATAGAATTAATGAAAGATTGCAGCTCTGGTTCATGAGATTCTTGTGGCATGAGTTTAGCAAATGTATATTCTTTATGTTTCATATCATTTCGTTATGTTTCATATTTTCATTCATATTCATTTCTAGTGAAAGCTTTCTAAGTAAAAAGGTAGAATTCAGTGTATTGCTCTGCCTTTGGATAGTTTTCGCGTTCTATGTTTTCTTCTGTTGAAAAGGATTCATGTATTTATGCCCTTTTCACACTCTCAAACAATCTCTCCGTCTCATAATTTTTAAAATCTAATTGCTAGAATTTCTGCCTGTCTTGCCTCACAAAATAACCTGCATCTTTGAGTTAAATTCTCTGCTCATGCTGTTCCTTGGCCCCACACATCCCAGAAAACTCAATCATTCTTCAAAATACCTCCATCATATTTGTTTACCTAGCCTAAAATCAGTATTCATTTTTGAGTCATCTCAGACCCTATTGTTTATTTTCCTGAGTGTGACCCGGAGAGAGCCCTCTCCTGTTCTAGTAGGGATAGCTACCAGACTGAGCGTGGTTTGTGGTTACCCTGAATTTTTCCTTCTTTCAGCCTAAGGCAAATTTAGGTGCTAACAACATCCAACTATTGACATTGACATGACTCGTCATTACAATGCACATGTACTCATGTGAGACAACATGGCTTGAGAAAGCCTTGCAAGACATCACTGACACTTGGTCCAGCGTGATGAGACCAACTCTTTGACATGCTTGTGATGGTGGAGCTGGTGAGTTGATGCCAAGCTTGGTCGTCCTTGAAGGTGTGCATGCACCTCATGGTGACATCTTGCTGAAGCAAAATCTTCCCTCCATTGCAATCAGTGCATTGGTTCGGCCCCTTCATCCAACTCGTCTGCTAACATGTTCATGGTCTTATTGGGTGCGGCTGAACCGACAACAAACTGATGCATAGTGTCTATGCTGATCTTCAAGTGTTGGTTGGTGGTCATGCGCATCAACTTGCCGAAGTACATGTTCAAATCTAGTTGGATTTGCTTCTTGTCCTTTCCTTGGTGAGTGTGTTGAATGGGTTGGATTGCATGCATGTGCACAATGACATGCATGCAGTTGAATCACTTGCATGCGGTCAAAAACACCGCTCACCATGTCTGCTCCGTGTCAGCTGTTGGGATGGATCATTAACTTGTATGGGCACAATTTCATCCATAAGTGCCCATTGTTGTTCTTGTTCCTACTGCAACTCATTCGTCTGCCTGTGCAGCTTCATGTTCTTCCTGAGTTGTTGGTTCAACACATGCAACTCCTTCTCTATTCCATTCTCTATCTTCATGCGATCTTCACGTCACATCATCACCTCACAGCCTAAGTCTCCAAAGTTTATTTCATTGTCAATGGATCTCCTTTATCTTGAAACTTTGTTCTACCTCTGTGTTTTCAACAACCTTCCTCTTGTATTCATTACATTCGTTGCATTCGCTGCATTTGTTGTATTCGCTACATTCATTATGTTCACTACATTCGGTATGTTGCCTTCAGCTGTTGTTCATGATGTTGCTTGTTGTGATGTTGTTGTTGTCATATCTTGATGTCCTTGTCTATGAACAACTTGATGTCTTCATGAGTAGGCAAGCTCATAGACACTTGATCGACTACATCCCCAAGTGTGCTCTGAACGATGTCTCTGGCTCTGCTCTCTTGAAACCATTGTACCTGCACTGCTGAGAGGCAAATGAACACCTGCAATACCTGGAGACATGGAAAAACTCATGGCAAGCAATCTGTCAGTCGAAAACCAAAATGAACTTGAGAACTGACTTGCAACATACCTGTGTGACTGATCATGAAGGTTGTGCACTTTCGGCCAGGAGGTCGGGAGACCGACTATCAAGACTGCACAATGAATAGTCTGGGCTGCTAGAATATTGACTGACTACTGGAACTGCACAATGCACAGTCCATTCTCGCTGTTGACCGTTGGGATTGCGCAATGTGCAATCTCAGCTGGCAATGGTTGCAGCTCACTGACTGCATTGCACAATTTTCTTGGCCAGCAATCATTGTCCCTCATGATTGCACAAAGCGGGCCTAGGGAGTAGCTACTGGGAAGAAATCCATATTTCCAGAGAGGAAGGCAGGGACATCCCTCTCATGATTGCACAATGTTGTCTTGGTGAGGCAGAGTCCGAGCCAAGGCTACCCAGATTCGCCGATGGGCAACTGAAAGAAAATGTTATAGTGAATGCATGGTGACGCTTAGTGATAGCAAAAGAGATTGATAGTGCATGCAAACATGAATAGAAGATTCAGTAAACAGATCAACATGCATGTGGGTGAAGTGATTTGTCAAATCAGCGACTGGTCGTGCAAAACAGTTTCATGCATGCAATAATAGTGAGATAGCAACAAAAAATGAAACAGTGCTAGGAGAAGCTAGTATACATGTAAACGACCGCAAGCACTCTCTAAAATCAGGAAAACAGTACTCACACAAGAGAAAACACAAAAAGCGACAAAAACACAACACAAGGCATGGGAAGCGGGGTTACCCCAAAAGAGCTAGGATGAATGTGCCCGCTGCTCCTAGATGTGATGTGGGATGTCAAAGCTATGAGGTTGATGTGAGGGATGAGCTCTGCAACATCCGGTTGATGAGTTTTGATAACATCAAGGTTGTGATGTGCATGCCACAAATCTAGGGAAAGCAACACTTGGTGGGAGGTTTCTGAAATGATCCTTGCATGTAACATCCAACTGCTAAACATAAATCCTTGAAACAAGGGATGCCTTTGCATGTTGCCTTGGGAGAAGCAGTCCATGCATGCAAGTCTATTTTTCTTGGTCCCAGAGGGAACCAGTAAACTCAGTTGCACATGTAAGAGACTGCTCGATTGCTAGAAGGAAATGCACATTTCTGGTTGGGAGCTGGGCTAACTACCCAGGAGATTTGCAAAAATTTTGGGCAGAGCAGCTGACTGCTACCCAGATTTGCACAAAATCTAGGCTGAGAAACCCTGCTGGGAGTGTTGACTGACAGGATTGCACAATCTTGGAGCCCAACAGGCTGCTAGGCATGATTGTACAATTTCTGGAGGGAAGGTTGGTTTCCCTCCAGAAATGCTCAATTTTCTTGGGGAAGCTGCTCAGCCTCCAGCTGGACCAAGTCTGGGTGAACAGCTTGTGCGGGGGATGCATCAAGCTGTGATAGACATGTTGCCTTTATGCAAGAAAAACACTGAAGCTTGTGAACTTGACAAAGCAATGCAAGCTGATGTGAAGGTTGGAAGGGAGGCTCCAAAATGAAGCTAAGGAAAAATTTTGGAGGGTGGTTGTAGCTGCTACAACACTTGGCAACACATTGGTAGAACTCCAGCTCTCTGAATGGACCTTGTTCATGAAAAGAAAGTCTAACACCTCCGGAAGTATTGTTCAGTTCTTAGCTCCTCTTGGTTTCCACACTAGCTTGATTGTAAGATGTAGCATCTGCCAAGCTCTTGGTCGATTGACACACATTCCAAGCCAAGGCAACACAGTTGTTTCAATTGGGGTTGAGGGGTATATTGGTGCACAAGCAATAAAGTCATCAGAGCCTTAGTTTCATCTCTAATGTTGCTCTATTGCTAGCATGCCTAGATAGTACCTCGGCGGAGTCACATAAGAACACAAGCATGGCTCCGCTACCATCGAGCCTGGTCAGTACCCTAGCAGAGTTACTTGCATCACCTCCCTGCATAGGAGGCCTTTCTCTTCTTTCTTCTTATTCATTTTTCATTTTTTCAAACTTTTTTCACTTTTTTCATTTTGTAACTGTGCATAGCACTTATTCATTTCAGACGTGGAAGAGGGATTCAGACTTATTGAGAGCAGAAGAGGTTGTTCCAGTAGAGAAGTAGTTTATTATACCTCTAATGTGCCCGTTAAGGTTTTTCCCCTCACCTTACTCTACTTGACTGAGCTGACAAGGGTTAACCCAAAAACAACCGACTAGAGTAGGTGACACTAGTTAGTGCACAAGCATTGTGTTTTCACCAACATTCAATTTGAATAGTACGTATTTTCCATCGACATATCATGGACTGAAAGTAACAAGTTCTTCATACAAAGGCAGGATGATAGATAACCAAGTAGTGGTAGCAGCACAAGGCCTCTTTTACTTTATCCCGCTTACTTCAAGAGTCATACATGGTTTCATGCGAAGCTATCCTTGAAACGAAACAAGTGAACTAACAAACAACAAAGCAAAGAGTAGAAGCAAAAGTGAAAGCAAAGCAAGTAAGCAAACAAGCAAGTAGACAAACAAACAAACAAAGCAAGTAATAAAACAAGCACGCAAGCAAACAACTCAAAATCAAACACTACTTCTACTCCTAAGATAATAGTGCATGGGTCATCTCACGTGAAGTGATACTTCCAATGTAGCCACCATCGCTTTGGTTGACCCATATTGGTGAAGGCATGGTTCACGAACAAGACAGTCATGCGAACCAACAAACAAGAAATATGTAACAGTTAAGACAAACACACTCTGAGCTTACAAGCGCCATAGAACAAATATGAGTGAATGAATGACATGAATTATGTGGTGTTTCCATGATGTTGTGCTACACTGCATGCAGATGTTGAGTGTATGCATTCTCTTGACTATGATGAGCAAGAAAACGTGATAAAGGTAGACCACTTGTGTTGTGCATGTGTGCTTGCTGTGTAAGATTCCTCCAACGCATGAGCGATGGGATCATGTAGATCGAGTGGAGGAAGTGAAATTTGGGTGTTTGGTTGATCTTCTATGAAAAGAAGAGAGTGATGAGGAACCTTGAGTGGTTCAACAATTTCCTGACCGGAAGTGAAACCAACCTCAGGACAGCGAGGGCCTGACATAACCCTCAACTCCGGCTAAAGTGCCTTGACAATCTGGGGGTTTTGACCTCATGGATAGATATATCCTCGTAGACCAGTGTCTTGGATAGATTAACAATGATTGAATCAACATCGTGATCGGATGAGGATGGGAATAGATCATGACAACCAAGATCAGAAAATTTGAGATGTTCGTCGACAACCTCATGATTTGATGAATCAGGCAGAGGGGTAGATGAGAAGAAAAATTGTTCACCATTTGTGTTTTCATGAAAGATATATGACATATCAGACGGATTTTTCGAGGAGGATGTGTCCTCTTCACACTGTGATGATAGACTGACATCTGAGGTGTCCTGTGAATTATCGAAAGTAGAAGCGTCTGGAAATGAGTTTTCACAGGAGAAATCAGTAGTGGCAAAATCACAAGGGATGTCAGGATGAAGCAGATGAGGTGCGGCTGGAAGGGATTCATCCTTCAACACAGGCTCTTCTTTAGATTCTTGCACACATTCATCATGAATGATGGTGTAGGTTGGATGCATAACACCAACTCCATCGACAACTTGATCATCGTTCACAACAGGTGAGGAGTCTGGGATGGGAGAAAACAAGACAGTACAATCCGGAGGATCAACAGAACGTGAAGACGGAGGTCGAGGGAATGATTCCACGTGACAACCAACAAGCTTGCAAGCCAAATATGTGCAAATATTGAGAGCAGGTGGGGTGGGAGGATGTGACAGTTCAACAGAGGTGTGTGCATGATCTCCCACATCACTCTGTAATGTCACAAGTGGACAGTCACTTGTGACAGCAATTGTGCCTACCTATGATTGCGCAACTCCATCACCGAAGTGTGTTGAGCAAGGTTCAGGTATGTGAAGAAGATACTCAAATATTCCATCAAGAAATTACCAATCAATATCATCTTCTGGAAATCAGTAAGAAAGATTACAAAATCATGTGTGAAACTGTTCAACGGATTCATCGAGTCCTTTTTGTAATTTCATAATTTCATTGTTGAGTGATTTACAGTCATAGTGATTGAAAGCACAGTCTATCTCTATGACCAGATGAGAAAGAGAATGAATATATTTTTTGAGCAGCCTGTCACACAAGTGCATTGGGTTCCCTTAAAGCATGTAGATGAATAGCGCGCAACTCATGTATTCGTAAAAAAATCCATGTCTTTTGCATAAGCCTACAATGTCAACCGCGTGCCTTACCAAGGCAACGTAGCCTCCATAATCAAATGTTTTATGAGACAAGTTATCCGATATTTGTTCCAAGATGATGAAATCATTTCCATAAGACATACATTCCAGAAGAGTAGCTCGGTAGTGAGTCATGATAGATGTGCAGAGATTCAAAACAGATGTGAAGACTCATCTTGTCACTAGCCCTCCTTCTAGTGCCAAAATGTTGATGGTATTGGACTCACCAACGTGTAAGGGAATCTCCCCGATAAGAAGTCCCAATCAGACCTAAGAACATTTGGTGTAGGAGTCCCAGCAGCGGATCGTATGGTAATGCCTTGACCACAATGTCACACAGAGGCAAGCAAGATAACTCTATTAGTAGCAAGGGTGTGACCGTTGTAGTGAGTCAAGGGAGGTGTATGAAAGGTTCTAACACAGGTGGGTTGAGATGAGGGTGAAGATGAGTTCCAGTTTTAAAGGGATCAGTTCCAACTCAGCTAGGAACACACAACACATAGGACATACACAGCTTTCGAAAAGCAGTCCACTTAGATGCGATAGTCACAACATACAAGGTAAGATAACATGTATAGCACTCATGGATCAGTCTAAATGAGTGCAAAGATTGTTACAACAAGGTTCATGTGAAAGGTATGTCTGATGTCCGACAGAGTAGTCGCCATGGGCGGGACAGCATTAGCAACATATACAACACATTTCCATTAATAGATTATGCATTACAACAAATGAATCAGTTCAGATGTAGAACACAAGTTAAAGAAACATGCATTACAAGTGTTAAAGATGAGTCTTACAATAGATACAATACATGTGTGAAAACGTGTTGGCTCTTATTATATTAATAAGTGTAAGCTCCAATCATACAATACATCTGTAATATTCCTAATTAGCCATGGCTAATTGGAATATTCGATTTTGCTCAATTTTTCCTTCTATAGTTATTTATAAATAAAAAGGTGAGGAAAGGGGGACATAACTCACTTTTTGAATAAAAGTCACTCCCTAGTAGCACAACGTTGTAACTTAAAAGGGGAGCTAAGGGGGCCAAGGGACCACGTAGAGAAGGGGGCCCATGTAGACACTTGGAGGGACTGCGCAGATGGAGAAGGAGCACGTGGCAAGAGAGAGGCTACGTTGGAGGAGGTGGGCCTTAGGGTTTTGAGAGAGGCCAACACTATAAAGGAGAGAGGAGCCTCTTCATTTTGGTTATTGGATTATGTTGCATTTGAGCTAGTCACTTCGACTTAGAGCACGCTATCTGTTTAGCCTATCTGCAGCACTGTTTAGTGCAACGAGTGTCTTCGTTCAGAATCTCACCCTTAACCCCGGGGGACTTCGAGTGCCTACTTGGGCAAGGTAGTTTCATCAATATTTTGCAGGAGGAGTGATCTCTGGAGTTGAGGAGGAACTGATCATTTTGATGACTGTGCAGTCTTGAGAGGGGAGGACGCTATCTCTTTTGGTAGGAGCTCGAGATTGGGGTTATGTGGAGGATTTGAGCTGGGAGATTGAGCAAGGGATCAGCCCTTGCATATTGGAGGATTTTGACAGAGTTTCGGGTAGATTTTTGGAGGATTTTCTTAAGGGGCATCGTAGAGACTTGAGGGACTACGTAGATCCCCAAGGGGGTGATTTTCGGGGGTCAGCTATTTTAAAAAATATTTTTGGGCTTTTTTGGGTTTATTGAGCAGAGGTTGATTCCAGAGTTTTAGCTTTTTCTGAGGAGGGGAACAACCCCAAATCCTCATTTGATTCCAGCAGTAGTAGCAGTTCTCCGGCAGTTTAGACGCAGTTCAAAGAGAGGCCATTTCCTTACCATTCTGAGTGTATTTCTTCACTTTCCTTGTGCAAGTCGAGGTGCTATTTTTTTAATCACCTCTTGTACTCTTTCCATTACTCCGTATAATAAAATGGCTTAGCATTTTTCGAGTATCTACTTGTATTCCATATATACATTATTGTATGTTGCACTACTTTATTTCTATGATTGGATTTTACTTGTGTTTGAGGGATATCTCTGCTAAGGGATATTACAATGGTATCAAAGCATCGATCTGGCTCAGCCTGTGGAGCTAGTAGTCTATGCACCAAGGGAGAATCCCTACATCTGTTATAGAGGTAGGAAATACAAAGATATTGAGCGTAGGTTGGAGAACACCTACGAAGAGGGAGACTGTGTTTGGGTGGTGAACATAGAACAGGAGGAGCCTGTGGTGGACGTAGAGCAGGAGCATCTGATGGTAGATGAGGATGGGAAGAGACTTATGGACATGCTCCTCAAATCACTGCAGGATCTGTCGAGGCAGATCGAGGTGATGGGGCAGAGATTCACGGCAGTGGAGGTTAGACAACGTGAGAACCCACGGGTTTTCCAGGTTGGTGAGGGATCGGGTACATCCCACCATTTGCCATAGCAGGGTGCCACTCAGCGTGATACTACTCAGCGGATGGCCTCACATGCCCCTACACACTCTACCATGCCCACTTTCCTAGGAGTAGACACGGGGGCCGTAGCCCAGCAGGAGATAGAGACCGGTCATATGGGTGATTATTTTGCAGAATACCAGGCCTATGGGTAGGAGCTCAGGGATGCTCTCTCATTTAGAGACTTTGTTCAGCTCCAGTGGGATAGTAGACCTCGCGACCATCACAGAGGATACCAGCATTATCATGATGGAGACACCCACTACACAATTAGTAGATTCCAATTGCCTACATTTGATGGCTCATCATACATTTCGGAAAAATCTTGGGTGGAGAAGTTGGACATCTATTTCCAGCTTAACCAGATGTCGAAGACAGAGGCCATCAAGGTGGCGACATTACATTTGGATGGTGAGGCCCAAGACCGGTGGTTCCATGGGATGGTTACACTCGAACACTCCACAGTGAAGACATATGCCAAGTTCACCGGGAGATTGATAGAGAGATTTGACCGGGGGAATCCGGAATAGCACTTTGTTGAGCTGATGAAGCTCAAACAGACCAGGAACCGAGAGACATACATTGCAGACTTCTTGAGGGTTTCAGTGATGGTGCCAGATCTATTCGTGACACGGAGGATCTACATGTTTGTTGAGGGGTTAGAAGATCCACTTTGGGGTCTAATCAGATCCACTAGACCAACCACACTCCAGGATGCTATTAGCAGGACCCGGGACTTACAGGATACCTTACCCAGGACCCGGACACCTTACCCCCAGAGACAGGGTTTCCAGCTTAAGGGGAAGGATGTGAGGATTCTGCCTCCAAAGGGAAATCTAGTAAAAGCATAGATTGATGATGATTCCAGGAGGGAGCTGAAGAAGAAGCAGTTATGCTTTAGCTGTCAGGAGTCGTGGGCATCGAGCCATAGATGTGCTACTGGCAAAGCACATTTTATTGAGGTCTTCTCTAAGAGCAGCGGGGAAGAGGATGAGGAGGATGATGTGGAGGCAGGAGAGAGTCATGCCACACAGGATTCTTTGCCACCTCCACCACCACCAATAGGTGGTGCAGCTTTTTCACCTACCGGAGGGGCCCTTGCAACATTGTGAGGAGTTCCCAAGTATTTGACATTGCACGTATGGGGGACAGTACATGGCCAGTGAGTATCAGTTTTCGTTGACAGTGGGGCAACCCACAACTTCATCAATGCATAGATCGTTGAGCGGAGAGGTATACAAGCAGAGAGCTTTGATGGCTTTTCAGTTTTAGTCTGAGGAGATCAGACCATGGTGTGTGCTCGTTATGTCCCAGAGTTATCAGTGATGATGGGCACCTACACACTAACTGACCACTTTTTCATGATCAATATTCCGGACACCAACTTGATGCTAGGTGTTCAGTGGCTTATCACTCTAGGGAAGTTCATGACAGATTGGAAGGCCCTGGAGATGGAGTGGGATGATGAGAAGTCAGGGAGGCATGAGAAGATATGGGGACAGCACACATATCCGCCTCAGACTGTTTCGGCTCATCGGATGGAGGCAGTCTTCTGGAAGGGAGATGTAGAGTGGGTAGTGGAGCTGCGTGCATCAGAGGCAGGGACTACAGGGCAAATGGTGCACCCAGAGATAAAGTCCATCCTTGACCAGTATGCCATAGTGTTTGGGGAGATTCCATCGGGACAGCCACTGGACCGGGGGTTTGAGCACACCATTGAGCTGGAGCAGGGCATACAGGCAGTGATTACTACCCCCTATAGGCATCCCAAGGCCTATCAGGATGAGATTGAGCGGGCCATTAGTTGCTGGCTCTTGGGCACATTCGGCCGAGCACGAGTCCTTTTGCTTCTCCATGGTGTTTGTTGAAGAATAAGGACGACACATTGAGGATGTGCATCGACTACAGGGCCCTGAACAAGAAGACGCTGAAGAACAGGTACCCCATACCCAGGATCGATGACTTGATGAATGAGTTGAGAGGAGCATGGTTCTTCTCAAAGATTGATTTGAGATCTAGGTACCATCAGATTCGTGTGAGGGAGTAGGATATTCCCAAGACCGCCTTCAGGTGTCACTATGGGCACTTTGAGTTTTTGGTGATGCCCTTTGGGCTAACCAACGCACCAGCTAAATTCCAGTCCTGCATGAATCACATCTTCCACAGTCACTTAAGTAAGTTTGTGTTGGTGTTCTTTGATGATATTCTCATTTACAGCAAGACTTGGGAGGAGCATCTCCAGCACACTGAGACATTTTTTCTCATCTTGGAGGAGCAAGAGTTCTATGCCAAGCTCTCCAAGTGTGAGTTTGGGTTGACAGAGATGTTGTACTTGGGACACATCATAAGTGTGGATGTAGTGAGAGTCCAAGAGGAGAAGATCAGGGCCATCAGAGATTGGTCGGAGCCGAGGAACGTGACAGAACTTCAGGGATTCATTGGCATTTGTACTTACTCCTGGAAGTTTGTCAAGAGTTTCTCACAGCTTGTTGCACCCCTGACAGATCTGACAAGGAAGGGGGCATTCGGTTGGTCGGATATAGCGCAGCAAGCCTTTGATAGGCTCAAGGAGGCTATGAGCAGGTTCCCAGTGCTTGTATTGCCAGATTTTTTGCAGCCATTTGTTTTGGAGTGTGATGCGTCGGGAGAGGGGATCGGTGCAGTGTTGATGCAGGGAGGTCACCCTATAGCCTTTGAGAGTCGGAAGCTCCTTCTGCATGAGAGGTTGTATTCTATATACGACAACGAGATGCTGGCCATTATGCATGCATTGGCCAAATTTTGGTAGTATTTAGTGGGTAACAGGTTCAGGGTGAGGACTGATCACAACAGCCTCAGGTTCCTTTTGGAGCAGAAACAGCTACAAGAGAGGTAGCAGCATTGGATCAGTAAGATCCAATCGTATGACTTTGACATTGAGTATGTCAAGGGTAAGAACAACGTGGTAGCAGATGCCCTTTCACTTAGACCAGCCACATTGTCTCTTATGAGCTTGGACACAGACTGGAGGGTTCGACTCTTAGTAGAGTACTCCAAGGACAGATTTGCATGTGAGGTTCTGGATGGGCAGGTGGCGGGTGACAGGTACAGGGTAGTTGATGAGATCATCTACTATAGGGACCGGATCTTCTTGACTAAGGGATCTCAACTCAAGAAGAAGATACTTCAGGCATCACATGATTCACCATTGGCTGGCCATCAGGGGTTTATCAAAACCTACAGGGCCATTAGAGAGAGGTTCTCATGGAAGGGCCTCAAGGAGGATGTACTCCATCATATCCATGAGTGCGATATTTTCTAGAGGAACAAGGGGGAGATGAGCCATCTCGCAAGATTATTGCAGCCTCTTCCCATTCCAAAGGGGAAATGGGAGTGTATTTCGATGGACTTCATCACAGGGTTGCCCATGGTGCAGGGCAAGGACTGTATCTTTGTCATCGTTGATCGACTGACAAAGTACGCACACTTTTTTGCCATATCCACACACTACACAGCAGCGCAAGTGGCCGAGCTATTCTTCAGAGAGGTCTTCAAGCTACATGGTCTTCCTAAGACCATCATCAATGACAGGGACAGTTGTTTCATGGGCGGGTTTTGGCAGGAGCTTTTCTGGTTGGAGGGGACGGAGTTGACACCGAGTACCCGTTATCACCTACAAATGGACGGGTAGACAGAGATAGTTAACAAGTGGTTGGAGGGCTACTTGCGTAACTATGTCAGTGGGCAATAGCGAGCATGGCCGAAGTGGCTGCATCTAGGGGAGTACTGCTACAACACTACACATCACATGTCCATTGGTATGTCACCATTCTATGCTTTGTATGGATATCATCCTTTATCTTTTGTTGACATGATGTTTCGTGATAGCAAGGCTCCGAGAGCCAAGATTTGGATCCAAGAGAGTCAAGATATCCTCCGAGCTCTCAAGGATAGTATGGATACAGCGCAGAACCAGCAAAAGCCATATGCTGACGGGGGTCGGGTTGAGAGACAGTTTGAGGTAGGGGACTTGGTCTACCTAGAATTACAGCCATACAGATAGTCATCACTAAAGCATAAGGGAGATGAGAAGCTCAAGCCCCGCTTTCATGGGCCATACAGGGTGATACGTAGGATTGGACAGGTTGCGTATGAATTGGAGCTGCCCCAAGGCAGCAAGATTCATAACGTTTTTCATGTATCATGCCTGAAGAAGGCATTGGGGCAGCAGGTAACAGTGACAGATGAGCTACCACAAAATGATGATGAGGGGCATTTGGTGTTGCAGCCAGAGGCTATTATTTATGCTAGGGAGAGGCAGCTGCAGAGCAGGAAGGTCCGGGAATTCTTTGTGAGGTGGAAGAATTTACCAGATGAGGATGCCACTTGGGAGAGTGAGAAAATTTTGCAGTATCCATCACTTCAGTTGCTTTAGGACAAGCAACATTTTTCCGGGGGAGACTGTAATATTCCTAATTAGCCATGGCTAATTGGAATATTCAATTTTGCTCAATTTTTCCTTCTATAGTTATTTATAAATAAAAAGGTGGGGAAAGGGGGACATAACTCACTTTTTGAATAAAGTTCACTCCCTAGTAGCACAACATTGTAACTTAGAAGGGGAGCCAAGGGGGAAAAGGGACCACATAGAGAAGGGGGCCCACGTAGACACTTGGAGGGACTGCGCAAATGGAGAAAGAGCACGTGGCAAGAGAGAGGCTACGTTGGAGGAGGTGGGCCTTAGGTTTTTGAGAGAGGCCAACGCTATAAAGGAGACAAGAGCCTCCTCATTTTGGGTATTAGATTGTTGCATTTGAGCTAGTCACTTTGACTTAGAGCACGCTGGCTGTTTAGCCTGTTTGTAGCACTGTTTAGTGCAACGAGTGTCTCCATTTGGAGATCTCACCCTTAGCCCCAGGGGACTTCAAGTGCCTGCTCGGGCAACGTAGTTTCATCAGTATTTTGCAGGAGGAGCGATCTCTAGAGTTAAGGAGGAACTAAGCATTTTGATGACTGCACAGTATTGAGAGGGGAGGATGCAGTCTCTTTTGGTAGGAGCTCCGGATTGGGTTTATGTGGAGGATTTGAGCTGGGAGATTGAGCAAGGGATCATCCCTTGCATATTGGAAGATTTTGGTAGAATTTCAAGTAGAGTTTTGCAGGACTCTCTTCAGGGGTAGCGCAGAGCCTTGAGGGGCTGCATAGATCCCCAAGGGGTTGATTTTCGGGGGTCAACTATTTTAGAAAAGCTTTTTGGGATTTTCTAGGTTTATTGAGCAAAGGTTGATTCTAGAGTTTTATCATTTTCTGAGCAGGGAACAGCCCCAAATCCTCATTTGATTCCAACAGTAGCAGCAGCACAACAGTTCTCTGGTAGTTTGGACGTAGTTCAGAGAGAGGCCATTTCCTTACCATATTCTAAGTGTATTTCTTGACTTGCCTTGTGCAAGTCGAGGTGCTATCTTTCTAATCACCTCTTGTACTCTTTCCATTACTCAGTTAATAAAATGGCTTAGCATTTCTCTCTGCATTTCTCGAGTATCTTCTTATATTCCATGTATACATTATTGTATGTTGCACTATTGTTATTTCTCTGGTTGGAGTTTGCTTGTGTTTGAGGGATATCTCTGCTAAGGGATATTACAACATCCATGTAAACCCACTAACCCCAACAGTAGAACGTTACAGCCACATCCACTTGCTCCTCCAAAGAGATGAACTAGCTCCATGCAGTGGAGAAGCCAAGGCGCGTTACAATACTGTTCAAGCTCTTTCGAAGATAGTCTTATTAGAAGCTTGGCTGACCAAAATCCCTTACAATAAGTTATGAGGGACTATTTATAGCAAAGGGTGGGGTGACCCTTGACATTCCCCTTTGTGGCAGTTCAACTACCCTCATGACTCTTCACCTACTCTATGACTGTTACATCCAACTATTGACACTTGACTTACACTTGACATGACTCATTATTACAATGCACATGTACTCATGTGAGACAACATGGATTGAGCAAGCCTTGCAACACATCACTAACACTCAATCCACTGTGATGAGACCAACTCTTTGACATGCTTGTGATGGTGAAGCTGGTGAGCTGATGCCAAGCTTGGTTTTCCATGACGGTGTGCATGCACCTCATGGTGACATCTTGTTGAAGCGAACTCTTGCCTCTGTTGAAATCGGTGCATTGGTTCGGCCCCTTCATCCAACTCATTTTTTAATATGCACATGGTCTTCTTAGGTGCGGCTAAACCGGAAACACATTGTTGCATAATGTCCGTGCTGATCTTCAAGTGTGTGTTGGTGGTCATGTGCACCAACTTGCCGAAGTACATGTTTAGCTCTAGTTGGACTTGCCTCTTGTCTTTGCCTTAGTGAGTGTGTTGAATGGGTTGGATTACATGTGTGTGCACAATGACATGCATGTTGTTGAATCCCTTGCATGCGATCAAAAACACTGCTCACCATGTCTGCTTTGTGTCAGCTGCTGGGATGGATCTTTAACTTGTACGGGCGCAGTTTCATCCGTGAGTTCATGTTGTGCCCACTATTGTTCCTGTTCCTGATGTTATCACTCAGGTTGTTCCCCAAAAGTTGTAATAAAAGGGAATACGGCTGAGGTAACCATAGACTAATCTTTTAGATGCAGGTTCTAGCCAATCTGCACCCAGAGAGGGCTCTCTCTTTATAATTTAGCTTTTTTTAAGGTATATTAGGCCAGTTATGAAGTACAAGGGTTTTTTTTATTTTTGGATGGTGATATTCTATAGAACAGGGGTGTAAATCTGTGAAGTTCAATCCATTGGGCTAATGGAGTCTATGAGGATGAACTGCTGGATATGGTTTCTTTGACAGAGGGTGGTACTACAAGCAAGGTAATCAATCATGGAACAATTTATAAGCTGGAATCAGGTGGGATGGAGTCAGTGGGTGAAGGGAAATTAAGAATCCTTCATCATTTTGACAGAGGGAAAGTGGATGAATATTGCCAGGGAGCAGTTAAGAATTCCTTAGCTATATTCAAGATGTAAGAACCAGGGGAAGCAGGATCAGTCAAGAATTCCTATTTATGCTAATTCTGAAGAAAACATTAACAATAACAAAGATTGAACACAAAGTGCAGTCAAAAAAATTCTAAGATTATTCTTTTTCTCTATTATTAAGATCATGAAACATATGTGGTATAATAAAATGCAAAGACAGTAAACACAAGTTAGAAAGACTTATTGATCCATGCAATGATTCAAGAATTCTGTAACATGGTCCTCTGCCATCAATTCCACATCTAGAGAGTCCAACAACAATGCATTCCAACATCTTTTGTATTCAGAAGATTTTCAAATTTACAGCGCAATCTCAGAAATGTATCACCAACCCCTATTACTTCGCTTCGGGAGGTATTTATACAAAAAGTGTCTACAAAATATCTCAAAGAGATAATATCTAGTAATAACTCCTTCTACCTACTTTACAGGAGAAGTAAATGATCTTGAAAACGGGGAGAAATAAATGAAGAAGTAAATGATGTTGTGTTGGCTGCTCAGTTGGTGAGATGCATTGACTATAAGGTTGGTGAGTTGGCTGGTGGCTATTTCCACTGATATTCTGTGCTTCTGCATCAGCTTTCTCGAGCGTATTTATTTTTGATTTGATAGACTGTAGCCCCGCGTGATTCTCATCCATTTCCTCCCTCCTCTTTATGGTATCTGTTGTATCCTGGGTAAAACGAAAGTTGAGACGTGCTTATTGGATTTCCAACATGCTTTGCCACCACTGCTCTTCTAGTAACTGATGTCTTTGCAGCTTCTAGGAAGTCTCATCAGCGTCTGTGTACTTGTAGAAGTTAGGCTGGACTGTAAAAAGATGTTTCACTTCATGCTCAATAAAAAATAAATTTTCTAAGTTGCTGTAGAGAGTTTGGCCAGATGGAAGGGTTTTCTCCGTTGAAGTACTTGATGATGCATTTTTTTTATCAGCAGCATGTCTTTTAAACCTGTGCGTGTACTCAGCTTTCCTCAACAGGCGTTCATTTCTTCCCACCAGACTTGGCAAGCCCCTTTCATGCAAAACTGTAAATCTTTCTATAAAAGAATCTATCTCCACTTGCATGTCCTGGCACTTCCTCTCCAAATTCTGCATCAGGGTTCTCATGGTCAGAACTCTTTTGACTGTTAGAATGGTGCATGTCCTGTCTCTGATGTCCAGTGCTGCTAGTTCTTCACTGGTCTTAGTATTCAAAAAATGACTAGCTTGTTGGCCTATTCAAGCTTATGTCCCAATAGAGTTCTGGCCTTTTGAATTTCTACTTGGGCTACTGCTATTAAGTCAATCCGCTCATAAATGGTCTGAATAGACCTCCATACATCACTAATGGATTGACTGATGTTAGCCCACAAAATGCCTTTGATTTCTCCCAGAGGCTTATCTAAAGAGAGGTCATTTTCCAATGCTTTTACTCTGTTCTCTAATGCCTTCACCTCTCTTGTTTTTCTGCCACAGTCATTTTATATTTTTCATAACTCACTTCCAATTTGGCCAATTTCTCTTTGGTTTCTTTCATTTCTGATACTTGGAGTTTTAATTCCTCCATGGATTTTATTAATTCCTCTGTGGTCATGGTAGTGTTGTTTCCTGCTGCTGTTGTTGTTGCTAAAGTACATGCTGCTGATGCTGGGCCAGTGGGAGGCACTGCTGTTGTAACTATGGGAGGAGCCGTTGTGACTGTTGGAGCTATTTGAGATGGCTGGGAGGTCAACTCTCCCCGCTTATCTTGTAGTGCTTTCTCCAATGCTTGCTCTATCTCACTTAATCTTTGATTCATTCTCATCAGCAAGTCCATCATCTCCTCCTCTACTTTTTTCTATACAACCTTTGTAGTTTGTGGATGCATAGTAGTAGGCAGCTTCAATTGTTTCCTGAAGGCAGCAATGTCCTCTTCCTTCTTCTTAATTAATGCTTTTATTCCTTTGGCATCCTTGGGATCATGTCCCAGCTCAATAATAATATCCTCCAAGGACTTTATCCTGTTTTCCTTGGCTAAAGAAGATGCATTCTCCAAATCTAGTTGGGTAGATGTGTTGTTTAATGAATTCTGCAATTTGTGAGCCAACATTGCCCTATCTACCAATGTAGAGTAGACCATCTCTCCATTTTTCTTGTGCAGCTCAATCTGATCCATCGAATGGATGTCTCTGGCAAGGACCTCTAGATTTGTTCTAATGTAGTCAGCTGCTGACTGTGGCTGCTGCACTTTAGGCTTAAAGTGGCTTAAGATCATTTTACCTTCTTTAATGTCATATGCAGACATTAACCTTTGCTGGTTGGTGGGGGTCATCTTGAGGAATTGGTAATAGAGTTGCAGCCTCAATGGATCATTTATAGCCTTAATCTTTGTGAATGTTCTTTTGACATCTGAGGCCTGCTTGCTTGATGGTCTTATGGATGAAACTTCCACACTATGTTGCCTTTCTAGGTCCTGTCTGTGAGAGCTGGTGGATGTTGGGGATGTCTGTGGGTTGGTTGCCCTCTCACCTCTTAGGCTCTCTGTTATTTCCTCAACAATTTCCTCTTTGGGTAGAGGATTTATTCTTTGCCTTTTTTCCCCTAGTTGCTCTGCTGGTCCACTTACAGGTGTGGCTTCTTCTCTGTCTCTTTTCCTACCCTTTTCCTCATTTAGAGGAGTCTGTAGTGCTGGTACCTCTGGTGCTTTGGTTTGGACAGAAGGAATTTGCCCTTGGCCCTGTTCCTTTGATGATGTTGCCTGATCTGTCATTATGTGTTGCTTTGTATCTAGCACTTCTTTTCCCTTTGATGTCCCTGCAGCTGGTGTAGTACTTTCTTGGGCAGGTTACTGTGAAGTTCCAGCAGATGATGTATCCACTCCGGTCTGCTGAGGCAACTCAAAAAATGCCTGTCCAAAAGAGTCCAGGTCAAGATTCTTTTCAATATTTTTCATAGTTTGTTCCATCTTTTCTTCTTCAGTGAGTTCTTTAATTAATGGGCCCTCTACCCACTCATCCTGATTAGCAAATTGCTCTATTTCAGGGATCCTACAATGTTTATAGGCTGATAACCTATTTTTTACTTTTCTTTCAGTGATAAGGCCATTTGGGTCATAGGGTACCCACCAAAAGCTCCTTTTAATTTGAGTTGTTCTCACAATATCTTGTCAGCATCCTGCCATGCTTCCTTTTTGTTAATGATAAAAGGGCCTAACTGGTTTCTTAATTTCAGCTGAGATTTTTTCTTTGCACCGTAAAAGTGAGTCAAATCTGAGTTGATAAATTGCCTGAAATATTCTAGAGAAAATAGTCTCACAGGCACATCTTTTGGCAGTTTATAAGGGCACAGCTCACAACCATATATCCTGATCTCGGTGTGATTTTGGTAGAAGTACCAGTCACCTATTTTGTAGCTTTTGGAGAGCTGTAAAATTTTCTGCATATCACCAGAGAGTCTAGGAGGAGGAGTTCTCATCAGTAGAGAGGAGATCGGATGTATAAAAAAACCAATGAATTCACAGTAAGTGTAAGGAGAGTAATGGACTTCATGGAAGACTGAGGTCCAAAAGATCATAGACCTCCTTTCTCTTTTGGAATCCAATTTTCTGATGGGAAACTGAAAACTATCTGTTTGATAGTGTAAGAATAGATGATATATATAAGAGGTATACTTGAAGACTCCTTCTCTGTCTGGACTCATGAATTGGTCATGGATCTTGTTGGCAATGAAAGTAGCATAGTCATATTTGACAGCAGGGGGCTGCAGGGAAAATTTTAAAAACCACCCTTAAATTTACATGTATAATAAATGGGTGAATCTCCACGGTATATAGGAAAAATGGAAGGCGATTTTATCAATACTATTATATGTATATATAATTGGCATGGCGAATATTTTACTCAATTATAAAATCTTGTGTTTATTGAATACACAAATGAAATCATTGCATTTCTTTAAAATATCTTTTGAAATCAAAATTACCGAAATTACATATCGATAACCTAGTGGGTGTAGGATAAAATTCACCCGTTCCATTCACAGAAAGCATGAGAAAAAACCTAATACTATATATAAAACCAAGAAAAATTCAAATTCATCACTTCTAGGGACCTCGTAACCACCCTGCCAATACACAAGTATGTTCCTATTTGTAATTAGAAAAATTACCCAAATTACAATCTGTTTATTCCAGCATATGTTGGAAAGTTATAGAAGGATGACTAGTGCAATCAATCCATTCCTTTAGCCCTGGATTTGTTTCAGTTTAAAACAGAAGTATACAAATATTCTTGGCCAATGTCTATGCTTTAACCATTCACCTTAAAATGTTTTTACAATATAATTTCCTAAGTCTATTTAATATCTTCATTATCATAAAAACCAACCTATATCCATCTTAAATCCACATCTACCACTCTTAGGGGGATGAAATCTACCCAGGATTAAGATGGATCTAAGATGATAGAATTTCCCCTTTAAATAGTCTATGCTCACATGAATACCATGGTATTACCATGGGTCAATACCATGGGTTATCATAAACCTGGAGCTTAAAAATTACTATTAGTAATTTATAAAAATTAATAAAATTAATAGTTGATTTTTATTTTATTTTTTATTTTAACCAAGCTAAAATGCTTAACATACATTAAATTACAACATCCATTTTTAATCTTGATCAGATCAAATATTTTTCACTCTATGCTAGTTTCCATATCATGATATTTGATACCTCTCGGGGGTTAGTAGATCCATAGTATAGATGGATCTATGCTAGTTTAATTCCCCCATTTAAATAGGCTACATTCCAGGTGAATACCATGGGTCAATACCATGTGCCATTTTGGTGAATACCATGGGTCAATACCATGTGCCATTTTTATTTGTATTAATACTAATATTAGGGTTAATAATGTTTTTTGCATGGTATTAATAACAATCTAGTCCATGGTATTTGTCCCATAGTATTTTGCCCATAGGTTTCACCTAAATATAATGCATTTTTTTAGTGTTCGTAAATAAGTGACTTATGGATTAAATATAAAAAAATGTTTTATTTGTTTACCATACCTCTCATTTATTTATATTTTTATTAATTTACCATACCTCTTTTACAAATACGGTATTTGGCCCATAGGATTCACTTAAATAAAACCTCTTTCTTGAGCCTTCATAAATAGAACGAGGGTTATGGACTAAATATAAAAAGAGGTTTTACTTATTTACCATGCGTCTAGTTTATTTATATTTTTATTTATTTACCATACCTTTTGAGTAAGTATAAAAAGACATTTTATTTATTTACCATACCTCCACTTTACTTATATTTTTATTTGTTTACAACCTTGCATGTATATAAGGTGACTTATGGAGTAAATATAAAAAATGTTTTATTTATTTACCATACCTCTCATTTATTTATATTTTTATTAATTTACCATGCCTCTTTTATAAATATGGTATTTGGGCCTTTGGCCCATACGATTCACTTAAATAAAACCTATTCTTGAAAATGGGCGAATGGATTCACTTAAATAAAACCTATTCTTGAAAATCGGCGAATAGAAGGTTGTAACTCCTACTTTCAAGGGCTAAATTTACCTTTTCTACCCTCTCCCTTAAAATAAGGTGGGCTACTTGAGGTGATTTGTAAAAACGTACTATGATAGAAATATTCACCCACTAAAAATTTAAAACCCCTTAATTTCGCCAAAGGGCGAACATTCGCCCCTAAAATTTTCTATGGGGGGTTGTCCTGGAGTAAACATGGACAACAAAACCAGGGTGGTCTCATCAACATATTCACTTGTCTTGAATCCCAGGACATAGGATATCATATCAATAATGAATCTTCCAGCTTCATTGAACGAGACATGGTGAAAGGGAGGTGGGTCTTTGGGCTGGCAATCTGGTCTCATAAATGTTTGAGCAATACGGGTTATCTCTAAGTTTGGCATTTTAGGGCCCTGCTCAAGCAAGAATCCCATAGGAAGACGAGCCAGAGGCATAGTAGGTTTCAAGTGTAGCATTTCATTTATGGATTCAGGAGTTATATAAAAGAGGATAGTTTCAGATGGAGTCATAACTGCTCTTTTGACAGGTTCATAATTGGCACAGCATAAATAGATTATATCAGGAAAAACATTGACTGAGGGGAGGTAGTATCTGGACAGATTGGATTCCCATATCCCATAGAGATCAGTTTTACTCAGGCGACTGTTATTAATTTCACAGAATGCTTGGAGGTGGTTTTTGTAACCAGTTAAGTCTTGTATTTGAAAATCCCTATCAGCCAACGGCAACCACTCTAACTCTTTGTAAGGTGCATTAAGGGGAGCAATGTTCAGGGCCATCGGAGCCTCCATTTTCGGTTTTTTGTGCTTTTGAACTGGGGGTGGGGCTTTTGCAGGAAAATGTAGGAAAAACAACAGTTCTGGGGCTTTTCTTCGAGAATTGCAGACCAGAGTCGATTTGAATTTAGCTCATTGGGTGAAATTTGCAGAGGAAAACGAAATTTGCAGGGTTTTTGGTAAAAATGGGTAAAGAACAGTGGCCCTGGTGTGCTTATTTGAGGGAAATATGATGAATTGACCTCGAATTTGGGTCCTTTGGACAACAAGCAGAGAAAGATGAATTTCATAGGGTTTGGAAACAAAATTAAGGTAAATACCTGTTTTTAACAGCGCACTGTGCGGATTGCAGGTCGCGGGATGAGCTGGAAGACCGGACTGTGGACTTGATTTGGCTGGGTGGCAGACTGTATGGTCGAGCGCTGGTTTGGACGTAAACCGCATGCAATAGTCGCGCAGAGAAAACAGGTGAAAATGATGTTTTCAAGTCTTTTTTAACAAAAAATTGACTTTGGCGGGCTTTTGGCAAGTTTGGGTCGGATGACGTCAGCATGACGGAGTATTTTGTCATGTAGCGGGGTGACATGGCACTGACGTAAGCAAATGATGTGTCATGACATTAGCGGGGGGTGGTAAGCGATATTGGCACGCACCGCTTTTGGCCCAAGGTGGTATCAGAGGGGAGGGCGGCGAGCACACCGGGAGGGCACCACCTATCCAACATTCGGGTGGCAATACCACCATTCCCCGAGCGGTAAACTTCAGGAGGCAAGGGCCTTGTGATATTGCTGTGGGCCATCCGATCAACAGGACCAGATCCGACGGTCAGCGCTCAACGGGATATGGCGGAGAGCTACGGCGCGGGGTCCATCCATTATTTTAATGTTTTTTCAATGATTTCAGGTTGATTCATTGGTTATGTTCAAGGATAATTTTAGGGGCGAATGTTCGCCCTTTGGCGAAATTAAGGGGTTTTAAATTTTTAGTGGGCGAATATTTTGTATCATAGTACATTTTTACAAATCACCTCAAATAGCCCACCTTATTTTAAGGGAGAGGGTAAAAAAGGTAAATTTAGCCCTTGAAATTAGGACTTACAACCTTCCATTCGCCCATTTTCAAGAATAGGTTTTATTTAAGTGAATCCTATGGGCCAAATACCATATTTATAAAGGAGGTATGGTAAATTAATAAAAATATAAATAAATGAGAGGTATGGTAAATAAATAAAACATTTTTTATATTTACTCCATAAGTCACCTTATATACATGTAAGGGTGTAAACAAATAAAAATATAAGTAAAGTGGAGGTATGGTAAATAAATAAAACGTCTTTTTATACTTACTCAAAAGGTATGGTAAATAAATAAAAATATAAATAAACTAGACGTATCGTAAATAAATAAAACCTCTTTTTATATTTAGTCCATAACCCTCGTTCTATTTATGAAGGCTCAAGAAAGAGGTTTTATTTAAGTGAATCCTATGGGCCAAATACCATATTTGTAAAAGAGGTATGGTAAATTAATAAAATATAAATTGTTAGGTAAACTTGACTTGAGATAGAGTCAAAGTTGACCAGGTTAAATAGTGATGGTTTTGGGGCACATGGTATTGTGCACCCATGGTATTCTGCCCGTGGTATTATATGTAATGGAGCTTATAAAAAGTTGGAAGGACTTCATTGTAAGGAAAGGCCTGGAGGTGAGTGGTGAAGGCTCACTTGGTCAGATTGGCCAGGGTTTTGGCCACTGCTAATGAGATCTTATTAGGTTGGGTTTTTCCCTGGATTTGGGGTTTTTCCGAATAAACATGCGTGTTTATGTGTTTATGGTTGTTGTTGTTTTTTTCTTATATTTATTCCTCTCAGTAATTATTTATGTCATGCAGTAAATTTCTTAACAACTGCTATCGGACCCAGATATTGGCTTCAAAGAGATTCTTTGATGCCAGGGGTTTATAGTGGCTGATGAGATCAATGCAGCCATTTTACAGATCTAGGTCTAGAAAATAATGGTGGAACAATCGTACGCGGAAGAACCTCGAGGAGAATTTGCGATATTTACTGGTTTGGAACATGCTGACGAATTGTTCGGGATTCATGCAGCTATTTAAGGAAGGTTGAGAAATACCTTTGGTAATATTAAAATTCAAGGCTGATTTTGTTGGGAGCTTTTTCGTAGAGAATCGATAAGGGATATTCCCTATGTGTTCTATGCTGTGTTGAAAGATGGAGTAGGCGTGGGCTGCATGCAGGTCATCAGAAGAAAATTGTTCACGCAACTTCGAAAATTGTTCGTTTTATGCTACGTGAGGCGCCACCAGTGCTGGAATCTATGAGGTTCTCCCAGTTGGAGTGGTTTGATAGAATTTTTTGAGCAAATCAAATTGAAAGAGGATGGATCGCAGCATCAATAAAAAAAAAAAAAAATTAATGAAGTCAAAATTATTGCATGTAAATGGGCATACTACTGTAAGACCTGATAAGGCTTGTGTACCCCTCGGTGATCACCGATAAAGTCTGGGTTAAACCTAGGTGATAGAGGGGATGTCGGTTAACAATACCCCAGGTAAAAACTCTGAGGGGGGTAAGAGCTAGAGTGAGCGGGATTGTCTCACTTAGCAGGTTTGGCTAGGGTTAGTCAAGGAACCCCAAGTCAAGTTTAAGAGGGGAATATTGTTAGGTAAACTTGACTCAGGATAGAGTCAAAGTTGATCAGGTTAAACAGTGATGGTTTTGGGGCACATGGTATTGTGCACCCATGGAGTTAGTCAAGGAACCCCAAGTCAAGTTTAAGGGGGGAATATTGTTAGGTAAACGTGACTCAGGATAGAGTCAAAGTTGAACAGGTTAAACAGTGATGGTTTTCGGGCACATGGTATTGTGCACCCATGGTATTTTGCCTATGATATTATATGTAATGGAGCTTATAAAAGGCTGGAAGGACTTCATTATAATGCAAGACCTGGAGGTGAGTGGTGTAGGTTCGTTTTGGCCAATGCTAATGAAATCTTATTAGGTTGGATTTTACCCCGGATTTGGGGTTTTCCTGGATAAACATGTGTATTTATGTGTTTATGGTTATTGCTGGTTAATTTTATATTTATTCCTCTCAATATTTATTTATGTTATGCAGTAAATTTCTTAAGGTAAACAAATAAAACATTTTTTTATATTTACTCCATAAGTCACCTTATATTTACGAACACTCAAAAAATGGGTTATATTGAGGTGAAACCTATGGCCAAAATACTATGGGACAAATACCATGGACTAGATTGTTATTAATACCATGCAAAAAACCATTATTAACCCTAATATTAGAATTAATAAAAATAAAAATGGCACATGGTATTGACCCATGGTATTCACCAAAATGGCACATGGTATTGACCCATGGTATTCACCAAAATGGCACATGGTATTGACCCATGGTATTCACCTGGAATGTAGGCTATTTAAATGGGGGAATTAAACCAGCATGTAGCCTATGCTAAGATTCACTAGGACTTTACAAAGTTTTATTATTTAGTGAAAGACTCGCCAAGATCTTACAAGATTTTATAATGGAGTAAAATATTCGCCATGCGTGGTGAGAGATTCGCAAAAAAATTATATATACATATTATATTATTGATAAAATCGCCTTTCATTTTCCTATATACCATGGAGATTCGCCCATTTATTATATTTATAAATTTAGGGGGGGTTCTTAAAATTTTCCCTGGTTATGTTTGCGGGTTTAGTTATTTGCTTAACCAAAGATTAAAAAAATCTCGATGCTTTGTATGCGGAGGGTTGTTAATGGCCCCGGATGAACCATTAATCCCCATAAAAATATAATGATATGGTTGATATTACAACCGAGGCGGGGAATATTAAACATTTTGGGGTTTTTGTAGAAATTTTGAATAATTTAACACATATTCACAGAGATTATCCTGATCATACAATTATAAGCGGAACATGTATAATACATAATCTCATCTATGTTGATCATCAATTTACAGAAGCAGAAACATTCACAGGCACACATAGAAGCATCAATCAAACTCATTAACACAGTATGTATCCCGGGGAAGGCATCTCGCTAAAAACCCCACACTATCTATATATTATATTGATTGAATCATGTAACATTACAAAGTACAATGCTTATCACAAGCAATCCAGTACCAGCTCCACCTGTTACACACAATCCAGCTCAGATCTGATCTCCAAATCTCCCCCACTGCTTGCCTGCCTCCACAGTTCAATACCTGCTCAAGAATTGATACGAATGGCTTACCAAACTCGTATTTGACCTACAAATAATCACTCACACTCTGTTGGACGTGAGCACAGGCTACAATTCTTGATTTTGGCCAATTCATTGGCATACTCAATCCCTTTGATTGTGCAAATCATCATGCACAGCTATAGTCACAACTCATAGCAATCTGATCCTCTAACACCTGTCCCTGCTGAACTGAACATGCACTGACATGCAACTGAGTTAAATGATGTATTCTATGGTTGCATTATGAGTTAATAACTTGTGAATTAATTAATAACTAATTCACCCAACTCATCTCTAGTCTATTTGCCAGTTAGACTAAATACAACTAGTTTAACAAAGCTAAACTGAACACAACTCCATTAACTGCACCTTCAGTCCACTAAACTCAACTCACTTGAGTTCTAACTGAAGTCCTGCATGCAAATATTAGTCATCCCATAGGTAACCATGTATTTCCCTCTGGTATCTGCATGTACCACATCCGTAGCTCTTCCTGAAGTGCTCCAAGAGAATAAGATCAAGTTTATAGTCCAAATATTATTATGAGACAATAATATTTGACTTTTCTATTTTTGACAGCCAGTCTAAAAATAGACTTTGATCACTCACACTGTGATCACCCACACTGTGGTCACCCACACTGTGGTCAACCACACTGTGATCACTCATACTGTGATCACTCACACTGTGGTCACCCACACTGTGATCATCCACACTGTGATCATCGCTGCTAGGATCAAAAATAGAACTTGCGCCATACTTTGCCTGCGGGCCCACTTAGTGAAGGCGACTCTTTTCACTAAGCTCCATCATCTTGTTGCATTCTCAACAAGCATTTCTTGTTGCACACTTGTCAACAGTTTTTATGTACAAATAACATACGGGAAAGGGGAAATATAACAATAGGGAATTAAATAGTAATGTTAGGAGTTAATATGGGTTTATGAATGGAAAGCACTAAGTAGCAATGTTTAAGATTTAGGCAGAAAAGGGAAAAGAAGGATTTTACACAAGAAATGTGGCTTCTTTTATCTTAAGTAAAAACAAATTTTCACTTAGTCTTTTTCATGAAATGAAGTAAACTAGGAGTATTGAGCAGATCCCAACATCCTTGTGGGGAGGTTAGTGAATTATTTTGGGAGAAGTATGGAGGGAAGTTAGACATGCTTCACTTGATCTATGACCACATAGTTTCCATGGCACTTATGATAGTAATAAGATGAATTATCTTTGAAAGACAAAATTACTCATAAGCCTGCTTCTGCAACATCAAAACTGCCTACCCAGCCTATTATATCTAACATTTTTTCTTCCTTTTTCCTTGGGTGCATTTGAACTAGCAAACCCTTTTTCAGCTTTTGTTTAACTACCATCCTATCTAAGTCTGCCCTTATTTCTTCGAGGGGCTCAGATTTAATTGTTGAGCTCCTTTTCTTCTCTGCCTAACTACTTATCTGCCAAGCTTGAACTGTTTGGATAGATTTTGTTCTCTATCTCTAAAACAATAAATTTCAACATGAACTGGCCAACATTAAGTTGTTTGACCATCCATCAATTGTGGCAAGATTCAACTGATTGCACACAATGAGAATCTTTGCAAAAACAGAATAGTAGTGGCATTTTGGACTAGCACACTTTCCTGGTCTTCTTCATTTGGGGTTCATTTTCTTACTTTTTTGACCAATCCATTCTTTTTGCCCTTTGATCTTTCTTTTAGGGCATACCCTCTTTTCATTTTTTTATTTTTTTATTTTTTCAAAATATGGAACCTTTGCAGCATGGAAAGGATGAACATATTTGGCATTTTACCAGTCAATCATGAAATATGACACCTATTGGTATAGGAGCATAACACTGGCTCCACTTGGGGATGGCTTTTCCTGGTGAAAAGCCAAGAACAGCAGGTCAGATGGCCTTATGTGCAACTCTTGTTGCATTCTGAAATTTCCTTTGTTGTAAGTAACAGAACTGTACCTCTGCAACATATATACATTTCTTATGAGCTCATTCAAACAGTTGCAGCTCTGTTTTGAATATTTTGTCTGAATGTTTTTTCTCATATTTACAGCTCCCAAATCTTCTTCTTCAGCTTTTGTTTGAAGCAAAAGGTAACATAAAAAGGTGGCACAGTTCCTTGACTTTTTCTCAAAATTTGCTACATATCCCTTCCTATCTTATTGTTGTAATAAACTGCAAAAAGTAAGCATTTTTATGTACAAGTTAGAGTCTTGTCATCTCAACGAACTAGATCAAAATAATTCTTCAGCATCTGACCATTGACTGGCTCATCTTCTGCTTCTGTACCATCCAAGCTCTTCAAAAAGTAGGTGTTGTTTTCTTGTGAAGCCTGAATAGCAAAAGGTCCCTTCCATAGGAAGTCAAACTTCCCATGTTTTCCTTTATCTTCCCTTCTGGAATCCCACTTCAGTACTTTGTCTCCTATGAAGAAATATTTTGCTTTAGTCCTCTTATCAAATATCTTCTTGAGTTTTTCTTGTAGAACTTGAGATCTTTGATACACCTCTTCTCTAGTCTGCTATAAATAAATAGTTTGATTGATTCTTCTTTGAATGTCATTGGGTTTTGCCTGCACTTCTTGCAGCAATTTTATCACAGCGACTCCAAAAGATGAAGGGAATACAGCCTCCATGCCATAAACCAATTCATAGGGGATTGTTCCAATAGATCTCTTTGTAGTCAATCTGTCTGCCCAAAGTGCATTGATAAGCTTTTTATGCCAGTTTTTCTTGTTTTCCTCCAATGCTTTCTTAATGATATTGATCAGGCTTTTATTGGATGATTCAACTAGACCATTACCTTGAGGGTAATAGGCTGTGGAGTGGCCTAGGGTAATGTGGTATTTATGACAAAAATTGATCATTCTTTTGGATTTAAAAGCAGCAGCATTGTCACTTATAATCTTTTCCGGACAGCGAAATCTAGACAGGATATTGGTCTCTAAAAATTGCAGGATGACTGAATCATTAGCTTGTCTACAAGGGTTGGCTTCTATCCACTTGGTGAAGTAGTCTGTGGTAGTCAAAATCCATTTATGCTGGCCAGAAGAGGGAGGGTGAATTTCCCCAATGAAATCTAACCCCCATTGTTGAAATGGTCCTTCAGTGGAAATTGGTTCGAGGGGTAGAGGTAGAAGCTTTCTCTTGCCTTCAAAGATCTAACATTTATGGCAAGAAGTAACAATCTTTTTGACATCAGCAAACAGGGTGGGCCAATAAAATCTAGCCCTTAGGATTTTATCAGCAGTTGACTTCCAATACAAATTTCCACCACAGTCCCCTGCATGAAATTCTTTGACGACCTTGTCAGTTTCATCCTTTATTAATCAATTCAACAAAATGCCTTCATGATTTCCAAAATAAAATATTATCTACAATACAGAATTTTGAAGCTTTCATTTTCAAAAATCTCTTTTTAGTTCTAGATAATCCTGGAGGAGCCTACAGGTTTAAAAATACATAAATTATATCAGCATACCAAGGTGATTGTAAAAAGGCTTGATTGATCTGTGGAGTTGCCATCTCCTATTCGTTATCCAGTTCATTGATGTCAAGGGCTTGAAAGTTGGTTTCAGTCATAAGTTTAGCTAATCCTTGTCCTTTTATCATCTTTGTTGGTTTAATTTCAATGTCATATTCCAAAATGTTAGCTATCCACTTGCCCCATTTGCCTTCAATTCCTTCTTGAGTTAGAATATCCTAGACAACAGTATTTGGCACATAAGCTATTATATGAGAGTATAAGATATAAAGTTTGAAGTCCTTAATAGCTTTTACAAGTGCATAAGCATGTTTTTCCATGATTTGATATTTTAGTGGTGCATCTCTAAGCTCTTTGCTGAAAAAAGCTATGTGTTTGTCACACCCTTGGTCATCTTTCTCTAGCAAAACAGCAACAATAGTATGTTCTGATGCAAAAGAAAAGATTATAAAGTCTCTGTCAAATTTCGGGCTTGTAAGGACTGGTGTTTTAGTTAAAGCCGTCTTGATTTCTTCAAATGCTTGCTTAGCTTCTATTGTCCACTTTACCTTGGAATCCTTTTTCAGCATATTATTCAGCAATCTTATTAATTCAGCCAAGTTGGGTATGAATCTCCTTAAGAAATTAATTTTCCCTAGGAAATCTTGAAGTTCTTTGATATTTCTAGGATGAGGAACTTGCAGAATGGCTTGTATTCTGTCTAGATATATTCTGATGCCATCTCTTGAGATTATGTGACCGAACAGTTTGCCCTCTTCTAGGCCAAATAATGATTTCTTTGGATTTAGTGATATACCATATTTTCTTCAAATTAAAAACACGTCTTAAATGATCTAGGTGTTCCTGATCTGATTTGGAAAAGGCAGTGAGATCATCTAGGTATATGACCAAGAAATCATGAATTTCTTTAGCAAAAGCTATGTCCATGGCCCATTGGAAAGTTGCCCCTACATTCTTGAGTCTGAATGGCATTTTTACATACTTGAAAGTTCCCCAAGGTGTTGTAAAAGCAGTCTTATCTTGGTCATCCGGGTGAACTAGAATTTGGTTGAAGCCTGAAAACCCATCTAGCAGTAAAATTCTAGAGGCACCTACTACCCTTTGTAAAATGTGGTCCATCTTGGGTAAGGGATAATGGTCTTTTAAAGAGACTTTATTGAAATTCCTCAAATCAACACACAGCCTGATTTCTCCTGTTTTTTCCTTGTGGGTACTAAATTGGATACCCATTCTGAAAATCTAATGGGTGCAATTATCTCAACTTCATACATTCTCTTGACTTCTTTTTCAATTAGGGGAACGAGTACAGGATTGACCCTTCTAAGTTTTTGTTTGAAAGGTTTTTGATTTTCTTTGAGGGCTATGGTATGTTGAATCACAGAAGTGTCATAGGATTTCAGATCTTCATAACTCCATGCAAAAACATCCTGAAATTCTTTGAATAGTTCAATATATTTCAGCTTTTGTTCGGGAGGAAAAGTTTTGGACAATTTTATCATTTTGGGATTTTGCTAAGACCCTATGTTCTGCGTTGAAAGGCTACATTTTGGGTTTTCTTGGGATGTCATTAGAGTCAAAAATATCTTCCAGAGGAGTTAATCCTGTGGGTAAAAAATTGTCTTTTAAATCAATAACTTCAAACTCTTCTTCAACAGTTTCATCAAAGTCCATTTCTTTTAGCTCTTGTAACTCTTTATTGGTAAAGTTTGTTGGATGTAGTATTTGAGTTGTTGTTTCAGCTGAAATGTGAGTTTCAAATTTGTCTATTTTATCAACTTCACCAACAGTGCTTTTGTCTATATTTGTGCTAGAGAATTCTTCTTTTAAAGTGAGAAAATTATTAATCTAAGTGTCACTATCAGACACTTGCCAATTTTTTACATTGTCAGGTACAGTTGGCTTGTGTTTAATTTCAGCTGTAAAGTGATGATTAGGCTAAAATGGCAGTTTAAAAGTGCTGGAAAATGTTGCCAAACTGTGAGCATGCAAATTGTGATTCCTTGGAATTTTGGCAAGCTGTGATTCTAGAAAGGTATTGAGTATTTCAATTGCTGCTCCTCTATAAGATCGTAACCTGAGATCATTTGTGAGGAATTTCCCTTTCATTTGTTGAATAACTAAATCAGAGTCTCCCAAAATTGATATCCTAACTGCCCCTAGACTTTTGACCAATTTGAGTCCTAGCAGAAGGGCTTCATATTCAGCCATGTTATTTGTGCATCTAAAATTCAGCCTGTATGCATGTCCTTCAGCATGATCATTTCCCATGTTATGTATCCAAATCCCTGCCCCTGCTCCCAGTTTATTGACTGATCCATCAAACTCTAAATACCATAGGATTTCTTGATTAACTCTAGTATCAGGGGTATTAGAAATTTGCTTGCTAGGCAGATTTGGATTTTCAGTTTCATGTGGTTTCCCTTGTGTGTCTGTTGTATCAATTATTTCAGCAATTTCTAGAATTTGAGCACTAGATTCTTCATTTATGCTTTTTCCTTGTGCTGATGCTAAAACCTTGACATCAGTTAGGGCAAATTTCAGCATTGTATAGGATGAAAGAGTCCATATCAGAATGCAAAGAATAGATGGGAAAATTTTGGGGTTTCTCTTGGCTGCTAACCACATATTTCATCAAAGTTTCCCAGTACAATCTCTTTGGCTGACCAAATACTAAAATGGTAGCATAGGGCATGTCCATCTATAAAGATCCCTGGAGCTTTGCACCCCAAGATCTAGACAAAAGCATTCCATATTTTGGTGGGATATCAGCTACTACTACATCCATTAAAATTGTCTTGGTAGGGTATTGAACTAGTGATACACATAAATCTTTGATTAGGCCTAGACATTTGACCTGGCTTAAGTCAAAGGAGAACAAGTCTTTGTATGGCCTGGTGATATCTAGGTCCAACTTTTCCATCACAGATTTGGGCATTAAATTATGGGAAGCTCCAGAATCAAACATTGCATTGTGAAGTACTTTGTCATGAATATTCAGACTTACATAAAAGGGAGGAACTCCTCCCTCTATTGATTTTCCATTTACTTCAGGGCCAAAAATTAATTATGGCTGGTCATCTAAGACATTAACTGCATCTCTGTGTTCTGAAATTTGTAGTGACCTGTTGATTTGTTCTCTATATACATCATGCTTAGCCAATTCAGACAATGGAATGGCTATCTTTAACTTGCCTATTTCAGTTTCAAGGTTGAAAGGTTTTTCTATTTGGACTTTTTCATTTCGGGCAGCAAGATTTTCTTTTTCTGCTACATTTTATGTGTTATTTTCCTTTGCGGGAGTGTTGTTATGGGCTAAATCTGCTTCAAAATCAGTTTCAGGAGGTTCCTTTGCATTTTCTTTGGGAGGAAAGGAAGTGGAAGGCTTATTGTTTGATAGTTGACTGTCTGATATGTCCTCAACTATTGGTTCTTTTGGGTTGAGGTTTGTTCTAGCAAGGAGTTGTATAGGGGGGGTATCAACCTTTGCTTTTTTAGGCTACTTGGCATCTTTCTGCTTGTTGGGTTCAGGGACATCTATTGTTCTACTTCTCATCTTATATTGTTTGTGGACCTTGTAGATAGCAGCATCATATCCCTCCCTAAAATCGAATGATTCCCCAGATTGGGTTTGGAATTGATTAAAAGTATGAGCTTCTTGGTCATCCTGGGTCAAAAAGATTTTTTGTTCACTATTTAGACTCATTAAGTTAATTTGAGAGTCCTCTATTGTCTCACTAAAAGTTGAAGCTTCAGCATAGTTCTCGTGGAATGGAGGCCTGATGTTTTGGTCAGGGCCGACCTTTCCAGTATTGGGATTCTGATTTTTCCTGAAGTTTGGATATCTTTCGGTATTACTTGGTTGACCATCCCAAGAGGATTTCCTCTCAATTGTTTCTACTCTATCACCTAGTCTATCCATTCCTTTAATAAATGCATCTAATTTTTGTTCAAATGAAGAAGGTTCTTCTCTGAATGGTGTCCTCCTTTCAGCTCTAGCTCGAGCTCGTTTAGAAATCAGATTGGCCTCTACACTGACAGCTATACTCTGCATGTCTTCTAAGCTTGGAGGAGCTATTTCCCTAAGCTAGTAAGCCATGTCAGAATCAAATCCATCAGGGAATTTGATCAAGGCCAAGTCTGGTGGTGGTCTAAGATTCTGAGGGATAGCATTATACACATTATTAAATCTGGCACAGTAATCTTGAACAGTTTCTTGTGTGCCTCTTTTCAAGCTTTCATATTCTGATAGGATGTGTAAAGGGTCTTTCTTCTTTTCCCATATGTTCAAGAAAGTCTGATCAAGGGCTTCTGGATCAGCAATTGTGTTTGTAGGGAGCACCCTAAACCAGGTACTAACATCACCGGTTAACCTTTGGACAAAAATTTTCATTCTGACATCATCATCATCAATTTCATAGTTCTCAAAATAATCTGTCATCTTCTTGGTATGTTGTTGTGTTGTGTAAGTGCCAGCACCATCAAAATAGGTGATTTTGCTTTGATAATCTCGAGGCATAGCCCCTGGATTTGTAGGTAATTGCAGGGGAGCATATCGGTTTGCCATATTTACAGAGATAAGTGTAACAGCTAGGAGAACAGGGATAACAGTTGAGATATGTGCAGTGGATGGGAGAGTGGAAAAGATGGTTTGAAGAGCTAACGGTGTACTAGGAGAAGCTACAGTAATGGCAGAAAGGACTTGTGATTTTCCAGCATTAAGCTCAGTTTGGATAGGGTTCTACTGAGGTGTGTCAAGGTGTAAATCAGCAGAATTTTCTTGACTTTCTTGGCTTCTAAGGTTCTTAGGGATCAAATTAGGATTTTCAAAGATAGGTGGGGGATTTGGATATGGATTTGATCTAGTGTAACGGATTTTCTTCTTTGGAGCCAGCTTCTGAATATATTTTTTGGTTTTTCTTGAAACATTTTGAAGGACACAACTTTTGACGGTATTTTTCCAGGAAGCCTAAAATATAGGAGTTTTGAATTTTCCTGTGGATATATTGAAACAAGAGACTGATCAAATATTTGAGACAGTTGTTCAACACCTAAAACTAGACTAGAGATAGATTGAAGCAGCTTTAATTTACTCTTGTAATTGCATAGCAAAAATAGTTTCAAAGGCTAACTGGCTAACTTCAGGCTCCATCTGTAGCTTTAGAAAATGGACAGTAGTAAAAAACAATTATTCAATCCCTAGCGGAGTCGCCAATTATGTTATCACTCAGGTTTTTCCCCAAAAGTTGTAAGAAAAGGGAATACGGTCGAGGTAACCACAGACCAATCTTTTAGATGCAGGTTCTAGCCAATCTGCACCTAGAGAGGGCTCACTCTTTATAATTTAGCTTTGTTTTAAGGTATATTAGGCTAGTTATGAAGTACAAGGGTTTGTTTGATTTTTGGATGGTGATATTCTATAGAACAAGGGTGTCAACCTGTGAAGTTAAGTCCATTGGGCTAATGGAGTCTATGAGATGAATTGTTGGATATGGCTTCTTTGACATAAGGTGGTACTACAAAGCAAGGTAATCAATCATGGAACAATTTATAAGCTGGAATTAGGTGGGATGGAGTCAGTGGGTGAAGGGAAATTAAGAATCCTTCATTATGTTGACAGAGGGAAAGTGGATGAATATTGCCAAGGAGCTGTTAAGAATTCCTTAGCTATATTCAAGATGTAAGAACCAGGGGAAACGGGAGCAGTTAAGAATTCCTATTTATGCTAATTCTGAAGAAAAAATTAACAATAACAGAGATTGAACACAGAGTGCAGTCAAACAAATTCTGAGTTATTATTTTTCTCTATTATTAAGATCATGAAACATATGTGGTATAATAAAACGCAGAGACGGTAAACACAAGTTAGAAAGACTTATTGATCCATTCAATGATTCAAGAATTTTGTAACATGGTCCTCTACCATCGATTCCACATCTAGAGAGTCCAACAACAATGGATTCCAACAGCTTTTGTATTCAGAAGATTTTCAAATTTACAGCGCAGTCTCAGAAATGTATCACCAACCCCTATTACTTCACTTGGAGAGGTATTTATACAAAAAGTGTCTACAAAATATCTCAAAGAGATAATATATAGTAATAACTCCTTCTACCTACTTTACAGGAGAAGTAAATTATCTTGAAACAGGGAGAAATAAAAGAACAAGTAAATGATGTTATGCTGGTTGCTCAGTTGGTGAGATGCATTGACTGTAAGCTTGGTGATTTGGCTGGCGGCTATTTCCACTGATATTCCGTGCTGCTGCCTCAGCTTTCTCGAGCGTATTTATTTTTGATTTGATAGACTATAGCCCCGCGTGATTCTCATCCGTTTCCTCCCTCCGCTTTATGGTATCTGTTGTATCCTGGGGAAAACAAAAGCTGAGACATGCTTATAGGATTTCCAACATGCTTTGTGTTATAGAAATTTTTGGGCACTACAACCCCAAGCATGAAATGTCCATAAACCAAGGGCTCCTAAGTCCCTAAAAGTGTTGTTCTAACCCCTAAAGGAACAAGGTCAACTGATTACAGCTTCTCCCAGAAGTTCTCCATGAAAAACTGCTCAAAACTGGTCAAAACTGGATCATTTCACTTGCCCCATGGCCAGGGTGCGATGCATTGCACCTTGTACACATGGGAAGTGCGTTGCATTTCAAAAATCCCTTCTATGGGGTGCGATGGATGAGAAAAGACAAGTGGCGGAGACAGTTTGCGTGGTGGATGATCATGGAATCTTCTAGAAACTTCTCCTGGGACACTTGCCTCTCAGAATCGCCCAAGGATGAGTAAGAGATCAATGAGATCTCCAAGTGGCATCAAGAACTATCAGAGAGAAGACACTAATCAAAAACCCAGAGCTGACTCACACCTCTGCAAATATCTATATATAGATCTCTCATCCCAGAGATCCAGAGGTTGGAGGCTAGAATTTTGCATATTGTAAGGAATTGTTGTTGGTTTCTTGAGACAAACATCAGATTGTTGGGTGACCTAAGCTTTGTTTGAGGTGAAGAGGGGCTTCTTTGCTGGGAGGTTGATGTTGGGTCAGAACAACTGGTTGTAACTCCTCTTGGCTCTTTCCTTGTTTATCAATAAAAGTTATTCAAGTTTTCCTCCATGCTTTTGTGTCATCGATGCTTGCTACATTTGTATGGTCAATTTACATCTGATCCTAGATTGTTTATGATTATAGATCCATGTCTTTGTATAGTGCTATGCTTCTGTGATCTTACAGGTACTTTGTGAAGCTGGGCGTGCAAAGGAGCAAGTAGCTGAAGACTATCAAAGAAGAGAGGGATCAAATCAGGAGATTAGAGCAAGACATAGGTTGGTCTTTCTGTTCCTCTCTATCTATAATTCATAAAGGAAAAACGAAAGTAGTTTTTCTCTGTTTGTTTCTAAGGCAATTGTCACACCTTAGTGGGATAGATCAGTTCTATATAGACACTTTTCCTTGTAACAAAATGGCGACTCCACTGAGGACATATTAGTTTGTTTGTTTATCATTCTTTGCTGTCCATTTCATAAACTTACGGGTAGCATTCGAACTGCATTTGTCATATCAAATGCAAAGTAGATAACTGCTACTTCATTCCATCTACTGGATCTATTTATGATTTAAACAACTGATTCACAAACTATCTTATTGCCCTTGTGATAGCTCTTAGATCCTCCTTAGACCTACCCCTAATTGTTGCATTACTGATTGCTTTTTGCTCGGCCAAAACCCAAGAATTGAACTGCAAACTGTGACCCGGAGCCCAAACAGAGTCTCGTTTCTCGCCCAACGCAGGTACTGTTCAGAGAATCTGAACTTCAGCGCACTTCTCGAGTGGACAAGGTGCGCTGCATTTCAAATTCTCTGTGTTACAGGTGCGCTGATCAGACTAGGCTCTGTGCAGTTTTGGTTTCTGTGATTCATTCTTTCCAGTTCTATTCCTGAATTTTTCTACCTGTGATCAGTATATGTCTGTTTGAAACCCCTTTTCCTTGTTGTTACTCCGCCTCCTTTGTACAAAATAACTGTAGATGTTTTTGTGTGTTTGTTGAGTCATTTACAGTTCTCCTTTGCAAAAGTAGCATAATCGTACTGTCGTCCTTTGATTTGAAACTGTCGCAAGTGTCGATTTCAATCGTAGGAAAGATTTTGATTGCTGTTGATGGTCGATTATCCTGCTACTGTTGTTTTTGGTCTGAATTTGTAATTTTCTAGTGTCAAGAACAAGTATTCATTTCAAAATCGTAAGGTGTTGTGATCGTCTCCATTTTTTATTTCGAAAAGAAACTTGTTGATATTTGTCGCTTGAAAAGAAATTCAGATTTGTGCATCAACTTTCTTTTTAGCATTCATATACTAAGAAAGTCGAAAACAAATACATGCATGTGCATTTGCATATAGACAGTCTGATTGGCTTGATTTAGGAAAGTGCATTTAGAGTGTGCTATTTTCTCTTTGTGAAAAGATTCTGTCTTTCTTTTCCTTAGTAGCTAGGATTTTCATATCACAAAGAAGATAAAAAGTTTGTTTATCATCTTAGGTTGCATTTTAGGAATTACATCTACATCTCGCGGTGAACTTGAAAGGAAAACTTCATAAACAAGATCAACTATAAAATAAATTCAATGAATCTAACAATGCTTTGGAACTTAACGCACAACATTTAGAAGTCTAGGCTAGAGCCGTATTCCGGCGTCGTAAAGCCTGGTAACTGTTGTTCTCACTGATGATTGGGTGATTCCTCCACTTTGAGACGATAAGTGCCAGTACGGACTTGTGCTCCCACGTACCGTCGAGTATATTTTGGGAGACCCCAATAGGCTTAATCCTTTATCCATAGGAAGCCGTGTTTGTTGCCCTATCGATCGCAATGCACTGAACACAGCATTCGGGAAGATTGACTGTCGTACCGTAAAAAGTATTCTGCAGTTTTGCGATTGGTTTGGTAATCTCTCTACCTAGATTTCCAGAGTAGTCCCTTTCGTTCCTTTTCAGACTCTTTAACGGAAAAGGTCCATCTGAGCACTTGTCACTTCAGGCTCATTAAAAATCGAAGGCGACTAGAGTCATCTTTTGTTTTTTCTCGACTCTTAAAAATTGAAAAAACAAGTTGTGTCAAAGTGTCTAAAATTTATTTGAAACGGAATAATCATCACCTTTCCCTCGTTGGTCTTCGAAGTTAGTTTCCCTTCACCGCAAGTTCTTGTAGAATCGCTAGGAAATCTTTTGGATAGACTAGATATGTCTGAACAACTGTCGACATCCAGGACTGTGGCATCCGACGCAGCAGTGGCAGAGCCTCCTGCTACTACTCCAACGATGTTCGATGGTATACCATCTGTCCCGGCAAGTTATCAACAACAAGCTGGAGTCCAATCAGGGGTTGTTTCGACGACATGGTCATTTCCTATTTCTTAATCCGGATTATCATCTGGTATTTCTTATGTTGAAACTCAACAAATTGATCCAATGTGTCTTCAAAGGCCAATCTACCCTTTAAATACTGGATTTCCACCATATGGAAGGCAGTATGCCTTTTCATTGTTCCCTCCCAGAGAACAACCATATGGGAGTTTACAGCAAAGTTCAGGTCAAACTGGAATCACATCCAGCGGTTGGGTACCAATACTACCTTAGCAACCAAGGGTTGTATATTCAATGCAACCAGTCCACCCTGTGTCGAATATTCCCACTATACCTGCTATGGTGATTGCGTCGCAAGTACAAGCGCTACCTGTTGTATGTTAGCCCTAAGTTTCTCAGGTTGCAATACAACAGCCTCTTGTCTCAACGACTCAATCACAACCTCAGGTTAGTGCCTCCTTATCTGGAGTGACTCAGGCTCAAACAAGTACTATGACTTCTCATCTTGGTCAAACGTCCAGTATTGGGCAACAGCAAATGGTCCAACAACCATGGCTGATTAAATCTCAACAACCGCCATTCCAGCAATCATATCAAGGACCTAAGCAACAAGTCTTTGTAAGTAATGGGCAACCGCATTTCCAAAGCGGTTATCAACAACCATATTATAATGGTTATGCCCATCAACCTTGTCAAAGTTGCCAACATCAAATACATTATGCTGGTATGCAAAGACCCACTGCTCAGGCGATTCCATATTATCCTGGGTATGCTTCGCCTAACCTGAATCAACAGTTTCCCTTTGTAGCAACTCTAGAATTACCAGATCTAAACCGGCTAACGAATGATCCAATTGCTTATGCCCCTTGGTGGCCAACGATTCCGCATAAACTTCCGTCAGATATTCCTAAATTTAATGGAAATCCGGGTGAAGACCCGTCGAATCATGTGATGACATTTCATCTGTGGTGTTCATCAAACACCTTAAATGATGATTCGATTAGGCTTCACCTTTTTCAGAGGACGTTAACTAGTCCGGCAGTAAAATGGTATATTGAATTACCTAGAGCTTCGTTTGACAACTTCAGTACCCTAGCCACAACCTTTTTAACCCATTTTCAGTTACCGATAAGGTACGAAACGGGAACAGAACTTCTTACCAATTTCAAGCAGACAACTGCCACTCACATATCTGATCATATTCATGAGTGGCAACGTCGTCGCAGAATGGTAAAAACATATGTTCCTGATCAGCTACTAGCTGAATGGTTTATTAATTCATTATTACCTTCTATCACAGAAGATGTGGCAAAGGGAGGAGTCGTCACTGAAGAGCAATTTATTGCTCGTGCACAATATCTAGACTTGATCTATACTCAGTCTGGCACGCTCTACGATAAAAAACCTAATGCTCCTAGACTGGAATTTTCCGTTCCTACCCCTCCTAAATCAAACAAAGACTCTCATGCTGGTGATGGCGTGATAGGTACGACAAGCACGAAATCGACAAAGGCTGCATCTAAAAAGGCCTGTAAGATTTCTAGTCAAAATGCAAATGAGGAACTTCTTGCCTCGGAAGTAAATGTCGTGTCAACCGACAAGGGCAAACAACTGAAGCAACCAGGGGGCAAGAAGAAAAAGAAAGGGAGGAAAAAGAAGCAGGATGAGTCATCTCCTGAAAAACCTTCTACAAACCCTTCTGGGAAAAGGAAACCCCCTGCAGGGTGTCATATATGCGATGAGGATCATTGGACGAGAGATTGTCCACATAAAGCTGAATTTAAGAAACTCTTTAAGAGTTCAAAAACCTCAGCAGTATTGACTGATCCGTTTCCAAACCCGGGAACCAAACTGGTTGCTAATCAAAATGCTTCCCGATCCCAAGTGCTTATGTTTTCTATCTCAGAGCAGCAAAATGATGCTTTGACAAGGAATAAAGATTACGGGAATCCACAGCTATCGAACAACAAGGATAAAGATCAACCTAGTAGTTCAACAACAACTTCGACAGAAGTTGCACCGCCCATCATTCCTGAATTGACAATAAAACCGCCGAAGGGAGTAGTACACAAGTCGACGTTTAATCCCCGCGCTAAAGTGGCACAGCATTATAATATAGTGGAAGATTTGGCCCAATCGCCATCCGCTATGTCGACTCTTAAAGTACCACAAAATTGCCCATCCCAAAAGCAGGCTTTATTATCAGCCATTGGTGGAATAGACCCAAAGGATTCTAATCTTGTATCCTTTGATCATAAAGGATACGATCCTCAATTACCAGCTCAACTAGCTTTCCTTGTTCAAGTGAAAGCCCTCAACAAAATTGTTCATCGAACAATTATTGATGAGGGGGCATCTACATGCATTATGTGGATGAGTTGCTGGAAAACTTTAGGATCTCCAACCTTGTCGCAATCTTCAACAACATTAAAAGCATTTGACGGAAGAACATATACCCCATATGGTATTCTAAGTAACTTGAAGGTTGAACTAGGAGGGAAAACAATAGAAATAGATGTTGAAGTAATCGATGGAAATCTTGATTACAACATCCTACTAGGAAGACCATGGATATATGCTATGGCTGCTGTTGTGTCGACCTATTTTAGGAAGATTCCATTTCCCTTCCAAGGAGGGATTACAATCGTCGATCAACAAAACTTCCTCCCCAATGGTTCTCAAGTTACAGGAAGCATTCCCATGATCCATGGAAGCCCCCATTCGTTTCAAAATATCGGAGTAAGCCTACTAAAAGACCCTATATTAATGGGAACTTTCGCCCTTCCACCTCCAATCAATCTGGCAGAAGTAGCGTCGGTAGGAACCTGCAATATGATATCTTCTAAAAAGATCTTAGAAAACGATATCAACATGGATCATACAATGGTTTTGCCCCCAAGCCCAACGGAAATATTGTAGCAATCAATGTTCCTAGCCTGGATGGAAAACCCAAATCAATGCTCATCAAGCGTTTGGATAGATAGGTCTGAGGAATATGGTACCCCTTCAGATCCTTGGTCGCGAGTGCATGTCACCGACGAAGGAATTGTTCAATCAATGGTAATTGAAGGAACACCATGGAATGATTACCACCATCATTCCCATCTTCCGGATTACCACGAATATTACTCCAGTAACCTTAATCATCCTTCAGTTTTTTACTTACTATCAAATACTGTAAATACGATGGATTTCGAGGATGGTTCTTATCTCGTGTCGACCTCGTTAAAAAATGAAACAAGGAGTCATGACGATAGTTCTTTTACTGTGTCAACCTCATTAAAAAATGAAACAAATCCCCTTTCCAAATCTCAAAGGTAAACCTTCGTTCCAACCACCGAGTTGAATGCAATGAACCTTGGGGGCATGCACCTCGATTTGCATTATTATGCTGGGGGCATGCAAACTTATCATGAGCAGTGTTACTACAGGGTTCAATCTCATTAAAAAATAAACCCGCCACGAGCAGTGTTACTGCAGGGTTCAAGCTCATTAAAAAATAAACCCGCATCGAGCAGTTTTAGCACATAGTTCAAGCTCGTTAAAAAATAAACATAAGACATGAGCAAATGTTTCCCCCCGCATTTAAGCTCATTAAGAAGAGAACTATTCACCGGTAAATAACCATCATGAATGTATTACTTCAGCCATTAAAGCCTTGGTCGTGTTTGCACCATCACCTCCACTTTTACATTGGCCGATCATTCACCTCCATTTGATTGTTTACCCATTTTGAGGAACAGCTGCGAAGAGTGATCTCACTAGCCATCATTGTAACACTGCCATGATTGGAAAATTCCAAACCTTACCTGGAATCAGCTGCTACCCATTTTATCACTCGTTCCTCAAAAGACGAGTCTCCTTTAAGCTCTTTTCAACTAACTCGTAAAATATGAAAATATTTCCGAGCCATTGGCCTCTCCAGCTCGTTAAAGGGACAGGAAGTGCTATCCCTCCGCTAGATATTAATCTTTTTGGACCTGAGGGATTATTACACAAAAAGATCAAGCGCTTGTTTTGTTCGGCTCATTAAAAGTATCGAAAATTCATCCCTTCTGTATTGTTTTATACTTTTTCAGACTTAAGGGATTACATGACAAAAAAGGAATTTTGGAGTTACCTTTACGTTCCTTTTCAGACTCTCTAAAATTGAAAAGGACCGAGTTATCTTTGTCGTTAAACTCGTTAAAAGTGTAATAGCGACAAACTTGTCTATAGACGAGAACGAGTTTCACTATCGCTAGGCTCGTTAAAACATAGCGATGGGTTTGCGCGAAGGGAAAATTATAGAACAAGCATATGTTATCCTCCTCAAGCTTGACAAAAATAAAGAGGTACTGGTCAGCAATGACTGGGGAAAATTGGGAAGAAAACTTGAAGAAACTTTGTTGGTAGCAAGTCGCTCTTGAACATGACACTTCCACTCCGTGTCCGAGTCGGGTTGGGTTGTTTCATTCAACGGTCACATCACCATGGTCCCATCATACCATCCACATTTGGGGTTAATGCTACCAATCCATCACAACAGTGTCGCCGATATGTTCAAGAGAAGTCATTCAGAGAATTCACCTGTGTCTCACCCACTACCATACATTATACTCCATTCTTTCATGACCGCCACCCTGAACCTTATATCACCAGATCATTTTCACCTCCATTAAAATCATTTGCTCCGTTCCGTGTCATTGATGTGGGATTCATTAAGGCCCTCCTGTGATGGATCACTTCTTGTCGACATCAGCTCATTATCCAAGAAGTTGATCGAGGAACACCCCATTCAGTACTTTGAAACTTGCATGCCTCAATGGCATGTTTCTCACTTCCGACGACAGGTTTACATCAATGGCCTTCGACCGAAAGATTTTGCGTGGTGTTCGACGCCAAGTCCTTTATTCACACCACGTAAATTGTACTGCAGTACCTTGAGGGTCATTATCATTATCGGTGATTCCTCTCGCGCTTGTTAATAGTTTACATCATTGGCTGGTAATCAAACGATGTCTTTCCATGTTCGACTTCAAAACATTTCTCACATGGATCGACTTGTACTCGGAGTGAAGATCGAACAAGATTGAAGACCCCGGATCACGTTTCATCCATCCGGGCTGTGATATATATTCAGGGAAAATAAATACATCAAATGTACATCATTGCTGCACAGATAATCATCCAATCAAAAGGATGATAGCTCTATCAAAATCATCAATCTACACTTAGACGATTGTCTATCCTATGTACATGAAAATGAATTTATAAAGCTGAGCATGGGAATGCCCGCCTAAGCTAGATCATGAAAATATTATGAAGATAATGTATTGTATTGTATCTCATTACAGGTCTCCTCCCAGATTGAAAGAACTTCAGATCCTCATAATAAAGCATTTCACCCGACATCAAAAGATTAACGACCTCATGCTTTAGGGGGCAATTGTTATAGACATTTTTGGGCACTACAACCCCAAGCATGAAATGTCCATAAACCAAGGGCTCCTAAGTCCCTAAAAGTGTTGTTCTAACCCCTAAAGGAACAAGGTCAACTGATTACAGCTTCTCCCAGAAGTTCTCCATGAAAAACTGCTCAAAACTGGTCAGAACTGGATCATTTCACTTGCTCCATGGCCAGGGTGCGATGCATTGCACCTTGTACACATGGGAAGTGAGTTGCATTTCAAAAAACCCTTCTATGGGGTGCGATGGATGAGAAAAGACAAGTGGCAGAGACAGTTTGCGAGGTGGATGATCATGGAATCTTCCAGAAACTTCTCCTGGGACACTTGCCTCTCAGAATCGCCCAAGGATGAGTAAGAGATCAAAAAGATCTCCAAGTGGCATCAAGAACTATCAGAGAGAAGACACTAATCAAAAACCTAGAGCTGACTCACACCTCTGCAAATATATATATATAGATCTCTCATCCCAGAGATCCAGACGTTGGAGGCTGGAATTTTGCATATTGTAAGGAATTGTTGTTGGTTTCTTGAGACAAACATCAGATTGTTGGGTGATCTAAGCTTTGTTTGAGGTGAAGAGGGGCTTCTTTGCTGGGAGGTTGATGTTGGGTTAGAACAACTGGTTGTAACTCCTCTTGGCTCTTTTCTTGTTTATAAATAAAAGATATTCAAGTTTTCCTCCATGCTTTTGTGTCATTGATGCTTACTACATTTGTATGGTCAATTTACATCTGATCCTAGATTTTTTATGATTATAGATCCATGTCTTTGTATAGTGCTATTCTTCTGTGATCTTACAAGTACTTTGTGAAGCTGGGCGTGAAAGGGAGCAGATAGCTGAAGACTATCAAAGAAGAGAGGGATCAAATGAGGATATTAGCGCAAGACAGAGGTTGGTCTTTCTATTCCTCTCTATCTATAATTCGTAAAGGAAAAACGAAAGTAGTTTTTCTCTGTTTTTTTTCTAAGGCAGTTGTCACACCTTAGTGGGATAGAGCAGTTCTATATAGACACTTTTCCCTGTAACACTTTGCCACCACTAATCTTCTGGTAACTGATGTCTTTGCAGATTCCTGAAAGTCTCATCAGCGTCTGTGTACCTATAGAAGTTAGGCTGGACTGTAAAAAGATGTTTCACTTCATGCTCAATAAAAATAGATTTTCCAAGTTGTTGTAGAGAGTTTGGCCAGATGGAAGGGTTTTCTCTGTTGAAGTACTTGATGATGCATTTTGTTGATCAGCAGCATGTCTATTCAACCTGTGCATGTACTCATCTTGCCTCAACAAGCATTCATTTCTTCCCACCAGACTTGGCAAGCCCCTTTCATGCAAAACTGCAAATCTTTCTATAAAAGAATCTATCTCCACTTGCATGTCCTGGCACTTCCTCTCCAAATTCTGCATCAGGGTTCTCATGGTCAGAACTCTTTTGACTGCTAGAATGGTGCATGTCCTGTCTCTGATGTCCAGTGTTGCTAGTTCTTCACTGGTCTTAGTATTCAAAACATGAACTAGCCTGTTGGCCTGTTCGGGCTTATGTCCCAATAGAGTTCTAGCCTTTTGAATTTCTACTTGGGCTACTGCTATTAAGTTAATATGCTCATAAATGGTCTGAATAGACCTCCATACATCACTAATGGATTGACTGATGTTAGCCCACAAAATGCCTTTGATTTCTCCCAGAGGCTTATCTAAAGAGAGGTCCTTTTCCAATGCTTTTACTTTGTTCTCTAATGCCTTCACCTCTCTTGTTCTTTTTGCCACAGTCATTTTAGATTTGTCATAACTCACTTCCAATTTGGCCAATTTCTCTTTGGTTTCTTTCAATTCTGATACTTGGATTTTTAATTCCTCCATGGCTTTTATTAATTCCTCTGTGGTCATGGTAGTGCTGCTGCCTGCTGCTGTTGTTGTTGTTGAAGTACCTGCTGCTGATGTTGGGCCAGTGGGAAGCACTGCTGTTGTAACTGTGGGAGGAGCCGTTGTGATTATTGGAGCTATTTGAGATGGCTGGGAGGTCGACTCTCCCTGGTTATCTTGTAGTGCTTTCTCCAAGGCCTGCTCTGTCTCACTTAATCTTTGATTCATTCTCATCAGTAAGTCCATCATGTCCTCCTCTATTTTTTTCTCTACAACCTCTGTAGTTTGTGGATGCATAGTAGTAGGAAGCTTCAATTGTTTCCTAAGGGCAGCAATGTCCTCTTCCTTATTCTTAAGTAATGCTTTTATTCCTTTGGCATCCTTGGTATCATGTCCCAGCTCAATGATAATATCGCCAAGGAATTTATCCTGTATTCCTTGGCTAAAGAAGATGCCTTCTCCAAATCTAGTTGGGCAGATGTGTTGTTTAATGAATTCTGCAATTTGTGAGCCAACATTGCCCTATCTGCCAATGTAGAGTAGACCATCTCTCTTGTTTTCTTGTGCAACTCAATCTGATCCATCGGATGAATGTCTTTGGCAAGGACCTCTAGATTTGTTCTAATGTAGTCAGCTGCTGACTGTGGCTGTTGCACTTTAGGCTTAAAGTGGCTTAAGATCATTTCCCTTCTTTAATTTCATATGCAGACATTAACCTTTGTTGGTTGGTGGGGGTCATCTTGAGGAATTGGTCATAGAGTTGCAGCCTCAATGGATCATTTCTAGCCTTAATCTCTGTGAATGTTCTTTTGACATCTAAGGCCTACTTGCTTGATGGTCTTATGGATAAAAATTCCACACTATGTTGCCTTTCTAGGTCCTGTCTGTGAGAGCTGGTGGATGTTTCTATTACTGGGGATGTCTGTGGGATGGTTGCCCTCTCGCCTCTTGGACTCTCTGTTGTTTCCTCAACAATTTCCTCTTCAGGTAGAGGATTTATTCTTTGCCTTTTTGCCCCTGGTTGCTCTGTTGGTCCACTTACAGGTGTGGCTTCTTCTATGTCTCTTTTCCTACCCTTTTCCTCATTTAGAGGAGTTTGTAGTGTTGGTATCTCTGGTGCTTTGGTCTGGATAGAAGGAATTTTCCCTTGGCTCTATTCCATTGATGATGCTGGCTTATCTGTCATTATGTGTTGCTTTGTATCTAGCACTTCTTTGCCCTTTGATGTCCCTACAGCTGGTGTAGTACTTTCTTGGTCAGGTTGCTGTGAAGTTCCAACAAATGATGTACCCACTCCGGTCTACTAAGGCGGCTCGAAAAATGCCTGTCCAAAAGAGTCCAGGTCAAGAGTCTTTTCAAGATTTTTCATAGTTTGTTCCATCTTTTCTTCTTCAGTGAGTTCTTCAATTAATTTTCCCTCTACCCACTCATATTGATTAGAAAATTTCTCTATTTCAAGGATCCTACAATGTTTATAGGCTGATAGCCTATTTTTTACTTTTCTTTCAGTGATAAAGCCATTTGGGTCATAAGGTATCCACCAAAAGCTCCTCTTTAATTTGAGTTGTTCTCACAATATCTTGTCAGCGTCCTGCCATGCTTCCTTTTTGTTAATGATAAAAGGGCCTAACTGGTTTCTTAATTTCAGCTGAGCTTTTTTCTTTGCACCGTAAAAGTGAGTCAAATCTGAGTTGATAAATTGCCTGAAATATTCTAGAGCAAACAGTCTCATAAGCACATATTTTGGCAGTTTATAAGGGCACAGCTCACAGCTATATATCCTGATCTCGGTGTGATTCTGGTAGAAGTACCAGTCACCTATTTTGTAGCTTTTGGAGAGCTGTAAAATTTTCTACATATCACCAGAGAGTCTAGGAGGAGGTGTTCTCATGAGTAAAGAGGAGATCGGATGTATAAAAAAATCAATGAATTCATAGTAAGTATAAGGAAAGTTATGGACTTCATGGAAGACTGAGGTCCAAAAGATCACAGACCTCCTTTCTCCTTTGGAATCCAATTTTCTCATGGGAAACTGAAAACTATCTGTTTGATAGTATAAGAACAGATGATATATATAAGAGGTATACTTGAAGACTCCTTCTCTGTCTAGACTCATGAATTGGTTATGGATATTCTTGGCAATGAAAGTAGCATAGCATATTTGACAGCAGGGGGTTGTCCTGGAGTAAACATGGGCAACAAAACCAGGGTGGTCTCATCAACATATTCACTTGTCTTGAATCCTAGGACATAGGATATCATATCAATAATGAATCTTCCAGCTTCATTGAACCAGACATGGTCAAATAGAGGTGGCTCTTTGGGCTGGCAATCTGGTCCCATAAATGTTTGAGCAATACGAGTTATCTCTGAGTTTGGCATTTTAGGGCCCTGCTCAAGCAAGAATCCCATAGAAAGACGAGCCAAAGGCAGAGTAGGTTTGAAGTGTAGCATTTCATTTATGGACTCATGAGTTATATAAAAGAGGACAGTTCTAGATGGAGTCATAATTGCTCTTTTGACAGGTTCATAATTGGCACAGCATAAGCGGATTATATCAGGAAAAACATTGACTGAGGGGAGGTAGTATCTGGGTAGATTGGATTCCCATATCCCATAGAGATCAGTTTTACTCAAGTGGTTATTCTTATTTTCACAGAATTCTTGGAGGTGGTTTTTGTAACCAGTTAAGTCTTGTATTTGAAAATCCCTATCAGCCAAGGGAAATCACTCTAACTCTTTGTTACGTGCATTAAGGGGAGCAATGTTCAGGGCCACCGGAGCCTCCATTTTCGGTTTTTTGTGATTTTTAACTGGGGGTGGGGCTTTTGCAGGAAAATGTAGGCAAAACAAAAGTTCTGGGGCTTTTCTCCGGGAATTGCAGACCAGAGTCGATTTGAATTTAGCTCACTGGCTGAAATTTACAGAGAAAAATGAAATTTGCAGGGTTTTTGGTAAAAATGGGTAAAGAACAGTGGCTATGGTGCGCTTATTTGAGGGCAGTACGGTGAATTGACCTTGAATTTGGCTCCTTTGGACAACTTGCAGAGAAAAATCAATTTCACAGGGTTTGGAAACAGAATTAAGGTAAATACCTGTTTTTAACAGCGCACTGTGCGGATTGCAGGTCGCGGGATGAGCTGGAAGACTGGACTGTGTGGTCGAGCGCTACTTTGGATGTAAACCGCATGCAATAGTCGCGCAGAGAAAACAGGTGAAAATGACGCTTTCACGTCTTTTTAAAAAAAAAATTGACTTTGGCATTCTTTTGGCGTGTTTGGGTCAGATGACGTCAGCATGACGGAGGATTTTGTTGTGTAGCGGGGTGACGTGGCGCTGACGTAAGCAGATGACGTGGTCATGACGTAAGTGGGGGGGTCAGCGGGGGGCGGTAAGCGATATTGGCCTGCACTGCTTTTGGCCCAAGGTGGTATTGGAGGGGAGGGAAACGAGCACACCGGATGGGCGCCACCTGTCCAATGTACGGGCGGCAATACCACCGTTCCCCGGGCGGTAAACTTTGGGAGGTAAGGTGTTATAGACATTTTTGGGCACTGCAACCCCAGTCATAAATGTCCATAAACCAAGGGCTCTTAGGTCCCTAAAAGTGTTGTTCCAACCTCTAAAACAACAAGGTCAACTGATTACATCTTCTCCCAGAAGTTCTCCATGAAAAGCTGCTCAGAAATGGTCAAAACTAGACCATCTCACCTGCTCCATGGTCAAAGTGCACTGCATCCCACCTAAATACACACAGTAGGTGTGATGCATCTTGACAAGCCCTTCTATGGGGTGGGATGGGCGAGAGTGGACAAATGGCAGGGTCAATCTGCAAGGTGGAGGATCATGGAATCTTCTAGAAACTTCTCTTATGACACTTGCATCTCTATATTTTCCCAGGGATGAGTAAGAGATCATCAATCTCCAAGTGGAATCAAGAACTATCAGAGAGAGGACACTAATCAAATCTCAAAAGCTGACTCACCCCCCTTGCAAACATCTATATATGGATCCCTCATCCCAGAGATCCAGAGGCTGGAATTTTGTATATTGTAAGGAAGTGTTGCTGGTTTCTTGGTGAAATATCATAGTGTTGGGTGATCTAAGCTTTTCATGATGTGAAGAAGGGCTTTCTTGCTTAGAGGATGATGCTGGGTTAGAACAATTGGTTGTAATCCTCTTTGCTCTTTCTTGATTATCAATAAATCTATTCAAGTTTTCCTCCACATTCTTGTATGATTGATGTTATATGCATTTGTTTGGTCAATATATAGCTAGTCCTATATTGTTTATGATAATAGATCTATGTTCTTGGATAGTGTTATGCTGCTTTGATTCTACAGGTGCTCTTTGAAGCTGGGTAGACGAGGAAGTGAGTGGTGAATATCTATCAGAAGGGAGAGGAATCGAACAAGGAAACAAGCGCAAGACAGAGGTTGGTCTCCTTATTCCCCTCTTATCTATTTCTCATAAAGGAAAACAAAAGTAGTTTTAGTTTGTTTGTTTCTAAGGTAGCTACCAGCCTTAGTGGGACTAGCAGCTCTGCATAGACACTAGTTTTCCCGATAACAAAATGGCGACTCCGTTGGGGAACGAATAGATTCTTTGTTTATCTACATTTTTTTAGTTTATAAACTTATAGACGAAGCCTGAAGTTAAGCCAGCTAGCCTTCGAACTGCATTTTCTATGCAAGTGCAAAGTAGATCAATGCTGCTTCAGTCTATCTTCAGGTTTTGTTTATGAACTGAACAATTGATTTACAAGCTCTCTAATTGCCCTTGTGGTGGCTCTAGTAACCTCTTTAGATCTACCCCTGTGATTGATTTACTAATTACCACTTGTTCGGCCTAAATCCCTGAACTGAGCTGCAAACTATGACCTGGAACCCAGTTAAAGTCTCGTCCCTGGTCCAGCGCACTATCTCTTCTGTGAATTCTAGATGCATCGCACTTCCCAAGTGTAATAGGTGCACTGCATCTCTTTTTCACTGTGTTACAGGTGCGCTGATCAGACAAGGCCTTTCCTGCTCCTAGATTTGGTTTCTGTGTTCACTCTTTTCAGCTCTATTCAAGAGTTTTGTTGCGTGTAATCAGTACACTTCTGTTGAAACCCCCTTCCTTGCCATTATTCTGCCTCCATTGTGCAAAGGACTGTAAATGTTTTTATGTATTTTGAGCCATTTTCAGTTCTCTTTTACAAAGAAGTAGCATAATCGTACTGTCGTTTCTTGATTTGAAAGTGTCGCAAGTGTCGTTTTCAGTCATAAAAGAGAATCTGATTGTTCTTGATAGTTGATTACACTGTTACTCTTGTATCTGATTTGAATTAGTAGTTTTTTCAAGTGTCGAAAGCAAGTTTTCATTTCCAAATCGCAAAGTGTCATCATTGTCCTCATTTTGTCTTGAAAAGAAACTTGTTAGTAACGTCGCTTTGAAAAATAATTCAGATTTGCGCTTAGCTTTCTTTTTATCATTCACACATTAAGACGGCTGAAAACAAATACATGCATGTGCATTTGCATTTAGACTGTTTGTTGGTTTGATTTAGGATAGTGCATATAGTGTGTGCTCTCTGCTCTATGTTGAAATAACGCCATCTCTCTTTCCTTAGTAGCTAGGATTTTCATTGCAAAAAGAAGATTAAACGATTGTTTATCATCTTAGATTGCATTTTAGAAATTGTACATCTACATCACGCAGTGAACCTGAAAGAAAAAATTCTTAAGCAAGATCACCTGTAAAATAAATTCAATGAATCTAAAAACGCTTTGGAACCTAACGCACAACATTTAGAAGTCTAGGCTACAGATGTATTCCGGTGTCGTAAAGTCTAGTAATTGTTGTTTTAATTGTTGGTTGGGTGATTCCTCCACCTTGAGACGATAAGTGCCAGTACAAACTTGTGCTCCCACGTACCTTCGAGTATATATTGGGAGACCACAATAGGCTTTATCCTTTATCCATAGGAAGTCGTGTCTACTGCCCTATCAATCACAATGCACTGAACACAGCATTCGAGAAGATTGACTGCCGTACCGTAAAAATTATTCTGCAATTTTTCGATTGGTTTGGTAATCCCTCTGTCTAGATTTCCAGAGCAGTCTCTTTCGTTCCTTTTCAGACTCCTTAAAATAAAAGGTCCATCTAAGCACTTGTCACTTCAGGCTCATTAAAAATCGAAGGCGACTAGAGTCATCTTTTGTTTTTTCTCGACTCTTAAAAATTGAAAAAACAAGTTCTGTCAAAGCGTCTAAAATTTATTTTAATCGGAATAAATATCACCTTTCCTACGTTGGTCTTAGGTTGAGAAAAATGGATCCCACCAACCAAGGAATTTCCCTTGGGGGAAATCCTAGTCCCTTCTCTTCTTGGGGAGATGTTGGTGCGCCCCATATGGCCACATTGTCGATTCCACGATTGACAATCGGCTTGCCCATATGGATCTTCTCAACCTCTGTCATTCAGAACACCGTGATTCCTAAACATTCAAGTCAGCAACTAAACGATACCAGAGTTCCCCCCCCCCAAACCTTCTACTTCGTCCAATTCTTCCTCTCCTCCTTCCTCTTCGCTTGATGAAGCTGGTAAAGCCAAAAATCAAGTAACCAAGAAGAAGAAGAAAGAGAAGAAGAAGAAGGAGCCAAAGGCGAAAAGGGGCGACCAGGGATCGTCTAGCGAAAATCCACACACTGCACCATCCAGGCCTAAATCGCCATGTGTCATTTGCAAAGGAGACCACTATCATCGAGATTGTCCTTGCATCCCTCGAATCTTAAGGGACTGGTCTCCTCGTTTGCACAATCCGGTGTCATCAACCTCTGATGGTCATGTTGAAAGTACACCATCAACTAGTGAAAGTGAAGCCCCTGGACAAAAAGGAAGATGTAAGTTTCCTTGTAAACTTTGTGAAGGCGATCATGCCGTCCACCATTATCCCTTCTTAGACGAGGCTAAAAGAGTTTTGGACGACCGTCCGGTTTCACCGTTACGACTTCCTCCTGGATATAAGAAGCTCTTGCCTAGTCCGTCACTAGTTGAAAATCTGGCTGACCCACCCTTGTAGTCAGTCGAAACATCTATAATTGAAGATAAACCATCTGAATCCACACCAGACGAAAGTCAAAAGGTCGAGGCGGCAGTTGACCCGGTCTTGCCTTCAGAGGATCCATCTTCAGATGATACAGTCACCGAAGAGAACAAGGATGACACCATCCAAATTCTTTTCGTAAGCACAGACTCCGATGAACGTGGGGGCAGTCTACCCGTTCCTTTACTGCAAGAAAGAAGTTCGTCAGAGTCGAACCCGACCGTCTATTCGGTCCCACCTCCAAGCAATCTACTAGGCAGACCCCGCTTACCGGCTAGTGTACCATTTTGAATCATTGCTCAAATATATAGAATGGTCATGGTTGGTACCATCATAGATGAAGGGGCTTCTGTGAGTATCCTTTCCTTAACTGCTTGGAAAGTGCTTGGTCCGCCATTGCTTTTGCCTGAGATGAGAAATCTAACAGGCTTTGACAAAGGAACCAGTCGACCGTTAGGGATCCTTCCCAATGTGCCGATAACATTGAGAAGGAAAACCGTTCACATGAATGTAATGTTAGTCCAAGGACCCCTGGATTATAATCTACTCCTTGGACGAGACTATATTTATTGCATGGGAGCCATTGTCTCCTCACTCTTTAGAGTAATGTGTTTTCCACACGAAGGAAGAATGGTCAAGCTCGTAGACCAGCTTTCATTCCCCGCTTCACACATAGCAAATAGTCATATACCAATCCTAAATGGTCTTTTCAAGCAAGGAATGTCTCATCAATCCCCAGTCCGTCCTCCTGATGAGCGCGAGTGATTCGGAGGATATGACTGAAACCCAGGGGGCATGCACCCTGGCCTATTTCGACAGGAAAACTTTGGGTATAGGGTTGGTTTCTGCGGAGAGTATATGACTGGCCTGACACACCTGTCCATTTTGGAAAATGGGATTAGGCCGGAATAAGATACCTCTGTTAAGGTAGGCCTTTCCCGATAAAACAAATGTTTTGTCTGCAAATTGAGGGGTAATATGAAAAGGTAGGCCTTTCCCGATAAAACAAATGTTTTGTCTGGAAATTGAGGGGTAACCTGGAAACTCTACTTCGCTATACCTGGGGGCATGCAAACCTTTTGGCATGCAAGCAAAGAGCGATCATTTATTTTTTTAAATTTATAGATCCTCTAACCCTTTAAACTCATAGGATTGGTCGTTTCCTAACTTGCATAAAGAAAGGATGTGGGGCAAAGCTTTGAAATAATGTCGTTTTTATCTGACACATCCTTATTATATGACTGGTTCGAGCAGTTTTAACGTGGAATTCAAGCTCATTAAAAAATAAACATAAGCAATGAGAAAATGTTCCCCCATAGTTTAAGCTCATTAAAAAATGAACCAATTTCCAGTAAATAACCATCGTGAATGTATTATCATCAGCCTTTGAAGCCTTGGTCGTGTTCTCATCATCACCTCCACTCTGTATTGGCTGATCATTCACCTCCATTTGATTGTTTACCCTTTTGGAGGAACAGCTGCGAAGAGTAATCCTAATAGCCATCCTTGTGACACTGTCATTATTGGAAAATTCCAAACCTTACCTGGAATCAGCTGCTACCCATAATTATCACTCGTTCCTCAAAAAACGAGTCTCCTTTAAGCTCCTTTCAACTGACTCGTAAAATAAGAAAAGATTGCCGAGCCATTGGCCTCTCCAGCTCCTTAAAGGGACCGGAAGTGCTATCCCTCCTTTAGATTTTAATCTTTTTGGACATGAGGGATTATGACACAAAAAGATCAAGCGCTTGTTTTGTTCAGCTCGTTAAAAGTATCGAAAATCCATCCCTTTTGTATTGTTTTATACTTTTTCGGACTCAAGGGATTATATGAAGAAAAAGGATTATTGTATTTTTCTTTACGTCCCTTTTTCAGACTCTCTAAAATTGAAAAGGACCGAGTTATCCTTGTCGTTAAACTTGTTAAAACCGAATAGCAACAAACTTGTCCATATAGACAAGAACGAGTGTCATTATTGCTAGGCTCGTTAAAACATGGCGATGGGTTTGCCTGAAGGGAAAATTATAGAACAAGCATATGTTATCCTCCTCAAGCTTGACAAAAATAAAGAGGTACTGGTCAGCAATGACTGGGGAAAAATTGGGAAGAAAACTTGAGGAAACTTTATCGGTAGCAAGTCGCTCTTGAACATGGCACTTTCACTCCGCGTCCGAGTCGGGTTGGGTTGTTCCATTCATTGGTCACATCACCATGGTTCCGTCACACCATCCATATTTGGGGTTAATGCTACCGATCCATCATGTCAGTGTCGCCGATATGTTCAAGAGAAGTCGCTCAGAGAATTCACCTATGTCTCACCCACTGCAATACATTTACGCTCCATTCTTTCATGACCACCACCCTGAACCTTATATCACCAGATCGTTTTCACCTCCATTAGAATCATTTGCTCCATTCCATGTCATTGATGTGGGATTCATTAAGCCCCTCCTATGATGGATCGCTTCTTGTCGACATCAGCTCATTATCCAAGAAGTCGATCTAGGAACAACCCTTTCAGTACTTTGAAGCTTGCATGCCTCAATGTCAAGTTTCTCACTTCCAGCGACAGGTTTACATCAATGGCCTTCGACTGAAAGATTTTGCGTGGTGTTTGATGCCAAGTCCCTTATTCACACCATGTGAATTGTACTATAGTACCTTGAGGGTCATCATCATTATCGGTGATTCCTCTCGCGCCTGTTAACAGCTTACATCATTGGTTGGTAATCAGGCGATGTCTTTCCGTGTTCGACTCCAGAACATCTCTCACATGGATCGACTTGTAGTTTGAGTGAAGATCGAACGAGATTGAAGACCCCAGATCTAGTTTCATCCATCTGGTCTGCGATATATATTCAGGAAAATAAATACATAAATTGTACATCATTACTGCACAGATAATCATCCAACCTAAGGGATGATGGCTCTACCAGAATCATCAGTCTACACTCAGACGATTGTCTGTCTTATGTACATGAAAATGAATTTATAGAGCTGAGCATCGGAATACCCACCTCAGCTAGATCATGAAAATATTATGAAGATAATGTATTGTATTATATCTTATTACAGGTCGCCTTCCAGCTCGAAAAAAACTTCAAATCCTCATGATAAAGCATTTCACTTGACATCAACAGAATAACGACCTCATGCTTTAGGGGGAAACTGTTATAGACATTTTTGGGCACTGCAACCCCAATCATAAATGTCCATAAACCAAGGGCTCTTAAGTCCCTAAAAGTGTTGTTCCAACCTCTAAAAGAACAAGGTCAACTAATTACATCTTCTCCCAGAAGTTCTCCATGAAAAACTACTCAGAACTGGTCAAAACTGGACCATCTCACCTGCTCCATGGTCAAAGTGCGTTGCATCCCACCTAAATACACACAGTAGGTGCGATGCATCTTGAAAATCCCTTCTATGGGGTGTGATGGGCGAGAGTGGACAAATGGCAGGGTCAATCTGCAAGGTGTAGGATCATGGAATCTTCTAGAAACTTCTCTTTTGACACTTGCCTCTCTACATTCACCCAGGGATGAATAAGAGATCATCAATCTCCAAGTGGAATCAAGAACTATTAGAGAGAGGACACTAATCAAATCTCAAAAGCTGAATCACCCCCCTTGCAAACATCTATATATGGATCCCTCATCTTAGAGATCCAGAGGCTGGAATTTTGTATCTTTTAAGGAAGTGCTGCTAGTTTCTTGGTGCAATATCATAGTGTTGGGTGATCTAAGCTTTTCATGAGGTGAAGAAGGGCTTTCTTGTTGAGAGAATGATGCTGTGTCAGAAAAATTGGTTGTAATCCTCTTTGCTCTTTCTTGATTATCAATAAAGTTATTCAAGTTTTCCTCCACATTCTTGTATGATTGATGTTATATGCATTTGTGTGGCCAATATATAGCTAGTCCTATATTGTTTATGATAATAGATCTATGTTCTTGGATAGTGTTATGTTGCTTTGATTATACAGGTGCTCTTTGAAGCTGGGTAGACGAGGAAGTGGGTGGCAAAGATCTATCAAAAGGGAGAGGAATCGAGCAAGGAACCAAGCGCAAGACAGAGGTTGGTCTCCTTATTCCCCTCTTATCTGTTTCTCATAAAGGAAAACAAAAGTATTTTTAGTTTGTTTGTTTCTAAGGTAGCTACCAACCTTAGTGGGACTAGCAGCTCTGCATAGACACTAGTTTTCCCGATAACATAAGGACCTTGCGATATTGTTGTGGGTCATCCAATCAACAGGACTGGATCCGACGGTCAGCGCTCAACGGGATATGGCGGAGGGCTATGGCGCGGGGTCCATCCATTATTTTAATGTTTTTTTCAATGATTTCGGGTTTATTCATTGGTTAGGTTTGCGGGTTTGGTTATTTTCTTAACCAAAGATTAAACAAATCCCAATGCTTTGTACGCGAAGGGTTGTTAATGGTCCTGGATAAACCATTAATCCCCATAAAAATATAATGATATGGTTTATATTACAATCGAGGCGGGGAATATTAAACATTTTGGGGTTTTTATGTACTAATAACATACGGGAAAGGGGAAATATAACCATAGGGAATTAAATAGTAATGTTAGGAGTTAATATGGGTTTATGAATGGAAAGCACTAAGTAGAAATGTTTAAGATTTAGGCAGAAAAGGGAAAAGAAGGATTTTACACAGGAAATGTGGCTTCTTTTATCCTAAGTAAAAACAGAGTTTCACTTAGTCTGTTTCATGAAATGAAGTAAACTAGGAGTATTGAGCAGATCCCAACATCCTTGTGGGGAGGTTAGTGAATGATTTTGGGAGAAGTATGGAGGGAAGTTAGACATGCTTCACTTGATCTGTGACCACATAGTTGCCATGGCACTTATGATAGTAATAAGATGAATTATCTTTGAAAGACAAAATTACTCATAAGCCTGCTTCTGCAACATCAAAACTGCCTACCCGGCCTATTATATCTAACATTTTTTCTTCCTTTTTCCTTAGGTGCATTTGAACTAGAAAACCCTTTTTCAGCTTTTCTTTTAACTGCCATCCTATTTAATTCTACCCTTATTTCTTCGAGGGGCTCAGATTTAATTGTTGATCTCCTTTGCTTCTCTTCCTAACTACTTATCTGCCAAGCTTGAACTGTTTGGACATATTTTGTTCTCTATCTCTAAAACAAAAAAATTCAACATGAACTGGCCAAGATTAAGTTGTTTGGCCATCCATCAACTGTGGCAAGATTCAATTGATTGCACACAATGAGAATCTTTGCAAAAACAGAATAGTAGTGGCACTTTGGAGTAGCACACTTTCCTAGTCTTCTTCATTTGGGGTTCATTTTCTTACTTTTTTGACCAATTCATTCTTTTTTCCCTTTGATCTTTCTTTTAGGGCATACCCTCTTTTCATTTTTTAATTTTTTTTATTTTTTCAAAATATGGAACCTTTGCAGCATGGAAAGGATGAACATATTTGGCATTTTACTAGTCAATCATGAAATATGACACCTATTGGTATAGGAGCATAACACCTGCTGCAACTCATCCGTTTGTATGTGTAGCTTCATTTTCCTCCTAATTTGCTGCTTCAAAACATGCAACTTCTTCTCTGTTCCACTCTCTGTCTTTGCGCGATCTTCACATCGCATCGTCACCTCATTGCCTAACTCTCCAAAGTTGCTTTCATTATCAGTGGATCTGCTTGATCTTGCTACTTTGTTCCACCTTTGTGTTGTCAACAACCTTCCTCTTGCATCCATTGCATTTTCTACATTCGTTGCGTTCTCTGAATTCAGTATGTTGCCTTCAGCTGTTGTTCATGATGTTGCTCCTTGTGATGTTGCTGCTGTCATATCTTGATGTCCTTGTCTACGAACAACTTGACGTCTTCATGAGTAGGCAAGATCATAGACACTTAATTGACTACATACCCAAGTGTTCTCTTAATGGTGTCTCTGGCTCTGCTCTCTTGAAACCATTGTACCTGCACTGCTGAGAGGAAAATGAACACATGCAATACCTGGAGACATGGCAACACTCGTGGCAAGAAATTTGTTAGTAGAAAACCAAAATGAACTTGAGAACTAACTTGCAACATACCTGTGTGACTGATAGTGAAGAGTGCAAACTTTTGGCCAGGAGGTCGGGAGACCGACTGTCAAGACTACACAAGGCACAGTTCGCATTCTCAGTTGGAAATGGCTGCAGACTCAGTGACTGCATTGCGTAATTTTATTAGCTAGCAGTCACTGTCCCTCAGGATTTCATATAGCAGGCCTGGGGAATAGTTGTTGGGTAGAAATGCAAATTTCTGGAGAGGAAGGCAAAGCCTTCCCTCTCAGGATTGCGCAATGCTATCTTGGTGACGCAGAGTCAGGGCAAAGGCTACCCAGACTCGTCGATGGGAAACTAAAAGCAAATGTGACAATGAATGCATAGTGGCACTTAGTGATAGTAGAAGAGATTGGCAGTGCATGCAAACATGAATGAAAGATTCAGTAAACAGATCAACATGCATGTGGGTGAAGCGATTCGCCAAATCGATGACCGTTCGTGAAAAACAGTTTCATGCATGCAACAGCAGTGAGATAGCAACGAAAATTGAAATAGTTCTAGGAGAAGCTAGAATACATGTAAATGACAGCAAGCACTCACTGAAATCAAGCAAATAGTACTCACACAAGCGAAAACACAAAAAGAGACAGAAATGAAACACAAGGCATGGGAAGCGGGCTTACCCCAAAACAGTTGAGTTGAATGTGTCGGCTACTCCTAGATGTGATGTGGGATGTCAAAGTTGTGAGGTTGATGTAAGGAATGAGATCTGCAACGTTCGGTTGATGAGTTTTGATAACATCAAGGTTGTGACACGCATGCCACAAATCTAGGGAAAGCGACACTTGGTGGGAGATTTCTGAAATGATCCTTGCATGTAACCTCCAACTGCTAAACATAGATCCCTAAAATAAGGGATTCCTTTTTATGTTGTCTTGGGAGAAGTAGCCCATGCATGAAATTTTGTTTTGCTCGGTCCCAAAGGGAACCGGTCAACTCAGCTACACATGCAAGAGACTGCTTGACTACTGGAAGGAAATGCGCATTTCTAGCTAAGATCTGGGCTGACTACCCAGGAGATTTGCGAAATTTTTGGGCAGAGTAGCTGACTGTTGCCCAGACTTGCGTAAATTCTGGGCTAAGTAGCACTGCTAGGGAAAATTGCTCGATTCCTGCTGGGAGTGTTAACTAACAGGATTGCATAATCTTGGAGCCCAGTAGGCTGCCAGGAAGGATTGTGCAATTTTTAGAGGGAAGGTTGGTTTCCATCCAGAAATGCACAATTTTCTTAGGGAAGTTTCTCAGCCTGCAGCTGGACCAAGTCCGAGTGAACAGCCTGTGAGGGGGATGCTATTATTGGGAAATCTAGTGTCTATGCAGAGCTACTAGTCCCACTGAGGCTGGTAGCTACCTTAGAAACAAACAAACTAAAACCACTTTCGTTTTCCTTTATGAGAAATAGATAAGAGGGGAATAAAGGAGACCAACCTCTGTCTTGCGCTTGGTTCCTTGCTTGATTCCTCTCCCTTCTGATAGATCTTTGCCACTCACTTCCTCATCTACCCAGCTTCAAAGGGCACCTGTAGAATCAAAGCAGCATAACACTATCCAAGAACATAGATCTACTATCATAAACAATATAGGACCAGATATATATTGTCCACACAAATGCATATATCATAAATCATACAAGAATGTGGAGGAAAACTTGAATAGCATTATTAATAATCAAGAATAGAAAAGAGGATTACAACCACTTGTTCTAACCCAGCACCATCCTCTCAGCAAGAAAGCCCTTCTTCACCTCATGAAAATCTTAGATCACCCAACACTATGATGTTACACCAAGAAACCAGCAGCACTTCCTTACAAGATACAAAATTCTAGCCTCTGGATCTCTGGGATGAGGGATCCATATATAGATGTTTGCAAGGGGGGTGAGTTAGCTTTTGAGATTTGATTAGTGTCCTCTCTCTGATAGTTCTTGATTCCACTTGGAGATTGATGATCTCTTACTCATCCCTGGGCGAATGCAGAGAGGCAAGTGTCGCAGGAGAAGTTTTTGGAAGATTCCATGATCCTCCACCTTGCAGATTTACCCTACCATTTGTCCACTCTCGCCCATCGCACACCATAGAAGGGCTTTTCAAGATGCATCGCACCTCCCGTGTGTATTTAGGTGGGATGCAGCGCACTTTGACCATGGAGCAGGTGAGATGGTCCAGTTTTGACCAGTTCTGAGTAGTTTTTCATGGAGAACTTCTGGGAGAAGATGTAATCAGTTGACCTTGTTCTTTTAGAGGTTGGAACAACACTTTTAGGGACTTAGGAGCCCTTTGTTTATGGACATTTATGATTGGGGTTGTAGTGCCCAAAAATGTCTATAACAGTTGCCCCCTAAAGCATGAGGTCGTTAATCTGTTGATGTCGGGTGAAATGCTTTATCATGAGGATTTGAAGTTTTTTTCGAGCTGGAAGGCGACCTGTAATAAGATACAATACAATACATTATCTTCATAATATTTTCATGATCTAGCTGAGGTGGGTATTCCCATGCTCAGCTCTATAAATTCATTTTCATGTACATAAGACAGACAATCGTCTGAGTGTAGACTGATGATTCTGGTAGAGCCATCATCCCTTAGGTTGGATGATTATCTGTGCAGTAATGATGTACAATTGATGTCTTTATTTTCCTGAATATATATCACAGCCCGGATGGATGAAACTAGATCTGGGGTCTTCAATCTCTTTCAATCTTCACTCAAACTACAAGTCGATCCATGTGAGAGATGTTCTGGAGTCGAACATGGAAAGACATCGCCTGATTACCAGCCAATGATGTAAGTTGTTAACAGGTCCAAGAGGAATCACCGATAATGATTATGACCCTCACGGTGCTAAAGTACAATTCACGTGGTGTGAATAAATGGACTTGGCATCGAACACCACGCAAAATCTTTCGGTCGAAGGCCATTGATGTAAATTGTCGCTGGAAGTGAGAAACTTTCCATTGAGGCATGCAAGCTTCAAAGTACTGAAAGGGTTGTTCCTAGATCGACTTCTTGGATAATGAGCTGATGTCGACAAGAAGCGATCCGTCATAGGAGGGGGCCTTAGTGAATCCCATATCAATGACACGGAATGGAGCAAATGATTTTAATACAGGTGAAAACAATCTGGTGATATAAGGTTCAGGGTGGCGGTCATGAAAGAATGGAGCGTAAATGTATTGCAGTGGGTGAGACACAGGTGAATTCTCTGAGCCACTTCTCTTGAACATATCAGCGACACTGACATGATGGATTGGTAGCGTTAACCCCAAATATGTATGGTGTGATGGACCCATGGTGATATGACCCGTGAACAGAACAACCCAACCCGGCTCGGATGCGGAGTGAAAGTGTCATGTTCAAGAGCGACTTGCTACCAATAAAGTTTCTTCAAGTTTTCTTCCCAATTTTTCCACAGTCATTGTTGACCAGTAACTCTTTATTTTTGTCAAGCTTGAGAAGGATAACATATGCTTGTTCTATAATTTTCCCTCGGGCAACCCATCGCTATGTTTTAACGAGCCTAGCGATAGTGAAACTCGTTCTTGTCTGTACGGACAAGTTTGTCGATATTTGGTTTTAACGAGTTTAACGACAAGGATAACTCGGTCCTTTTCAATTTTAGAGAGTCTGAAAAAGGGACGTAAAGAAAAATCCAATAATCCTTTTTCGTCATATAATCCCTTGAGTCCGAAAAAGTATAAAACAATACAAAAGGGATGAATTTTTGGTACTTTTAACGAGCCGAACAAAACAAGCGCTCGATATTTTTGTGTAATAATCCCTCAAGTCCAAAAATATTAAAATCTAAAGGAGGATAGCACTTCCGGTCCCTTTAACGAGCTGGAGAGACCAATGGCTCGACAATCTTTTCATATTTTACGAGTCAGTTGAAAAGAGCTTAAAGGAGACTTGTTTTTTGAGGAATGAGTGATAAATTCGGGTAGCAGCTAATTCCACGTAAGGTTTGGAATTTTCCAATCACGGTAGTGTCACAAGGATGGCTAACAGGATCACTCTTCGCAGTTGTTCCTCAAAAGGGTAAACAATCAAATGGAGGCGAATGATCGGCCAATACAAAGTGGAGTTGATGATGAGAACACTACCAAGGCTTCAAAGGCTGATGATAATACATTCACGATGGTTATTTACCGAAAATTGGTTCATTTTTTAGTGAGCTTAAACTCTGGGGGAACATTTGCTCATTGTTTATGTTTATTTTTTAACAAGCTTGAATTCCACGTTAAAACTGCTCGATATAATGGTCATTGATTATCTTGATTTTACCATTGACAACTTTGTTCTTTCAAAGGTTGTACTGCCTGCTCAATTGCTTCATCAAACTAGTTAGAAACGGACAATATACGTTTGAAAAATGAGTTAAAACACTAATATTTTACTTGAATTACGTGAAAAGTAATTTAAAAGTACTTTTTACCTCTCATTTTACCATTTCATTTGAACTTTGGTTTGTTGGAGCTTTGGAGGTGCTTTCCCCCTTGATTTTCACTAGCTGATTCTGGGAGATTCTATGGACGATTCTCGGTGCCATCTGGACCAGGTAGGAGCTAAACCTGAGCTCTTTAATTTCAACCTTTCCTTTTTGAATTCTGAGCATGTTTTCTGGTTTTTCTGGGCCTCTAAGGTTTAAAAAACTCACCCTAGCTCCATCGCACCTCTTCTATATCGAAAGGCGCGATGCATGCTGGCTTGGCCATTGGCCAGTCAGCATGCATCCCACCTAGAACACTGTTGGGGGTGCGATGGGTGCAAAAAGGGCAATTTATGCAGAGTATTTCATGGAAATTTTTGCATGTTTTTCACGAAATCAGGGTCTTGAGTCTTCTCTTGTTTGTTTCAGAGATTTATTAGATAAAAATGCCTGTTACATGGCGAGAATGTGAGCATGAAGAAGAGGACATGCTTGCTTTAAATGATCTGGTTACGGTAAATGCACTGTGGAACTGTGGTTTGTTCAAGTTTTTCCGCATCTCTTGCATGAGGCAACAAATCAACCTGTTGCAATATTTTCTCGATGCATGGGATCCTACCACCGAGGTGTTCCAGATCAGGGGCAAGTCCATCCCCTTAACTGTCGTGGACATCTATTTTCTGACCGGCTTATCGAGGCGGGGCGCCCCTATCTCATTATCAGGTTCGGCCCATGGGGGTGAATCTATGAGAGATTACATTCACAGGTATTGCAGAGAGGGATCTCAGCCGAGTAAGGATGGAAAGATCATTATCTGAGATGTCACTGACAAGTCCCTGAGGACCATTCTATTTACTTTTGCTAGACTGGCTGGTAGTGCGGCTCTTCACGTGGCCAACAGGTCTTATATGCAGTACGCCTTGGAATGCCTTGAACCAAAGGTGTTCAATTGGTGTGATGAAGTACTCTCTATGATGAAAGAACAATTGACCAAGGTGAAAAATGGAAGATTGAAGAACTTTGGATATGGTTCTATCTTGACAGCTTTCGCCTTGGAAAAGATCCCGCTGATGTAGCCACAGTATGTTTCACTTGGTTTACCTCCACCGACTGAGCCACGGATGCAGAGATGGGTCGACCTTATGGCCAGACATGCTGGTCAGTCCCAGATTTCCTTTTCTGATACCTTTTTCAAGTGGTTCAACCATCAAGAGATGGTTTTTTCTGAGTATCCATATGCCGGTATGGACTTCCGGGGTGATCCGGATTTGGTACTGCCTATTGGCGAGCAGTGGGGTGTCATCGGTAAATTCTCTGACCATATCTCTGTTCATCGTTTCTTTTTATAAATGTTCTTGTGCGTTCTTCTATCAGGACTAATCAAAACTCACATGCTCATGCGGATGTTGGACCAGTTTGGCCAGTAGTACGCCTGAGAGTGCCCACCGCTGCTCCAGCAGGAGAGGTTGTGGGAAGGGCTATACTTCGCGACCTTGATGTGGCCGAGACTCTTTCAGAATTGCAGGATCAGTTCAAAGGCCTCACTCTTGGTATTCTGGATGTCAGGACTGACGAGCTGCCTCTGAGGTTGCAGCGACATACTACCGGCGTGCCGAGTCGATGGACTAGGTTTTTACGCATGATTGCACAGGCGGTGACTTGTTATCACCAGCATCATTAGACTAGGGTGCCCCCTGGAATTTTGAGTTTTGGGTCATTTGACCAATTTTGTCTTGGTTACAGAACATTATGTGTAAACCATAAACAGTTATATATATATTTTTTATTTTCGGAGTTTTATTTTGGTTAAGTTACATGATCCTGATGAAAATACTGATGAAATGCTTCTTTTCATAAATGTTGCAAATGTCTATCTAACACATAATTTTCCAATGAATATGTTAATGTGTTTAAGTTTTTGGAAATATGTTGATATTGAATAAAATCAAATTTCCTTTCCAAAATCTTGACCCTTAGGAACATGCGATAGATAGTTGGATTTCGGACGGAGTAGATACCAGTGAGTTGTAGTATGACGAGCTGTGACTCTAGCCTGACGACAAGTCGGCTTATGCCATGTGTGATGGCATCAGAGAGAAGTTCCATCAACGCGTTATATTCAGCGATGTTATTTTTTGACTGACCGATACATAACGCCGCTTGGATCAAAAATGGCCTAGGCCGCAGAAGATAGGTTCCGCGAACTACGACTCGCTCCGTCGGCATATCCAAAAAAAGATTCCAATAGGTTCGACATCTGCGAAAAATGTAAAAAGTGGATTACTTGACCAAAACAATTACCCTTAGCGAAAACAAAAATGTAACAAAAGCATATGGGTTACTACACTGAATCATGCATAGTAACGCTTAAGGTACAACCCGTTACGGGGTTGCGCCAGTGGAATCTCGTCATAATCCATTAACTCGTAGGCTCCTTTTGCTAATACCCATTTAAAAATATAGGGGCCCATCCACAAAGACTTGAATTTACCTGCTCCCAATTTATCGGACTCCTGGTCGTAAAGTAAGACCAAGTCACCTTCTGAGAAGACACGGGGTTTGACATTTTTGTCGAACTGCGCCTTGACTCATTTCTTATGGGCTTCGTTAGCCAAAGCAGCATCACAACGGGTTTCATCCAATTGGATTAGTTCCAAGAAATGAGCCTCCTCTTCTGAAGTTCCGGGGAGAAGGTCGACTGTGAGTTTGAGGGACGAGATTTCACACTGAACTGGTAAGATTTCTTCTAGGCCATACACCAGTTGAAAAGGTGTGAACCTGGTTGCATTCCTTACCGATGTTCGGTATGCCCACAAGGCTAAGTACAGGATCAGGTGCCAACTCCTTTTGTGGACTCCAATCATCCTTTGTAGCATCCGCTTCAGGACTTTGTTGATTGCTTAAACTTGTCCATTGGCCTGCGGGTAATATGGAGTAGAGATGTCGTGGGACAACCCCAATTTGGCAGCCAATTCGACCATCATGTGATTGCGAAAATGAGATCCATGATCTGTGACTATAGCCTATGGAACACCGAATCTGGCGACTACATGATTGAAAAAGAAAAGGGAAGTTGTTTCGCCAGTGTTATCTAATGTAGGCATCGCCTCGGCCCATTTGGTAAAATAGTCTACTGCGACTATGATGTACCCATGCCCCCCGGTCAAGGTGGGGTTACATGTCATGAAATCAATGCCCCATTTGGCGAACGTCCCAACTACAACTATCGGTTGCAGGGGTGCAGGTGGTTTTCTGGTTTAGCTATCGAAAATTTGACATGCATGGAAACTTCTGACTGCGGTTATGCAATCTTTGAACATTGTTGGCCAGAAGTATCCTACTCGTAAAAAAAATTGTGTCGTAGCATAACCGGATTGATGCCCCTCACATGCGCCTGAATGGAAATCATACAGGACTTTATCGGCCTCCTCATGGGTGAGGCACCTCCTCAAAACTATATCGACACCTCGATGGTAAAGTGTATCACCGACGATCATGTAGTCTTTTGCTTGGTATTGAATATGTTTTTTTCTGAGCGAGAGGTATTAGACCTATATTTTTGGGTTTGGAGATAGATTATTATATCTCTATACCACGAATTGCTTGAAGATATCAGAAACAAAGATTCATCCACGATGGTTTCTTCGGATGTTTCAACGTTGTACGACAATAGGAGATCGCATAGCAATTATGCGAAAACAAGGGATTTCTTTGATTTGGATTTTACAAATTCCAGATCAAACTCTTGAAGAATTGCTATCCATTTTCAATATTTGCCCCCCAGCAACTGTCGCGACAATATATAAGTCATGGGGTTGCAATCTAATAAAATGGTAGTTTTTCGAAAGAGAACATAATTTCGAAATCTTTTTATCGCTTGAACAGCTGCAAGAGCCAGATTTTCAACATAGGAATACTTACTTTCTGTATCATTTAAGTTTCTACTCAAATAATATATAGGATGTTCAATTCCGTTGTCCTCTTGAACTAAAACCATTGCGATAGTTGTATTTGTTGCAGCCAGATATAGGTTAAAGTCTTTTTGATAATCAGGAGCATACATTAATGATGCTTTCATTAGGGATTCTTTTAAAGCATAAAAGGAAGCTTGCGCAACCTGATCCCATACGAAGGGTACTTCTTTTTTCAATAGACGTGTATAACCTTTAGCAAGTTAGGCGTAATTTGGAATGAACCTCCTCAGAAAGTTTGCTTTCCCTTGGAGTTTCTGAATCTGAAGCAAATTTGAAGGTGGAGGCAAATTTATGATTGCCTGAACCTTACATGGGTCAAGATGAATTCCATCCTTTGAGACTACAAAGCCAAGCAAACGGCCAGAACTGACACAGAACACACATTTGTGTGGATTGAGTCGTATCTTGTAGTGTCGGCAACGTAGAAATATTGCCCTTAAATGCTGCAGATGATCGGTCCGCTTTCACGAATGAGCCGAAAGATCATCGGTATATGGTTGAACGATGTTTTTGATGTCATTGAAGGCATAATTCATTGCCCTCTGAAATGTTGCCCCTGCGTTCTTTAAACCAAAGGGTAACTTGCGATATGCAAATGTTCCCCACAAACAAATAAATGCAGTCTTTGACTGGTCCTGTGGGCGGATATTTATTTGATTATATCCAGAGAATCCATCCATAAATGAAAAGATTTCACATCCGGCGCATTCATCAATTATCTGGTCAATAAAGGGTGTAGGGTAGTTGTCCTTTGGACAAGCTTGTTTTACATCCCTATAATCGATGCACACTCTAATCGTTCCTTGTTTTTTCATTATAGGAACAATGTTCGATACCCAATCGGTTAGAGGAACCAGGTAAATAAAACCAGCATGGAGAATTTTCTCAACTTCTGCCTTGATGGCAACGGCTTTCTTGGGGTGCACCTGTCGTAGCCATTGTCATACTGGTTTGACATCTGGATACATCTTTATTTTGTGTTCAACTATACTTGAGTCAATGCTTGGCATTTCATCATATGACCAAGCAAAGACATCTCTGAATTTGCGAAAAAGAGCGTTATATATTTCCAGTTCTGAAGGAGAACAATGCTTGCCAACATAAATATTCTCTACAACATCTATTTTGGTCGAGATATTTATGGTGATAGTCTCTTCAATATTGGACAGGTTTCGCTCGGAATACACCGTTTTTACAGTATTTGATAGGAAATCAAAAAATGAAGGATGATGAAGGTCATTAGGAGTATCTTCTTGACAATCTGGAAGATGGGAACGATGGTGGTAATCTCCCCATGGCGCCTCGTCAGTTGTCATTGACTAAACAATTCCTTCGTCAGTGTGATGCACTTGCGACCAAGGATCTAAAGGGGTGTCATATTTTTTAGACCTATCTATCCAAACGCTTGATGAGCGTTGATTTGGGTTTGCCTCCCATGCCAAAAACATTGATTGCTACAATATCTCTATTTGGCTTGGAGGCCACACCTGCAGTGATCCATGCTAATATCGTTTTCTGAGATCTTTTGAATAGAAGATATCATATTGTAGGTTCCTACCATTGCCACTTCCGCCAGATTGATTGGAGGTGGTAGGGCAAAAGTCCCCATTAATATAGGGTCTTTTAGTAGGCCTACTCCGATATTTTGAAGCGAATGGGAGCTTCCATGGATCATCGGAATGCTCCCCATAACTTGGGAACTATTGGGGAGAAATGTTTGTTGGTCAATGACTGTAATTCCTCCTTGGAAAGGAAATGCAATCTTCCTAAAGTAGGTCGACAAAACCGCAGCCATAGCATATATCCAGGGCCTTCCCAGTAGGATGTTGTAATCAAGGTTTCTGTCGATTACTTCAACATCTATTTCTACTGTTTTCCCCCCTAGTTCAACTTGCAGGTTACTTAAAATCCCATATGGGGTATATGTTCATCCATCAAATGCTTTTAATGTCGTCAAAGATCGTGACAAGATTGGAGATCCTAAAGTTTTCCAGTAACTCATCGACATAATACATGTAGATTCTCCCTCATCAATAATTGTTCGATGAACAGTTTTGTTGAGGGCTTTCACTTGAATGAGGAAAGCTAGTTGAGCTAGTAACTGAGGATCATATCCTTTGTGATTAAAGGATACAAGATTAGAATCCTTTGGGTCTATCCCACCTATTGCTGATAATAAAGCCTGCTTTTGGGAGGGGAAATTTTGTAGTACTTCAATTGTTGACATAGCGGATGGTGATTGGGCTAGATCTTCCACTATATTATAATGTTGTGCTGCTCTGGCACGAGGATTAAATGTCAACTTGTGTACTACTCCCTTTGGTTGTTTTATTGTCAGCTCTGGAATGATGGGCGGCACAACTTTGTCGAAGTTGTTGTCGAACTACTAGGTTGATCTTTATCCTTGTTGATCGACAGCTGTGGATTCCCGTAATCTTTATTTCTTGTTGATATCAAAGCATAATTTTGTTGTTTTGAAACCGACAACATTAGCACTTGGGACGGGGAAGCATTGTATCTAGCAACCAGATTTGTTCCTGGATTTGGAAATGGATCAGTTAATACCGCCGAGGTTTTTGAATTCTTGAAGAATTTTCTAAGCTTAGCTTTATATGGACAATCTCTTGTCCAATGATCCTCATCACATATAAGACATGGAAAATTTGGTTTCTTATCTCTAGAAGGGTTTGCAGAAGATTTTTCAGGTGATGATTCACCCCATTTTTTCTTCTTCCCTTTGTTTTTCTTCTTGCCTCCTGGTTCCTTGGTTTCTTTGCCTTTATCAGTTGAGACGGCATTTACTTCCGAGGCGAGAAGTTCTTCTTTTGCATTTTGACGAGAAATCTTACAGGCCTTTTTAGATGTAGCCTTTGTTGATTTCGTGTCTATCGTACCAATCACGCCATCGTCGGCATGAGAGTCATTGTTTGATTTAGGAGGAGGAATGGAAAATTCCAGTCTGGGAGCGTCAGGGATTTTATTGTAGAGCGTGCCAGACTGAGTATAAATCAAGTCTAGATATTGTGCACGAGCAATAACTTGCTCCTCAGTGATGACCCCTCCCTTTGCCACATCTTTTGTAATGGAAGGTAATAATGACTTTATAAACCATTCAGCTAGAAGCTGATCAGGAACATACGTTTTTACCATTCTACGATGACGTCGCCACTCATGAATATGATCGGATATGTGAGTGGTCGTCGTTTGCTTGAAATTGGTAAGAAGTTTTGTCCCCGTTTCGTACCTTATTGGTAACTGAAAATGGGTTAAAAAGGTTGTGGCTAGGGCACTGAAGTTATCAAACGAAGCTCTACGTAATTCGATATACCACTTTCCTGCTAGACCAATCAACGTCCTCTGAAAAAGGCGAAGCCTAATCGAATAATCATTTAGGGTGTTTGATGAACACCACAGATGAAAGGTCATAACGTGATTCGACGGGTCTTCACCCGGATTTCCACTAAATTTAGGAATATCTGACGGAAGTTTATGCGGAATCGTTGGCCACCAAGGGGCGTAAGCAATTGGATCGTTTGTTAGCCTATTTAGATCCGGTAACTCTAAAGTTGCCACGAAGGGTAACTGTTGATTCAAGTTTGGCGAAGCATACCCAGGATAAGATGGAATTGCCTGAGCAGTTGGTCTTTGCATACCAGCATAATGCATTTGATGTTGGTAACTTTGGTAAGGTTGATGGACATAACCATTATAGAATGGTTGATTTTGACCGTTTTGAATATATGGCTGCCCATTATTTGCAAAGATTTGTTGCTCAGATCCTTGGTAGACTTGTTGGAATTGCGATTGTTGATATTGCACCAGTCATGGTTGTGAAGCCATGTGTTGTTGCCCAATATTGGTTGTTTGACCAAGATGAGGGGTAATTGTACCCGTTTGGGCCTGTGTCATCCCACTAGTTGGTGATTGTGGTTGAGTCGCAGGGACAAGAGGCTGTTGCATTACAACCTGAGAAACCTGAGGCTAGCATACAACAGGCAATGCTTGTACTTGAAACACAGTCACAATAGCCGGTGTAGTTGGTATATTTGACATAGGTAAACATTGTTGCATCGAATACACAACTCTTGGTTTTTGAGGTAGTATTGGCACCCAATCGCTAGATGTAATTCCAGCATAACCTGAATTTTGTTGTGAACTCTCGTATGGTTGTCCTCCCGGAGAAGACAATGAAAGGGTAAATCGCCCCCCATACGGAGGCAATCTGGTACTTAAAGGAATGGTTTGTCGTTGTGGAACGGACTGCCCAAATTGACATTGTGAAAGATCAATTTGCTGAGACTCAACATAAGAGTTCTCGGATATTATTCCGGATGAAAAAACAGGAACGAACCATACTGTCGAAATAGCCCCTGAGTGGGCCCCATCTAGCGATTGAGAGCTATTTGGGACAGATGGTATGTCGATGAACATTGTTGGAGTTACAGAAGGAAGTTCTGTCATTGCTGTGTCAGATGACACAGTCCTAGATGTCGACGGTTGTTCAGACATTTCTAGTCTATCCAAAAGATTTCCTAGCGATTCTACAAGAGCTTCCGATAACGGTAGACTAATTTCTGATGAAGAAGGATATAGGGTGATCCTGAATCCAAATTGCGATGGAGTACTAGATGGAGGATCCTCCACAATCTCTTCTATAGCAATTAGACCAGGTGGAAGAGGTAGACCGTCAGGTCCGTAAAATATTTCTGGTGCTGAAGAAGGTATGGAATCTGCAGCGACAGATGTTTTGGGAATAACACCTTCCGAATAAGCTGGAGATGGAGTTCGTTTAGTAATACAAGTGTTTCCCTCGACACTAGGATCAGCCCCACTATCCTTTGGTGGCTGCGGAACTTCTTTTGTAAAGGCAGGGTACCATAAATGTTTGGAGTAACCTGTGTCTCCGATGATGTTGGAACACTTATTCTAACTTTACCAGGGGATTTGGAACCGGTTAAACGAGCTCGCTTTGTCCGTAAAAGTTTTGATTATGGAGATAAAGATGATTGACTCGTAAGTCTCCACGAACAACGGGGTTTCAATTGACTTTCTTCCACGATTGTGGATTACTCGATCAACTAAAAATCAAAGGGGAAATATGTTTCTGAATTAAATGAATTTTAGACGCTTTGACACAACTTGTTTTTTCAATTTTTAACAGTCGAGGAAAAACAAAAGATGACTCTAATCGCCTTCGATTTTTAATGAGCTTGAAGTGACAAGTGCTTAGATGGACCTTTTCCTTTGAGTCTGAAAAGGAACAAAAGAAACTACTCTGGAAATCTAGACAGAGGGATTACCAAACCAATCGCAAAACTGCAGAATACTTTTTACGGTACGGCAGTCAATCTTCCCGAATGATGTGTTCAGTGCATTGCGATCGATAGGGTGGCAGACACGGCTTCCTATGGATAAAGGATAAAGCCTATTATGGTCTCCCAATATATACTCGACGGTACGTGGGAGCACAAGTCTGTACTGGCACTTATCGTCTCAAAGTGGAGGAATCACCCAACCAGCAATGAAAACAACAGTTACCAGGGGTTACGACGCCGGAATACGTCTCTAGCCTAGACTTCTAAATGTTGTGCGTTAGGTTCCAAAGCATTTTTAGATTCATTAAATTTATTTTACAGTTTATCTTGCTTAAGAAATTTTCCTTTTAGGTTCACCGCGTGATGTAGATGTACAATTCCTAAAATGCAATCTAAGATGCTAAACAATCATTTAATCTTCTTTTTGCAATGAAAATCCTAGCTACTAAGGAAAGAGAGACAATATTCTTTCAACATAGAGCAGAGAGCACACACTATATGCACTATCCTAAATCAAAACAGCAAACAGTCTAAATGCAAATGCACATGCATGTATTTGTTTTTAGCCTTTTTAATGTGTGAATGATAAGAAGAAAGCTAAGCGCAAATCTGAATTATTTTTCAAAGCGACATTACTAACAAGTTTCTTTTCAAGACAAAATGAAGATAATGACGACACTTTGTTATTTTGGATTGAAAACTTGCTTTCGACACTTGAAAAACTATTAACTCAAATCAAATACAAGAGTAACAGTGTAATCGACTATCAAGAACAATCGGATTCTCTTCTATGACTGAAAACGACACTTGCGACACTTTCAAATCAAGAAACGACAGTTCAATTACGCTACTTCTTTGTAAAAGAGAACTGAAAATGGCTCAAAATACATAAAACATTTACAGTTATTTGCACAATAGAGGTGGAATAATGGAAAGGAAGGGGGTTTCAATAGAGGTATACCAACTACAGACACCAAAACTCTTGAATAAAGCTGAAAAGAGTGAACACAGAAACCAAAAACTAAGAGCAGAAGAGGTCCTGTCTGATCAGCGCACCTGTAACACAGGGAAAGTGAGATGCAGTGCACCTACCACACTTGGGAAGTGTGATGCATCCAGATTCCAGAGAAGAGACAGTGCGATGATCCAGGGACGAGACTTCAACTGGGTTCCGGGTCACAGTTTGCAGCTCAGTTCAGGGATTTAGGGCGAGCAAGTGGTAATCAGTAAATCAATCACAGGGGTAGATCTAAGGAGGTTACTAGAGCCACCACAAGGGAAATTAGAGAGCTTGTAAATTAATTGTTCAGTTCATAAAAAAAACCCGGAGATAGACTGAAGCAGCATTGATCTACTTTGCATTTGAATAGCAAATGCAGTTCGAAGGCTAGCTGGCTTGACTTCAGGCTCCATCTGTAAGTTTATAAAGCAAACAAATATAGACAAACAAACAATCTATTCGCTCCCCAGTATGGTCGCCATTTTGTTATCAGGAAATCTAGTGTCTATGCATAGCTTCTAGTCCCACTAAGGCTGGTAGCTACCTTAGAGACAAACAAACTAAAACCACTTTCGTTTTCCTTTATGAGAAATAGATAATAGGGGAATAAAGGAGACCAACCTCTGTCTTGCGCTTGGTTCCTTGCTTGATTCCTCTCCCTTATGATAGATCTTTGCCACTCACTTCCTCGTCTACGCAGCTTCAAAGGGCACCTGTAGAATCAAAGCAGCATAACACTATCCAAGAACATAGATCTACTATCATAAACAATATAGGACCAGATATATATTGACCACACAAATGCATATATCATCAATCATACAAGAATTTGGAGGAAAATTTGAATAGATTTATTAATAATCAAGAATAACAAAGAGGATTACAACCAATTGTTCTGACCTAGCATCATCCTCTCAGCAAGAAAGCCCTTCTTCACCTCATGAAAAGCTTAGATCACCCAACACTATGATGTTACACCAAGAAACCAGCAGCACTTCCTTACAAGATACAAAATTCCAGCCTCTGGATCTCTGGGATGAGGGATCCATATATAGATGTTTGCAAGGGGGGTGAGTTAGCTTTTGAGATTTGATTAGTTTCCTCTCTCTAATAGTTCTTGATTCCACTTGGAGATTGATGATGTCTTACTCATCCCTGGGCGAATGCAGAGAGGCAAGTGTCACAGGAGAATTTTCTAGAAGATTCCATGATCCTCCACCTTGCAGATTGACCCTGCCGTTTGTCCACTCTCACCCATCGCACCCCATAGAAGGGATTTTCAAGATGCATCGCACCTCCTGTGTGTATTTAGGTGGGATGCAGTGCACTTTGACCATGGAGCAGGTGAGATGGTCCAGTTTTGACCAGTTCTGAGTAGTTTTTCATGGAGAACTTCTGGGAGAAGATGTAATCAGTTGACCTTGTTCTTTTAGAGGTTGGAACAACACTTTTAGGGACTTAAGAGCCCTTGGTTTATGGACATTTATGATTGGGGTTGTAGTGCCCAGAAATGTCTATAACAGATGCATCAAGCTATGATCGATAGGCTGCCTTTGTGCAAGAAAAACACTGAAGCTTATGAACTTGATGAAGCAAGGCAATCTGATGTGAAGCTTGAAAGGGAGGCTCCAAAATGAAGCCAATGAAAAATATTGGTGGGTGGTTGTAGCCACTACAACATATCCTCACAACCAAGTTCCATTCTAAATCGAAGACCCTTGATCGAATTGGAAATTTTCTATAAAACAATTAGACATGAGTTATGAAAACTCCAGCCACCGAGATGACATCATGTTGTCATCATCACTCCACGTGGCACCTCATTAATGGTGAAACGTGTCACCTGGATTTGCCCCATTAGGCCACTTAAAGTGTCGAATCAAAATGCCATGTGTCCACCATACAGCCACATCATGGTGATGTCATCTGCCACATCATATCCTTAGGGCCAATCACCTGTTGCCATGTGTCCAATTGGAGGAGACATAAAAATTCCATTGGTCCTTGGTTTTTCAACGATTTCCTTTATATTTCTTCTTCTTCACAAACCTCAGCACTTTCAAAGAATTGATATTTATAGGGACTTGCGAGGTTCTGAGGTTTCAATGGCCTCAACCTTTCGAGGTTATAGTATGCTCCAACCTCTGATGTACTGATGGCCTCTAGCTTCCGATATTCCAATATGCCCTCTGCTCTGAGGTTCTAATATCGGGTTACAATATGCTCTGACCTCCAATATCATATCAGAACATTTTCTAAAAAGAATTATAAGGGACTCTAACCTCTGATATTTTATCCTCCTAAGGTCCCGATATGCCAGCTTGCTATGATATTACGACCTTCTTAGCACTTCTTTGACAGTCAATAACTTTTGATCCATGAGGCCATTTGCATACTTCAACACATCATTGGAAAGATCTTTCAGAGCACTTTCCAGTGGAGAGGGTCCAATGTAGGCTTTGAGCTCATGTACTACCTAAGAAATGGCTGCAAACACTCTACCTCAATGTTATTCCAGTTGACATCCATTCCAGCATTCCAAATGCCACAAGCCATCCAGACAATGCCAATTGTCCAACAATCTCCCCCTTTGGCATTGATGGCAACAACATAATCTCCCCCAGAATCCAGGCATGGTCCTCTTCATTGTTGTTCTTCTTTGATGCACTGGTAATCTTCTCCCCCTTTGGCATCAATGGCAAAGGATGCCCTTGAATTCTGCCCCTAAACCAATTCAACCTACTCTTCAATTGGTCCCACATGATGAGTAGCTACCAACACACACTATAGTTGATTCATTTGTGAGGAGGAGTCACAACCCATATCTATTACCTAAGATATTCAAAGGGTTGTCTTGCTAGTGTCTTAGTAAATATATCTGCAAATTGGTATTTAGTAGCCACCTATTCAAGTCGAACAACATTAGTTGAAACCTGCTCTCTTAAGAAATGGAAATTGATAGGGATGTGCTTGGTCTTTGAGTGGATGACAGAGTCTGGTATGTGTCGACGAATTATGGATCGCTCCTGTAAATATGTGGCCACCCCACAGTCTCGTGCCCATAAGAGTCAAGCACAATGGTCAGTTCCATGACCGGTGGTCGGTTGAGGCATCTTAAACATTATTGGTGTTTCCCTTCTTATACTTAATGTTCACATGGAACTGTTGCAGGTATGTGGACCATTTCTGATGGCAATTGTTCTGCAACTTCCCCTCTGTATGTATGAATAGCATGGGTCAGTGGTCTATGTGGACGACCATTTCCTTCCCGTAATGTAATTCTTACCTTATCGGCATGCTTGCAGAATGGAATACATCTCTTTGTCATAGGTGGGATACTTTTGGACCATGTCTGGAAGTGTCTCACTGTGATGTGACAATAGATTCCCCTGCTGAGTAAGAACTACACTAATAGCATAGTCAGAGGCATTCATCTTGATCTCAAATGGTTGTTGCAAGTCTGGTAATGTGAGCACTAGTGAAGAGCAAAGGCGATGCTTTAGCTCAGCAAATGCCTTCTATTGGGATTCAGGCCAAAAGAACTTTTCTTTTCCTCCTCCCTTGGTGACCAAAGTCAAATTCCAAGTGATATGAGAGAACCCAAACACGAACCTATAGTAGAAGTTGGCATGACCCAAAAAGTTTCGGAGCTCTGTTAGAGTGGTTGGGGCTAGCCAATCCGGAATTACTTGTATCTTGGCTAGGTCCACATGCACACCTCGCTCATCAATGATGTACCCCAAGTATTGAACTTGTGTCATACCAAAAGTGCATTTCTCCAAATTGGCACACAAATTGTGTTTTTGCAGGGTTTGGAGGACTTGTCGAATATGGTGGAGGTGCTCTTCCCATCTGTAGCTGAAGATCAGAATGTCACCTAAAGGCAACACCATGAATGATTTGGTGAAGGTTCACAAGATGATGTCCATCAACCTCATGAAGGTTGCGGGGGAATTCGTCAACCCAAAAATCATGACCAACCATTCAAAAAGACCCTCCTTGGATTTGAAGGCAGTCTTCCAGACGTCGAAGGGTTTGATCGATACCTGGTGATAACCAGACTTCAAGTCAATCTTGCTGAAATATTTGGCTCCCTTGAGTTGGACCAGAAGGTCATCAATTCGTGGGATTGGATACCTATTCCGGACAGTTCTCTTATTCAGTGCCCGATAGTGAGTCTCCAGGTACCATTCTTCTTCTATACCAACATGGTTGGGCTACAAAAGGGTGATGAACTTGGCCTGATGTGCCCTTTCTGCAACATCTCCTGAATTTGCCTCATGATTTCATCATTCTCCATAACAGAGTGTCGATAGATTAATCCATTGGGTAACGGCGTGCCTGGGGTCACATCGATGGAGTGCTTGAACTGACGATGTAGAGGTATTGTTAGAGTCAATATTCTCACACTGCCATCAGTGATCAAAACTCCTCTTTTCATATTCATATTAGGAGAAATTTTTGTCATTCCACCTAGGTCCTCATTCAAAAATTTACACACTAATGGTAGCCTTAGTCAAAAACCTTACTCTCCCTCAAAAATATATACTTGTTGGCCCACCTTCATATCTTACTAAGCATACATCAATCTTGAAAGCTCATTTCATCATGTCTTTATGTTAGTCAAGTCACCATGAAGTCTGCTAGCTCAAGGTTTTCATTAGGTCTCTAGGTTTCATTTTACCATAGTCCAATAAAACACCATTTCACTGCATAAGGACAACAAAAGTATGAGAGTGAAAAAAATAATATCCCTTTTTCACTTAAAGAGGATTTTCAAACATATAAAGATGGTTTCCAAAGTTGTAATTTTGATTTCAAGTATGAGTTTCATTCCAGATTGTAGTTGTATTCCAAAAAACAGAGATGTAATTTTGTTTTTTTTATTTATGTAATTTGATGTCCATTAGATGTAATAAGTAACTACTTTTCATGCTGCCAACTCAGTTCCGCATGCCAACTGAACAATAAATGTCAAATCAAAAAGTGCCTGCTTTGACAATTGATCAATCTACAAAGCAAAAAAGACAAGGTAAAGGGTATTAGTGAAATGTTTCCAAAGTGATTTGAAACATTAGAAAATGGGTTTTAAATCAACAAAATCAAATTCCACAAAGTATTTAAACCCTCAAGACATCAATTCAAACCTCATTTTCTCTTGTCATTGTCGAGCAAACTCAAAAAAGGAGAAATTTTCAAGTTTGAAAGGTGAAATTGGAAAAACAGAGGCCACATTGTGCGCTTGTGCTGTGGAGGGTGCTCCTATGTGTTACATTGCTCATTTATGTGCTATTTTGCGCGTTTAGAAAGAGGAGGGCACACCTATGTTGTGTGATGCAAATTTGTGTGTTATGCTGCGTGTTTACCAAGAGGAGGGCGCCTGTGTTGTGTGCTGTGTGTTTGCCCAAAACTGCACACCAAATCCAAACAAAGTGCCATTGCTTCACAAACTTAAAGATTGGTTGTCTTCATCCTACAGCAAGTAATTAACATTCAATACACACTCTCCTATCATTCCTCAAGTTATTTTGTGGTGTTTTAAATGTCATTGCAAAATTTAAAGTTTTCCTTGAGAGAAACTCTAGTATCATAATCAAACCCTAACTACACCTCCAATTTCACTCCCTAGTTCTTCTATTCCCTTCCATATCACTATTAAACCCTTTCCCAACCCCCATATCATATCACTATTTCCCAAAGCCCTTTATTCCCAAAACCCCTAACCTGTAATAAAATTCCCTATCCTAAATCCCATCACATTCCCACTCCCTGTCACTTCCCTTAAACCATAAATCCCTTCCCTCATCTCTCTAAATTTCCTCACACCATTCTTAACTCCCCATACTTATATTCCACTATTATTTTATCTCCCTAGGGTTTTAAACATCAAGACACCATGTCAGAATAAGAAAATATAAATTCTAGTGTGGAGGAATAAAGAAAGAAGAGGAAGCCAAACAAAGGAGAAATAATCCTTAGACTTGAGCCAAGACATACCAAGGAACTCATGGCATCTCCCATGGCTGTGACATGTTTTAAGCATCTAGAATGTTTTGAATTCTGTGAGAAACTACAAAAGGTCCAACATCATCCTATGTTGAGCAGACTATTCATCTCCAATCTCCATGACAACAAGGTAACCCTTTGTGGTGTCACTTTCACTGTGTCCACTGGCATCATATCAGCTGCTACTAGAATCCTAGATGTTGGGGGAAAATGGTTCAAGAAAAAAGAATTGGACGAGAGTTACCATGAGCCATACATCAAACCTAGATACAAGAATGAAAGAAAGAGGCTTTTTCCTTTCTCTTACCTCCTGGAGAGATATGTTCCCATGATGAAAATCATCATGAAATACTTTACTTGTGAAGGTAGGTTATCTAGACTGTTTACCTATCATATCCGGCTACTCATGCACATCACAAGGGTCAAGATGCTCAACATACCTTATTTTCTCTTCTGGAACATTGCCAAGATGGCATATATTGTCCAAAAGAGAGAATATGAGCATGAAATGAAAAGTATTTTTCACCACTCCCTCATCAAAATCATTGTCCTCCATCAACTCAAACAATTGAACATTTCATGGAGTACTTTCATAGATAATGGCATATTCACTGATCCATCTATTCAGCATGTTCAAGATGTGCCTTCATCATCTCATCCTTCCACGTCCATTCCCCCATCTTAGCCCACATTTTGTGCATCATCATCAGAACATTCTCCTTCACCATCACCTCCACCATCACCATTTCATGAGCACATTGAGTCACCTAGCAGAGATGACATCAATGAGCTTGAGCAGACTAAGCAGGTTGAGGTCATCAAGCCTAAGAGGGCTTATTTGGGCATATTGGCACATACTTATCAGAAAGGTCATAGGCAGGTGTTTGCCCCATGGATTGTGGGAGGGCCCTTCCTTCTTCACCAACAAAGCAGGTACACAAAGGAAAAGAAAAAATCACAAAGGCATACATTTCGGAAGATGTCCATAAGGAGGCAAACCTACATGAGACAGAGGTTGATTTTGATCGCATTAATTTAGATTAGAATGATGATGACACCTCCTTTATCATCAAGGAAAAATATGCATACATCAGGGAGCTCCAGACCAATTTAGAGAGGTCTAAATTTGTTATTTCATACTATGAGCAAGAAAACCGGCAGCTTCAAGCCAAGCATGATATCATGGAGATTTAGCTCCTCAAGAAAAAAAGAGAAGAAATGAAAGACAAGGCATTGTTTTATGAGGCCTATGGAAGGTATAGTGAAACTAAACAAGAACAGGAACCATGAAGGAGACCTAGGACTACATGGCTGAAAAGAGCTCTAGATCTAGAGAGACAAAAGGAGGTTGAACTTGCAAATCAGGTCACATTGAATGAACCATTTGCCATCATGATTAATGAGAACTGGGAGTAGTGGCTTATGAAGGTAAACTAGTATTTGGAGAATCTCCTAGACAAGGCCAACAAAGAAAAAGACATTCAGAGGAAGATGGAAAATCATGATGCCATGAGGAACAAGATTGCAAGGGCAAAGCTTAGAAGAGCTAATGCAAAGATTGAAGCCCTAAATAAGCAAGAAGAAGAAGGAAGACTTGATATCCTTGTTGAAGCCTCACTCCATGCATAAACCACATGATCAGCAATCATTTCACCAATTTTGAAAATTTTTGGGGTAATTTTGAAATTTTTGTGTTTTTTAGCAGTTATAGATAGTTTTGTGATAGCTAGAATGCCAGGCGCGTAGTGCCCTTGGCATTGCGCTTTTGTTTGAGGAACTTTTTGCGCAAAAGGAGACCACCATTGGATTTAGAGTGTTGAATAAATGCAAGAAAACAATTTTTCTAGGCTTGGTCTGCACAATGGGCAGGTAAAAAGGTGAAAAAACACACAAACAAATCAATGTTCTGCCTCCTTTTTCACCTTGGCGCTGCGCGCTGAGCAGTATTGGGAGAAACATTTTTTGAGGGGTAAAATCAAGTCCATTTTTCAAAATAAAGGCATATTTGGAAACTAGATAGGACAAGCTTTCCAATGAGCTATCCTGGGCTCAATTTGGACACCGGGAAGGCACTCAAAACTTGGCTTCAATATGGATGGCGTGTTTGGCACCAAAATGGCGCGTTTGACAGTTTTCTGATTTTTCACTATTTTTTCTACAAATTTGATTTTCATCTTGGGAAATCAAGTTTTTACTTATGTAATTGATGATGTAAATGTAATTATGGTGTTTTTAGTGTTACCTAGGGTAAATACATTAGGTAAATGGGCTCAATGAGGTGTAATGAATCAATTACATTGTAATTAGGGATGAGTCACTTTGACCATCCTATACTCTAGCTATCAGTTCAGATTTTGGTGAAACTGCTCCTCCTCTCATGGATTCGACCCTTGAGGCCAGGAGGAGTTTGTTTGAGGCCTATATCTTGTATTTTTTTAGTCTTTTCAAAGGTTGGACTCAATTGGATATTGTAGTATTGATCAAAGACACTAGTGTAATCAGTGTTTGGCAGAGTTTAATGAATGAGTTGCAACTATGTTGATGGAATACTTGTGGTATGGCATTTTAACATAATTTCTTCTTATGTTGCATATTTTTGAATGTTTTGTAATCCCATGTTTCATTTCACTTCTATGATATGTTGATTTTCAAGTTGATGAGCAGAATACATCTTATATGCTCTGTTTTGGGGAAATGTTCATGATTTGTCCATTTTCTTCAGTTTAGAAAGAATACATGCTTGTCTTGCTCTTTCTAGCACCTCACCAGTCTGATCCATCTCACTTCAAAACCTTAAAGTGTTTGAGTGCCTACCTACCTTACTCCATCAGATTTCTGCAATCATACCCTTATTTGCCCTGACCTAGTCTCTTTGACCTAATCCTCATCCAGCACCCCAATTTCAAACAATCAAACCCTTTTGCACATCATAACTAACATAAAACCCTAACTCATCCAGCCCTTTTGGTTCTGATTTTGTGGAGAGATCCCTCTCCAGCTTGGTAGGGCTAGACACCAAGTCAAAAGGTTGGTCTGTGGTTACCTCAACTGGACTCTTCCTTAGCCTTGGAGATCTAGAGGAGTCATAACATACTGGCACCGTTGTCGGGGAATTAAATTTTCATTTTCCCTGGGTGTACAAAAATATTTCATTGGGATTTGGTCCTCTCGATGATAGTACTAAGTTTCAGAAAGGTTGATTTCACAATTGTAGTGTCGAGATTGTAGAGCTAGTCCTCCATACACAAGAGCAAAATCTTGATCCTAATCCAGTCGAAGTTTCAGAAAGGCTTTTTCAAAAGGAAAGGAGTCAACAAATCACAAGTTCAATCATACCTCATTCCATGGGTAAGGTCTTGATCATTACCCACTAAATTTCTATCTCTTGAAGACATTCCTTTGTTTTGAAGTTTGAAACTCTCCTTGTTCCGATCAAAGTCTGAATCCTCAATATCTGACATAGTCTTTGACCCTGTTAAAACTCTAGCTCCTAAAATATATACCAAGTCAAATCCTAACCCAAACCTACCTTCTCCTATTGATGATCCTAAAATATTGTTAAGAAAACCTAAATTCCCTCTCCCTAAGACTGGAAGTAAAAAATTGGAAAGAAATACTTCCCTGCCAGATCAGATACTAAGTGTTGAGGATCTTCCTTTTGATACTCAATTCGAGCTATCCCTTTTTCGATCAATTTCTAAGTCTTGTCTTACAAAGATAGTGTTTGATCCCATAAAGTTTAATTCTTACTTTCCTGCCTCAAAATCTTTGTTTACTCAACCTTCTGCGAAATCCCAATTTTTAAAACTTGAGCACAAGCTTTGGTCTAATTTTGATAAACTTCAAAGCCTAGTTGACTAGCTTCAAATTACTGCAGAAAAAGCCTATATTCGGTATCAGCTTAAAATTTTGTCTTCTGCTATATCTTCTACTACACCTCCGGAAACATCTGCTTCCTTACCTTCATCTTCATCCCAGCTAACCCAACCCATTATAGTTTCCGTACACCTTCCCCCAGTAGTCATGGCAAGATTTTCTCCCTTAATATTGTCTGCTCAGTTGGAAGATTTTACCTTAGAACTATGGTCATAGACTTCCTCTTTTTGATGGTAGCCCAGGAGTTACAGCATAGCAACATATTGACAAAATGGTTGATTTCATTGATCTAGAGGAGGTCAATGTTGATGATGCCAAAATTATACTAATAGCTCAGAGTTTTTCTAGAGATATGAAAAAGGGGTTTTGTGGTTTGGCGGGCTAGCTCCATTGATAGTTCTCATAGGCTAAATGAGTTTTTCTTAACCTAGTGGCAAGAAAATAAAAATCCATTGCAGATTTTGGTAGAGTACAATACATTGAAAAGGGGTCAAAATGAGATGGTTCAGGGTTTTACTATAAGGTTCAATTTGATCTACAATTCCATTCTGAATAACATGAAACCTCCACCTAATTTGGCACTCAACGCTATCAGGATGCCTTTGATCCAGAGATGGATTATCAACTAAGGGAAACAGATCCTGCAACTTTGGAAGAAATGTAGGATAATATAGTAAGCGTGGAATAAAATTTAATGATTAAAAAATATCAATTAAAACATGAGAAAACAGATAAGAAAGTAACAATTAAGGAGGAACCTTCTTCTTCCACCAATGTTAAGCTAGACACACTTATCAGAACCATGGAGAGGATGGGAGAATGAATGATAAATTCAGATAGATATTTGGAGCCACGTGTCAGAAATCTGAATTTTAGAAACCAACAACAGCCTCAGTACAGGATAAAATAAAGAAAGTACAGAGCTCCTGAGGCATCAACATCACAGCAGCAAGTTCAGACACCCTTGCAGCAAAACAATGCTGTAGGAGAATCAGAGGATTAAATATACTCGATTGTCAAGGAGAACCACTTCTTCAAGAAATATTACCATCCCATTTTCTTGACTAAAGATGAGGAGTATATCGAGAAAACACAAGGATCCAAAGATGAAGACTACATACTGGAAAATGATTATGCATTGGAAACCAAATCAGATGATTATTAAAGAGGATACTTGAATGCACTCAACTCTCAGTAGAAGTAGTATTCCTTGAGAAACAGGGATGTCTTGATCACTCCCATTCAGAAAAGGGAATCACAGTAGAAGGATACCCAACAGAAAATAAATCCTCAAGGTAATCAAAGTAAAGGTAAAGAACCTACAGCAGCTAACCAAAACAAAGTCAATTAGCCATATACAAGCACTCCAAACAAGGAACATGATAGTAAGAAGAAGAATCATACATCAAAATATTAGCCCAAGAAGAGAGACATCATCCAAAAAGAGGTAGATAAATCTAGCTCATTCAGTTTGTAAACTGAAATTTCAAAGTTAAAAGTGCCAATCCCTCTTAATGAACTAGTCAAAAACAGTCATTGCAAGTCTGACATAGTTAAAATGTTGAAAGTTGATCCTTTGTCCGACATGGTTAATGTTGAGGATGACCAACTTGAATTGATTTTTGGTCTAGCCATAGATGGTCGGTCAGAAGATAGCAAGGTTCCTCCATTTTACCTGAGTCTGAGAATCCACCAGTGCATCCTTCATAATTCCATGCTTGACTTCAGAGCCTCCCATAATCTAATGCCCAAAGCCATCATGGAAAAGTTGGGTCTAGATATAACTCATCCATACCATGGCTTATACTCTTTTGGTTCTGGTAAGGTCCATTGTGTTGGTCTAATCAATGATTTGGTAGTGTCCCTAGAACAAATCCCGACAAAGAATGTTTTAATGGATATGGTGGTAGATGATATACCCACGGTTTGGTATGTTATTGTTAAGGTCCTGGGGAGTGAAAATAAGAGGCACACTGCAATTACACTTCTCCTATGCCGCCATCGCGGTTTTTGGGAAATTAAGGAAATTGTACCGAGAGACCAAAATGAAATTCATGATAACTAGCAAGTAGCGGCTAAATAATCATCCTATAAATGTTGTATATACAGATTTAGAATCATTTATTTTATATAATGATAGTGGATTGAATTATGTAGATAGTCAGCTTGTAGAAATAGAAGATGTACAAGAGATTTCGGATTATATAAGAGCATTTTTAGATAAGGGAAAGGAGAATCTCCCAAGTTCATCAGAATAGCCATCGAACAAGGCAGAGAAAAGCTCAAAACAACCATCAGAAAAGGTAGTGGAAAATTCATAAAAGCATGAAGAAAAAGTTCAGAAAGTTGAGCTAAAGCAAAAATCAAATTTCCAGCACTTGGAAGAGGAGAATGGTCTTTAGACCATGGACTTTGATGGTGCTCTCAGGAAAGATGGGGCAACCATTGGCATTTGGATCCGAAGTCCACATCATCAACAAGGTGAGGTTCCTCACAATGTTAGATTATGCTTGTACAAGTTAGCTTTTTATTGCACCAACAATGAGGCAGAGTACGAAGCACTGATGATGGGCTTAAAGATCCTGGAAAAATTGGGTGCACGAAAAATTTTGTGTATGGTGATTCAGAACTTGTGATCAAGCAAGTTAAAGGTGAATATCAAGCTAACCATCTAAAAATAAGACAATATAAGAATGTTGTATTAGATATTTTGAGAATGTGTCCTGAGCGTACACTTTCAGTTGTGCCAATGACTCCAGAATCTTATGGCAAATTCATTGGCTACAATTGCAAGCAATTTCAAAATCCCCATCTTTTCAAATAGGAAATTTGAGATTCATGTAAAGCATCGGCCCTCAATTCCTGATAACTTGCGATATTGGCAAGTATTCTAGGATGATAAGCAGGTAAATAAATTTTAAGGAGAGTTTGAGAATTGTTCCATGGATGAAGTTTACAACAAGGATGATCAAGTCATCGAGGCAGCTCAAGTTTATATACTACAGCTAAAGGACAACAATATTCCAAAAGGTATTATACCTTTAGAAGATTTGTTTGATTGAGATGATGTAGCAAGGAAGCATACTTTGGTTCCTACGAAGAAAGGTGTCGAAGACGTGAAAATCAGAACAACAGATAAGCCAAAAATGATCAAGCTTTCTAAATCATTATCTCCAGAGGTAAAAGAAAAGTATATTCATTTACTGTCTAAATTTTCTGATGTTTTCGTGTGGGATTAAGCAGACTTAAAGGAGTATGACAAGAAAATAATTCAGCATACTATCCCAATAAAACCCGATCAAAAGCCCCTTAGACAAAAGTTAAGAAGGATCAACCTGAGGTTGCTACCATCCATAGAGAAAGAAGTTAATGGGCTCTTTAAGGCAGGCATCGTTGTTCCTATCAGATTCTCGGATTGGCTATCCAATCTACTTCCAGTGAGAAAGAAGACGGGAGGAATAAGGCTCTGAATATACTTCAGAAGCTTAAACAAAGTGTCTCTAAAAGACAATTATCCACTTCCCAAAATGGATCATATCCTTTAGAGAGTTGTTGGCGCTTCTTGAATGTCAGTGTTGGATGGATACTCTAGTTACACTCAGATTTTAGTGCACGAGGATGATAAGGACAAGACAAGATCTACCACACCTTGGCGCACATTCAAATACGAAAAAATTCCATTCGGTCTCAAGAATGCAAGGGCCACTTTTTAGCGTGCCATGGACATAGGCTTTTCCATTGAAAAAGTTGTTTTCTTGGTTTTGTACTTAGATGATGTGACAATATTTTCACATTCAGATGATGAGAATTTGCATCATTTAAGAGTTATTTTCCAGAGATGCAGAAAGTTCGGAATCTCTCTCAACCCAAAGAAAACTTATTTTCCATGGAGAAAGGAAAAATTCTCGACCACGTCATCTCCAAGGATGGCATCCGGATTGACCCTTCACGTGTAGAAGCCATTCAACAAATTGACTTCCCTCGCAACAAGAAATATATCCAAGCACTCGACGGTAAGATGAATTTATTACGTAGATTTATCCCTAATTTGGCTGAACATCTTAGAGAGTTGAAAAATATGTTGAAAAATAATAATGGTGTAAAGTGGTCTGAAGAATCCCATAAGTCCTTTCACGTAGTAAAGTTTTCCTTGACCAGTGCACCTGTTTTAATTAATCTTGATTACTCTATTCATTTCTTAATATTCTCTTTTGCTTCTAAGCATACCATGGTAGCAGTTTTTATGCAGAAAATGGATAAGACCGAGTTTCTAATAGCATTTTTCAATTGCAATATCAGGGATGTAGCCCTTAAGTCAACATCATAAAGAAATAGGCTTTGGCTTTGGTAAAAGCGGTGAAATATTTCAGAGTTTACAATTTACATTCGCATACTCTCGCTTATGTGCCTATTGCAGCGGTAAAAGAAGTTATTGTGCAGAATGACCCAGAAGGTAGAAGAGGTAGATGGATAGCCTCTTTATTATAATATGACCTTGAGATTAGGCCCACCAAGCTGATTAAGGGTCGGGGCTTAGCCAAGCTCATGGCTGAGTCAAATCTCCATGCTCTAGATATCAACCTTGTATCAGCATTATGCGATAACCAAGAAGAAGTAGATCTCATTTAGGTATCTAATATATTTTTTTCATCTCCATGATATTCTAATATTATCTATGTTTCGCAACATCTAAACACCCCTTCAGGCATGTCTAAGGCTAAGAGCAGTTCATTGAAGATGAAGGCTTCTAAATATTGCATAATGGAAAACGCACTTTATTGGAAGGATCCTGAAGGTGTGTTGTTGAACTGTTTAACCAAAGATGAGTCTAAAGAGGTAATAAAAGACTTCCACAAAGGAGGTTGTGGGGGAAACTTGTACTAGAAGACCACGGCCAACAAAGTACTGAGAGAGGGTTACTATTGGCCCACACTTTTTGCAGATATCTACAAGGCAGTGATGAGTTGTCATGAGTGTCAAATTTTCCAAGGTAAAATAAAGCTTCTTCCTTTGCCTCTACAACCTATATCATTTCATGCACCTTTTCAGTAGTGAGGCCTAAACTTCATAGGCGAAATTCACCCATCATCATCCACACAACACAAGTGAATATTGATAGCTACAGATTATTTTACCAAGTGGATCGAAGCGATTCTAACCATGCAAGCAACAGATTTTGTTATCATTCGGTTTTTAGAAGCTAATATCTTGTCCCACTTTGGTTGTCCTAATAAGATGATCACAGACAATGTGGCAGAATTCAAGTGTAAGAAGATGATTGAGTTTTGTGATAGATATAACATCAGTTTGGGAAATTCAACAACCTACTACCCACAAGGAAATGGCTTAGCGGAGTCCTCCAATAAATCCTTGATCAGCATCATCAAGAAAATGTTGGAGGCCAACAAAAAGAATTGGCACAAAATGTTGATCAATGCATTGTGGGCAGATCGGGTGAGTAGTAAGAAGTCTATTGGACTCTCTCCTTTTCAAATAGTGTACGGAGTAGATATTGTGTTTCCTTCATCATTAGCAGTGTCGATCATGAAGTTGTTACAAGAAGTAGGAAGTGAAGAGAATGATATACAGCGTCAGATCAGTCAAATGATTCACCTACAGTAGACATGAAACAAGGTATTTTAGAACACCTTCAAGCTCCATGACAAGATAAAGAAAATCTACGACCGAAAAATAAAGGAGGATGACTTCAAAATTGGAGATGTGGTACTTTGTTGGGATGCCAGAAACGAGGACAAGGGTAAGCACGGTAAATTTGAAAATCTGTGGAAAGGGCCTTATAAGATTTCAGCTTTCCAAGGGCAAAACGCTTTCATGCTAGATGAGATAAGTGGAGAACCATGCTTAGGAGGACCAGTCAATGGTAGGCTCCTTAAGCACTATCTTTTCTGAAGCATACTTCTCAAAAATTTCCCGATTTCATTGTAAATAACAGTTTAACTTTCTGCAAGTGTGAAGTAGAGAACCACTGGAGTTAGGAGCCCAAAGTGAAGGCCATGGAGCTTCGCTGATTTTCTACCATTTTCAAAGTTCAGTTGTTAGTTAAGTAAGTGACTATTGATTCATTTTTCAATCAATTTCGAGTCAGTTTGTGTCATTTGAGTTGTCAGCATTTAGTCAAGCATTTCAGTTTAATTTTTTAACCGTATTGGCCCACATGGTTAGGCACTTGGTCTACGGTGTTCTTGACACCTCCAAGGAGCTTCCATCCCCAATAAGGTTGATGTTAGAGTCAGTATTTTCATACTTCCATCAATGAATAAAACTCCTCTTTTCATATTCATAATAGGGTCTCGCTCAGAAATTTTTGTCATTCCACCTAGGTCCTCATTCAAAAATTTACTCACTGATGGTAGCCCTAGTCAAAAACCTCATCTCCCTCACAAATATATACTTTATGGCCCACCTTCATGTCTTACTGAGCATACATCAATCATGAAAGCTCATTTCATCGTGTCTTTATGTCAGTCAAGTCACCATGAAGTCTGGCCGCTCAAGGTTTTCATTAGGTCTCTAGGCTTCATTTTTCCAAGGTCCAATAAAACACCATTTCACTGCATAATGCCAGCAAAAGTATGAGAGTGAACAATATTAATATCCCTTTTTCATTTAAATAGGATTTGTAAACATGTAAATATGGTTTCCAAAGTTGTAATTTTGATTTCAAGTATGAGTTTCATTCCATATTGTAATTTTATTCCAAAAAACAGAGATGTAATTTTATTTTTTTTATTTATGTAATTTTATGTCAATTATATGTAAAAAGTAACTACTTTTCAAGCTTCCAACTCAGTTCCACATGCCAACTAAACAATAAATGTCAAATCAAAAAGTGCCTACTTCATCAATTTGAAAAGCAAAAAAGACAAGGTAAAGGGTATTAGTGCAATGTTTCAAAAGTGATTTGTAACATTAGCAAAATGGGTTTTAAATAAAAAAAAAAAATTTCACAAAGTATATAAACCCTCAAGAAATCAATTCAAACCTCATTTTCTCTTGTCATTGTCGAGCAACCTCAACAAAGGAGAAATTTTTAAGTTTGAGAGGTGAAATTAGCAAAACAAAGGCTACGATGTGCACCTATGTTGTGGGGGGCGAGCCTGTGTGTTACATTGCGCGTTTTTGTGTTACACTACGCATTTGGCAAGAGGAGGGTGTGCCTATGTTGTGCCTTGCACATTTATGTGTTATGTTGCACATTTGGTAAGAGGAGGGCGCGACTGTGTTGTGCGCTGCGTGTTTGCCCAAAATTGCTCACCAACTCCAAACAAAGTGCCATTGCTTCACAAACTTCAAGATTGGTTTTCTTCATCCTCCAGCAAGTAAGTAACATTCAAGATACACCCTACTCACATTCATCAAGTCATTTTGTGATGTTTTAAATGTAATTGCAAAATTTAATGTTTTCCTTGAGAGAAACCCTAGTATCATAATCAAACCCTAATTACACCTCCAATTTCACTCCATAGTTCTTCTATTCCCTTTCCATATCACTATTAAACCCTTTCCCAACCCCCATATCATATCACTACTTCCCAAAGCCCTCTATTCCCAAAACCCCTAACCTGTAAGAAAATTCCCTATCCTAAATCCCATCACATTCCCACTCCATGTCACTTCCCTTAAACCATAAACCCCTTCCCTCATCTCTCTTAATTTCCTTACACCATTCCTAACTCCCCATACTTATATTCCACTATTATTTTATCTCCCTAGGTTTTAAACATCAAGACACCATGTCAGAAGAAGAAAACAGAAATTCCAATGAGCAGGAAGAAAAAAAGAAGAGGAAGCCAAACAAAGGAGGGAGAATCCTTAGACTTGAGCCAAGGCATACCAAGGAACTCATGGCATATCCCATGGTTGTGACATGTTTTAAGCATCTAGGATGTTTTGAATTCTGTGAGAAAATACAAAAGGTCCAATGATGCAGGAGCATCAAGGCCAACTTTCATTTTTTATTTATGTAATAAAGGGGGGGGGGAGGGGGGGTGTGACATTTTAATTGTTTTATTAATTAATTTTGTATTTTTAAATAAAATAGGAGATAGATTCTAAAAGTGAGGATTTTGTAAATAATTCTCAAATATGAGAGAATTTGGTCAGTTGAGGATGTAAAGGGATGAGAGATTTTAATTTAGAAATTAGTTTCATAAATTTTGGGTGAGAGAGGATCCTTAGGGATTCAAAAGTGATTCTAGGATTTGTTGAGATATTTGGGGATTTTGTTGAGTGATTAAAGGGATATGAACCAGAATTGGTTCAATTCAAATTGTATAAATTTATGAGCCTCAAAGGCAAATGAGGGTAGATAGGATAGAATAGAGAGGAGAAAGTGAAGCGTGGACAGCCAAAGCTTGAAAGCCTCTGGGCAAATTGTAAGGGCCTAAATGTTGAATATCTGGCCAGGAAGAACAGTTTGTAAGTATTTTCATTATTAATATGAGAAGTGTGTTTTAGAGTTTATTGATGGTTTTAGAAATTGGGTGTTAATTTCTGAAATTGAGACTTGAGTGATGCGCGCTTGTATTGGGTGTGGTTATGAATTCAAGGACAATTGAATGAATTGAACTTTGTAAGGACTAGCAGATCGATTTGAATAATTGATGTCAATATTGTCAAAACTATAATGCAAATTTGTTTGAGTGTAAGAAGGCGTTGAATCAAGCCTGAATCAAAGTCGTGGAATGGCAATTAATTGGAAGTTGTTGTATATTTAGTTTCTGAAATTGGGTTCAATATCAATCAAATTGTGAATGGCGCTTATAATACCTTGAATGCGTGATCAATTTTAGCTGTGGAAAGATCGATGTATGTCGAGATCAATTGAGCATTTGTTGTAGTATTAAATTGGTGCTTGCTGTGATATGTAGCGCTAAGTTTCCGAATGATGTTCAATGCGTACTGCATAAAACTTCAATTGAATTTAATTTAATATCACACGTTGTTTGGTTGTGTTGTGAGAATTGGATAACACATTGGAAGTGCAGCTATGTGACGGAATGCTGAGAGAAGCAGCTGCGTTGAAATCGAATCTGGTAAGTGTGCATTAAATCTTTGGTGTTTAAATTGGTAAGGCTAAGATCATGTCGTAGTGTGACAGCAGAGAAGGCAGTGATTAAAGTTCAGTCCGGTTTGCATCTTTTCTAAAGGGCCTTGAAGTTTCTGTTTTGGGTCGATTATTTACAGACTATGTGGCATTATAGTCGACTGAAGTAGAACACTCTTTGTTGACATATTGAACATTGTTGAATGTGTTGGCACATCGACTTGGAGATTCGATTTTATAGAAGGCGCAATTGTTTAATGAGCATTGAGTTGAACTGTTATGAAAAATATTTGAAATCGTGTTGAGTTATTTAAGCTGCAGGTTCAGGGATTGATATATTACCAAAATTTGAACAGGTAAGATATGTTGGTGTTTGCATAAAGATGATATATGGTCGTATTAAATTTCCAGACTCAGTCTTCACACATGGGCGCATTTGTTTATGGAGATTTGTTTGCAAGTTGGGAATAAATGAAATGAAAACTAAGTAATGTGTTTAAAATTAATTGGCAAACGTGTGGAATTAAGCATTGGGGTTTGAATTATATTAGTTGCCAGGTTGAATATAAAAGTAAGTGTGCAATCTTTAATTGAATCCGACCATATATAATGAGAGTTATTGGATTGTTTGATAAGCTTTCGAATGACTGATCATAGATAAATGGTTATGGTTTTCATAAACCATAAAGTGATGAACCAAAGGTTATTGGCATTTGGTCTGAATGTGTGAGGTGAGTTTCAATACTATTCGACATGTGGAACTGATGTTATATTGAAGCTTGAAATTTAAAGTTGGATTCTGGTTTTGAATCATATGTTTTAAATGCTTCCGCATGAAAATGTTAAAGTGTGAATTTGCCAGCGAATGAGGTTTTGATTTGGCATTTGCTAAGCATGCATTCTTATATGCACAGAGAAAAGATTCTGGGTATTGCAGGTCTAGGCCTGCGTCATTTTTGGTATCAGAGCTTGGCTCTGTTGAAATTGAAGGTGTTTTTTTTTTTTTTTCTGAATGAGGACAGAAGGTTTTGTTGAAAACTAAACTGTGTTTATTTGAATGTGTGATGAATGACTGAAAGGAAGATCAGATTTCTAAATCTTATATGCAAACTACACAAGTGAACAGGATTGCAGAAACAAAGGGATGGCAAGATCATGCAGGATCTTGAAAGGTGAGCTGACAGGTATTATTTATCTCTGGTTTAAAGGTTATGCTTGGATAATTTTATTTACAGTCATAGTGAAGAAATATCAGCGGGAAGAAGTAGATCACAGCTAGAGTGCAGTGATGAAGGAGTCCAGCAAGGGATTCTAGGTGAATTTAGCAGAACCTAAAGATTCAACAGAGGTTGAATGAAAAGGACAAGTGTGTTCTTAGAAGTTGCAGATGAGAGAAGCCTCAAGGAGCAGTGGAGAAATGCTCAAAGGGTTCCAGCAAAGGACCGGGTGATTACCAAAAGACCAGATCCGGAGGGAAGGATTGGTGAGGTAAGTGGCAGCAAGAGAGTTTGCTGTTGTAGAGGCTTGATGCAACTCATGGGTGAGAAACTCATGGCGAAGGAGATGACTACTGAAAGTCATAAAGGAGAAAGTAGAGGTTCAAAAAGAGGCCACAGTAGAAAAGAGAAGAAATATGCCAAGGCGAATGGCATAAGACAGCAGTTGGCTCAGGAAGAGTATGAGAAAGAGAAAGCTGAGATAGCAGTTCATCTTGAGCTATTGATGGAGTTGTTATGGGAAAATGTGAAAGACCAGAGACATGGTTTGCTGATGAGGGAAAGAGTGAAGTGGCAGAGGCTACAACAGAAAAGAGATCGACAGATAAACATGCAGTTAACAGAAGAGCTGAAGAAGCTCGAGCAAATGATGAGTATACAGTTGAGTCATGAAGAACTCAGAGCAGCTGAGTTGAAAGTGGAGGTTTCCATTGGTGAAACAGAGGAGAAGATCATTGATGATTTCTTGAGTTATTGGGTAAATCCAGATCAGCTGGATAATGTAAAACCGTGTATTTTTGTAGCTAACAATTGTGATGTGATTACAGGTTTTACTGAGGAGGATGTGCAATCTTGTGAAACTGTTACAGCACAAGAGGAAGTTCTTATGGATGCAGAAGAAGTGGATCAGTCTGTAGCACGGATAAGTGAAGCAACAGTTGAGACTGTTGAACTTTGTGATTTTCAAACTGAAAGTTTGTGTGTGAATGCAGGGACTATAAGTGATGATGGTATGCTTCAACAATGCCACAGAGAAATTGCATTGTTGGAATACTTGTTGGAGAATCCAGAGTATGACAGGGAGATTGCAAAAGAAAGAGTTCAGTACAGTGAACAAGAGGGGAAAGACATCATGGAAACAGATGGTATGAGAGGAAGACTGGTTGATAGTCTTGAGAATTCTTTAGAGAATTCTTTGGGAAGAGAGAATCAGCGTACTGATGTGCTGGTTGAGAGGGAGAATTCATAATAGCATACTAAGGTGCTGGCAGAGGGAAGTAAGGCACTTATGCCTTATGATTTTTGTTTTAACAAGTGTTTTGTGAATGCAGGTATTATCGCAGGTGTTGAAGGACATTTGACTCAGTTGAGCAGTCAAATGAAGGAGAAAGACGAGAATTCTGTGGAAATTTCTAATCCATGGGATGAGGACGTTATGTTACTAGAAAGGATCCTGAATGATCAGAATTCAGTGCAGAAAGAATCTCAATTTCAGAATTGGGAGTTGCAGATGCATAGAGATGAAGATAGCACAAAGGAGTACACAATGTACCAGTCCAGTAAGTTGTTGATAGGAGAAGGCAAGGAAGAATTTTTCCGTTGTAGAAGACAAGAGGACATGGATGATTGGGTGGCAGTAAGAAATTAGAAGGTAAGAACGGAAACAAGTATAGAATCAAGAAGTCAGCAAGTGACAGTAAAAATTGAACGAGTAAGAACTGAGCAAGCCGTCTTAGCTCAACAGGCAGCAAGAAATCAGCAGCTTGAAGATTTATTGGACAAGGAAATTGAATTAATCAGAAGAATCATGTTGAAAGTGTCTCAGAGGAAGACATCAGCAAGGAAGAGAAGTAGCAGAAGCAGCAACAAAATAAAGACAGAGACAGATTGTGAAAGTGCAGCAAGTGGAGCAAGATAGCATAAAGTGTGGAGACCTGGAGAAGAACAACAGGCAGAAGCAGCGACAAATGGAAAGTTGCAGCACAAGATATGGGATCCAGGCAAACATAGATCTGAACACATGATCAGGCGATCATGATTAATTTCAAACTTGGGAGTCTGATGCAAGAGCATCAAGGCCAACTTTCATTTTTTTATTTATGTAATAAAGGGGGGGGTGTGACATTTTAATTGTTTTATTAATTAATTTGGTATTTTTAAATAAAATAGGCGATAAATTCTAAAAGTGAGGATTTTGTAAATAATTCTCAAATATGAGAGAATTTGGTCAGTTGAGGATGTAAAGGGATGAGAGATTTTAATTTAGAAATTAGTTTCATAAATTTTGGGTGAGAGAGGATCCTTAGGGATTCAAAAGTGATTTTAGGATTTGTTGAGATATTTGGGGATTTTGTTGAGTGATTAAAGGGATATGAACCAGAATTGGTTCAATTCAAATTGTATAAATTTATGAGCCTCAAAGGCAAATGAGGGTAGATAGGATAGAATAGAGAGGAGAAAGTGAAGCGTGGACAACCAAAGCTTGAAAGCCTCTGGGCAAATTGTAAGGGCCTAAATGTTGAATATCTGGCCAGGAAGAACAGTTTGTAAGTATTTTCATTATTAATATGAGAAGTGTGTTTTAGAGTTTATTGATGGTTTTAGAAATTGGGTGTTAATTTCTGAAATTGAGACTTGAGTGATGCGCACTTGTATTGGGTGTGGTTATGAATTCAAGGACAATTGAATGAATTGAACTTTGTAAGGACTAGCAGATCGATTTGAATAATTGATGTCAATATTGTCAAAACTATAATGCAAATTTGTTTGAGTGTAAGAAGGCGTTGAATCAAGCCTGAATCAAAGTCGTGGAATGGCAATTAATTGGAAGCTGTTGTATATTTAGTTTCTGAAATTGTGTTCAATATCAATCAAATTGTGAATGGCGCTTATAATACCTTGAATGCGTGATCAATTTTAGCTGTGGAAAGATCGATGTATGTCGAGATCAATTGAGCATTTGTTGTAGTATTAAATTGGTGCTTGCTGTGATATGTAGCGCTAAGTTTCCGAATGATGTTCAATGCATACTGCATAAAACTTCAATTGAATTTAATTTAATATCACACGTTGTTCGGTTGTGTTGTGAGAATTGGATAACACATTGGAAGTGCAGCTATGTGACGGAATGCTGAGAGAAGCAGCTGCGTTGAAATCGAATCTGGTAAGTGTGCATTAAACCTTTGGTGTTTAAATTGGTAAGGCTAAGATCATGTCGTAGTGTGACAGCAGAGAAGGCGGTGATTAAAGTTCAGTCCGGTTTGCATCTTTTCCAAAGGGCCCTGAAGTTTCTGTTTTGGGTCGATTATTTATAGACTATGTGGCATTATAGTCGACTGAAGTAGAACATTGTTTGTTGACATATTGAACATTGTTGAATGCGTTGGCACATCGACTTGGAGAGTCGATTTTATAGAAGGCGCAATTGTTTAATGAGCATTGAGTTGAACTGTTATGAAAAATATTTGAAATCGTGTTGAGTTATTTAAGCTGCAGGTTCAGGGATTGATATATTACCAAAATTTGAACAGGTAAGATATGTTGGTGTTTGCATAAAGATGATATATGGTCGTATTAAATTTCTAGACTCAGTCTTCACACATGGGCGCATTTGTTTATGGAGATTTGTTTGCAAGTTGGGAATAAATGAAATGAAAACTGAGTAATGTGTTTAAAATTAATTGGCAAACGTGTGGGAATTAAGCATTGGGGTTTAAATTATATAAGTTTCCAGGTTGAATATAAAAGTAAGGGCACAATCTTTAATTGAATCCAACCATATATAATGAGAGTTATTGGATTGTTTGATAAGCTTCCGAATGATTGATCATAGAGAAATGGTTATGGTTTTCATAAACCATAAAGTGATGAACCAATGGTTATTGGCATTTGGTCTGAATGTGTGAGGTGAGTTTCAATACAATTCGACATGTGGAACTGATGTTATATTGAAGCTTGAAATTTAAAGTTGGATTCTGGTTTTGAATCATATGTTTTAAATGCTTCCGCATGCAAATGTTAAAGTGTGAATTTGCCAGTGAATGAGGTTTTGATTTGGCATTTGTTGAGCATGCATTCTTATATGCACAGAGAGAAAAGATTCTGGGTATTGCAGGTCTAGGCCTGCGTCATCCAACATCATCCTAGGTTGAGTAGACTATTCATATCCAATATCCATGACAACCAGGTAACCCTTGCTGGTGTCACTTTCACTATGTCGACTACCATCATATCAGCGGCTACAGGAGTCCCAGATGTTGGGAAAAAATGGTCCAAGCAAAAAGAATTGGAGGAGCATTACTATGAGCCATACATCAAACCTAGATACAAGAATGAAAGAAAGAGGCTTTTTCCTTTCTCTTACCTCTTGGAGAGATATGTTCCCATGATGAAAATCATCATGAAATACTTTACTTGTGAAGGTAGGTTCTCTAGACTTTATACCTATCATATCCAGCTACTCATGCACTTCACAAGGGTCAATATGCTCAACATACCTTATTTTCTCTTCTGGAACATTGACAAGATGGCATATATTGTCCAAAAGAGAGAATATGAGCATCAAATGAAAATTATTTTTCACCACTTCCTCATCAAAATCATTGTCCTTCATCACCTCAAACAATTGAACATTTCATAGAGTACTTTCATAGCTAATGACATATTCACTTATCCATCTATTCAGCATGTTCAAGATGTGCCTTCATCATATCATCCTTCCACATCCATTCCTCCATCTCAGCCCATAGTTCATGCATCATCATCAGATTAGTCTCCTTCACCATCACCTTCACCATCACCATTTCATGAGCACATTGAGTCACCTAGTAGAGTTGAGATCAGTGAGCCTGAGGAGACTAAGAAGGTTGAGGTAATCAAGCCTAAGAGGGCTAATTTGGGCATATTGGCACATACTTATCAGAGAGGTCATAGGCAAGTGTTTTCTCCAAGGATTGTGGGAGGGGCCCTGCCTTCTTCACCAACAAAGCAGGTAAACAAAGGAAAAGAAAAAATCACAAAGGCAGACATTCCAGAAGATGTCCATAAGGAGGTAGACCTACATGAGACAGAGCCTGATTTTGATCTCATCATTCAGATCAGAATTATGATGACACATGCTTGATCATCAAGGAAAAATATGCATACATCAGGGAGATATAGACAAATTTAGAGAGGTCTAAATTTATTATTATGTATTATGATCAAGAAAACCAGCAGCTTCAAGCCAAGCATGATATTATGGAGATTCAGCTCCTCAAGGCAAAAAGAGAAGAAATGAAAACCAATGCATTTCTTGATGAGTCTTATGGAAGGTATAGCGAAACTGAACAAGAACAAGAACCAAGAAGGAGACCTAGGACTAGAGGGCTGAAAAGAGCTCTAGCACTAGAGAGACAAAAGGAGGCTGAACTTGCAAATCAACTCACATTGAATGAACAATTTTACATCATGACTAATGAGAACCAAGAGTAGTGGCTTGAGAAGGTAAACCAGCATTTGGAGAAGCTCCTAGACAAGGACAAAAAATACAAAGACATTTAGAGGATGATGGTGAAGCATTATGCCATGAGGAACAATATTGCAAGGGGAAAGCTTAAAAGAGCTAATGCAAAGATTGAAGCCATAAACAAGCAAGAAGACGAAGGAAGACTTGATATCCTTGTTGAAGCCTCACTCCATGCATAAACCACATGATTAGCAATCGTTTCACCAATTTTGAAAATTTTTGGTGTAATTATGAATTTTTTGTGTTTTTCAACAATCATATATAGTTTTGTGATAGCTAGAATGCCAGACGCGCAACGCCCTTGGTGCTACGCTTTTTTTTTAGGCACTTTTTGCACAAAAGGAGACCACCATTGGATTCAGATCAGTGAAGACATGTAGGAAAACAACTTTTCTAGGCTTGTTTTTCACAAATGGTAGGTGAAAATGTGACAAAACACACAAAAAATCAATGTTCTACCTCCTTTTTCACCTTGGCACTGCACACTGAGAAATATTGGTAGAAACACTTTTTGAGGGGTCAAATCAAGTCCATTCTACAAACTAAAGGTATATTTGGAAACTATACAGGACAGTCTTTCAAATGAGCTATCCTAGGCTCAATTTGGACACCGGGAAGGTACTAAAAACTTGGCAGCAAATGGATGGCGCCTTTGGCACAAGAATGGCACGTTTGACAGTTTTCTGATTTTTCACTGTTTTTCTGCAAATTTGATTTTCATCTTTCGAAATCAAATTTTTACTTATGTAATTGATGATGTAAATGTAATTATGGCATTTTATTGTTACCTAGGGTAAATACATTAGGTAAATGGACTCAATGAGGTGTAATGAATCAGTTTCATTGTAATTAGGGATGAATCACTTTGACCACCCTATACTCTAGCTATCAGTTCAGATTTTGGTGGAACTGCTCCTCCTCTCATGGATTCGACCCCTGAAGCTGGGAGGAGTTTTTTTTAGGCCTATATCTTATATTTTTCAGTATTTTCAAAGGTTGGACTCAGTGGGATATTGTAGTATTGATCAAAGACACTAGTGTAATCAATATTTGGCAGCGTTTAATGAATGAGTTGAAACTATTTTGATGGAATAACTGTGGTATGGCATTTTGACATAGTTTCTTCTTATGTTGAATATGTTTGAATGTTTTGTACTCACATTTTTCATTTCACTTCTATGATATGTTGATTTTCAAGTTAATGAGCAAAATACATCTTATATGCTCTTTTTTGTGGAAATCTTCATAATTTGTCCATTTTCTTAAGTTTAGAAAGAATACATGCTTGTCTTGCTCTTTCTAGCACCTCACCAGTCTGATCCATCTCACTTTAGAAAGTTAAAGTGTTTGAGTGCCTACCTACCTTACTCGATCAAATGTCTACAATCATACCCTTATTTTCCCTGACCTAGTCTCTTTGACCTAATCCTTATCCAACAACCTAATTTCAAACAAGAAAGCTCTTTTTCACATCATAACTAGCCTAAAACCCTAATTCATCCAGCCCTCTTGGCTGTGATTTTGTGGAGAGAGCCCTCTCCAGCTTGGTAGGGCTAAATACCAAGTCAAAATATTGGTTTGTGGTTACCTTAGCTGGAATCTTCCTCAGCCTTGGAGATCCAGAGGAGTGTTAACAGGTACCCCTATGGGTGAGGTGAAGATGTCCCTATACTCCTCCACAACCTTTTCCATCTATTGTTGTTGCACAGAGGAACCCTGTCTGGAGGTCGTGGCCACAATATTCTTATTTCCCTGAGGGTTAATCATAAGGAAAACAAATTTCTCTATTTGGGAAATGATGTTACTACATTGCTTCGTAGTGATCAAAGAAATGGTGTAGGCGGTGCTACCTCTAGTACTTGTACAACTTATTTCCCAAAGTAATAATAACAGTGTGAGGCCTAGACGCATACACATAATTCCACTTCCACAAGTATGGTTGACCTACTAATACATCACAAAGATCAAGTGGAGCAACATCACACAGTACATCATATGTGAAGGGTTTGATGTTGTAGGGAAGGCGACATTGTTGGCTAACGTGGAGATCTCATCCCTGGTGAAGTCACCTGATGGTGTACGACTGCAAGTGTAGTTTAGGAATTAAACCCAACCACTTTATGACCTCTGCTGAAATGAGGTTATTTTGGCTCCCATTGTTGACAATGAACTTCAGTGGAGAACCCTTCACCCACATCTATGTGTGGAAGAGTCGCTCCCCCTCCTATTGATATTCAGGCTCACCCTTTTGGATCTTGGTGGTGGAAATGGTGGCACTAGTATCCACATCAATAATGTGCTTCCCTTCTTCATTCCCCTTGTCATTTTTTACTCTGATTCGGAAGCCTTCAGCTCAGCCACCAGTAACTTCTTGGCTCAGCACTCACTTGTATTGTGAGTGGGGCTCATATGGAACTCACACCATTTCCCTATGTCCTTCTTTTTCTTTGTGGTGTTGTTCTTTGCTTGTGGCTTTAGCGGGTTGTCCTTGGTCGCCCTACCTTAGATTTGTCCTTTGTTCTAAATTTTGGGGGCACCTTTCCCTTTCTTCAGATTCGTAGATCCAAAGTCTCACTTCTTTTGTTTAAATTTATGCTCAACCTTAAAAATGTATTAATAGGCAATGTTAAGTGAGGAGATGTCTAGGAACTCCATCTCATCCTAGATGTACTTGTGTAGACAACCGCAGTACTTGAGTACCAAATTCCGATCATAATCCTTGATACCCAGCTTCGTGTGAAGGGTATGGAAAACATTTGTGAACTCTAGCACATCTTGGTCCCTTCCCTGTTGCAGTGTGGTCCACTTTATGTATTTCTCTTCATAGCTCCCGACAGGGTAATATTATTCCTTGATTGCATCTTGGACAGAATTCCAAGTCGGTGAAGCTGAAACAATGAGGATTCCCTCTCATCTTTTTGTTCACAGTAGGTTTCCCACCAATCCTTGACATGTGGGGCAGCCTTAAGGAGTGAAAAAGTAATATTTTCTTGGTTGGAAAAGTCATGAACTAAAATCTATCCTTCCAACAAATTTAACCATATATCTACGATGTCTACATCTATTTGGCCTTCAAATATGAAATGTCAAAGTTAACTTGTACTTTAAAAGGATCGGCACCTCCAGAGTGTTTGTTGGATGAAGATGCGTCGTGTGTGGTAGTCATTATAGGATCTAGGAAAAGTTATCCATCATCACGTTCCTTTGTCACTCGAGGGCTTCCTCGATCAATATTTTGAAAGGATCTCTTCCCCCCCATCTTTCTTTTCTTCCGCCATGGGAGGGCATCAAGGTTTGTGAGGTGGTCTTGTAAAGGCTCAACGAGTTTGAGCCATAACTGCTTGTACCCTGACCTCATTGGAGACATGCAAAGAAAATAGAGAAATAGCTTATTGTTCTGATACCACTGATCTAGACTTATGTAGGAATGCAACAAAACATAGATATACACATAAACTCAGAGATGCAACAGAAATAAAACTTCATTCATTCATATCAAAGAACTGAAATATGCTTACATACAGAATTGGAGATAAACTAGCTCAAGCAATGGTAGCTTATCTCTAAGAAGAGATGTGGTAGCTACATGCGTTCGAACTATGTTACAATGAGGCTCAAGGGCCTTTTTATTATTTAACAACAATGGAAAACCCTAAACAACCAAAACCCTAACCCCAAGAGATGGAACACCAAGAGTTTGTGGGGCTCGTTGGGGTTAGTTGGGTAGCCAACTTCCTCGGGTCGTAAATTTGTCATATTATCTTTGTTTGGCACGTACGATACATCATTGGAAAGATATCTCTGAGTAATATAGGATTTTTTATAAGCAAAGTTTTATAGTAGACCTCAAAAAATATCCATTTAGGGGGTCAAAACTGCTCCAGAAGTTCACGACCCGAAAAACTGCTAAAAATAGTAAATGTTGTTATAGGTAAGGAAACTAATGAAACCGTCTGGAGGTCTAGGTGGAATAAGCGGGTGGCCACCAATATCCACCTAGATTAGTCTTGACAATATTTAGTATGGGCATGCAAATAATCAATCTATGGTTGCCCAATATGCTTCATGTCATGAAAAGCATAGTTCATTTCCAGTTGGAAAGCTGCTCCTGCATTCTTAAGACTGAAAGAAAGTTTGTGATAAGAAAATGTACCTCATGGATAGATGAACACAGTCTTATGCTAGTCTCAAGGGATTATATTTATTTTATTGTAGCTAGAGAATCCATCCATAAATAAGAAAATCTCACTTCTGACACAATCATCAACAATTTGGTTGATAAAAGGGGATGGGTAATTATCTTTGGGACAAGCTAGATTAATATCCCAATAATAAACACACACTCATATCATACCATGTTTCTTCATTACTGGAACTATATTCGAGACCCAATTGGTTAAAGCAATAGGATAAATGAAACCAATACCCAAAAGTTTCTCAACTCTACTTTAATCACAAGAGCTTTCTTGGGGTGGACTGGATGTAAACGTTGTCAAACAGGTTTGGCATACGAGTATGTTTTTATTTCATGCACCATGATATTTGGATCAATACCTGGCATCTCTTCATGGATCCAAGAAAAAACATCACGAAGTTCTTGAAATGGGGCCTTGTAAATTTTAATCTCATCTAGAGAGTAGGAGGAGCCTATGCAGACGTTTTCAACAATTCTAGGTTTGATGGCAATATCAAGGGGAATGGTTTCTTTGATATTTTCCATATTCTTCTCAAAATAAACGTCATTATGGGATTCTGAGGTTCCCCAGTAATCTTGGGTGACAAAAATCCTTGAAAATCATTCCCAAGGATTTCTGGTTGAGGCAAGGAATGATGATGACTATTGTCCCAGAGTTTATCATCTGACATCATGATTGCCATTATGCATTCATCGATGGGAAATATGTCATTAGAAGGGTCAGAATGGGAAACTAAATCTGAATCTTGAGAGGGACAATCAACCAAGTTTACTAAGTCATTATTTTCAGAAACGATTGGACGGGCCAGGTGAATAGCCTCATAAGTTAACTCAACAAGACTAAGCGGCATATGGTCACCAAAAGAGTCGATGTTGGAACTGTGAGGTACTATCCAAGGATTGTAGGAAATAGTACTAAATGAAATTGTATTAATTGTAGCAACTGTAATTGGAATTGTGGGAGGAGGGAGCATGAAAGTTCCTATTAAGGATGAATCTCTTAGTAATCCTACACCAACATTATCATAAGGAAGTGGGGTTTTACCCACGAGCAGTATGTTACTAGTAGTCTGGGAATTAGCGAAAAAAAAGAAGAAGGAAAACTAAACAATAGCCACAATGCCCCTTGATGAGGGCAATTACTCATCTGAAAATAGGATGAGACTGCAATTGTCATAGCATAAACCCAAGTACAACACAGTAATAGGATATAATCTAACGATCCATCAATGAATTCGACCTCTACTGAGATTTTCTTACCTTCTAATTCCATTTACAATGAGTTTAATATCCCATAAGGTTTGAACCCTATTCCATTAAAGGATTTAACAGTTGTTGGTGACTAGCTAAGTGGTGTAGAACCTAAATCTTTCCAACACAATAGTGGCATAATACAAGTAGAGGCACCTTCATCCACTATCATGCGGAAGACAGTTTTCTTTCTAACAACAACTTGAATCATGAATGCAAGTTGAGGTGGAAGTTTAAGAATATGGTTTTCATTCTTATGCACAATAAGGCCTGAATCTGTAGGATCCACTCCTCCAATTACTGCTAACAATGATTTCCTTTGAGCAGGACAGTTATGCAAAAATTTGAGAGTCGACATAGTCAAAGGAGCCTGAGCCAAATCTTCAACTATGTTATAATTTTATGCAACTCTCGCATGAGGGTTAAATGATGATTTATGAATAATTCCCTTGGGAGAAGGTTTAATTATCAATTCACTAGTTGGTTTCTCAATTTGCATAGGACCATATTTTGGTGGAGTCAAAATAGAAGATTGATCAGTGCCCTTTGCATTCGAAGGATTCATATTACCATATTTCTTATTTCGTGTAATCCCTAAGAGATCTTCCTAATTTCGAGTAGCAGCTAGCATCAATACTTTGGAAGAGGAGGATGGTTTTTGTGCAACCATATTTGTCTCCTGGTTTGGGAAAGGTTTCATCAACATGGAAAGTGCATTAGATGCAGCTTTTAAGAATTGATTGATTTCTACTTGATGTGGACATTCGTTGGTAAAATGCTCTTCATTATAGATGAGACAAGGATAATGTGGCTTGCGTTTCTCGTCAGAAGACTAATTTTTTTGTTTGTCCTGTGGAGGTTTTTCTTGTTTATTCTTTCCTTTACCCTTCTTTTTCCTTCTCGATTTTTGAGAGTTTCCTTTATTAGATTGAACAACATTAATATTAGAAGTATTGATAGGAGCATTAGCAGAGGGGATTTTATTGGTCATAGTAGGAGTAGACTTCAAGTTGGATTGACAAGAATACTTACTCACTATCTGTTCACTGAAAAAACCAATCACGCCATCAGCAACATCTGATTCCTTCAAGGGAGGAGGTGGAACAATATGAGAGGGTTGTGGAGCATTAGGTATATTTTGGTATAGCATTCTCTATCAGGTATAAACCAAGTACAAATATTGAGAATGAGCAACAAATTTCTCTTCATTAACGACTCTACCCTTGGAAACATCCTCAGTTATATCAGGCAATGAATATTTAACAACCCATTCTTCCAATAATTGATCCAAAATAAAAGTTTTGATCAATTGACGACGACGCCTCCACTCATGAATGTGATCTGATATGTGAGTATGGTTAGATTTTTTTAGAGAAGTCCAGAGCATGGTACCAGTCTCGCAATAGAAGGATGATTAAAATTGAGTTAGAAACATGGTTACCAATGGAAGCTATTAAATGGAGCTATTGGTAATTCGACGTGCCATTTGGTTGTTGAGCCAATAAGAGTTCATTGGAAAAGATGCAAATGAACGGAGTCATCATTTAAGGAGTTTGAATAATACCATAAATGATAAATCATGATATCATTTGATGGGTCTTCTCCAAGATTCCCATTGAACTTGGGAATGTCACTAGGAAATTTAGCTGGAATATTTGGCCACCAAGGAGAATGATAGATTGGATCATTGGTAAGTTTGGAGAGATCTAGTAATTCTAGTGTTCCGATGAAAGGAAACTACCTATTGAATTATGATTGTGGAGGTTGGTAACCTTGTGGGTAAAGGTTAATTATTGGTGGGGGATATCCTAGATAATATGGAATGGGTCATGCCACTGGCACTTGCGTTCCACCAGGGTAAGGAGGAGTTTGAAAATCAGGATAGCCCATACCAGGTTGTCCAGTTCTATGAAAGCATTGATAAGGTTGGAAATGATGACCTTGGATGTACTGACCTTGATAAGGTTCTTAGGGTATGTATGTTGTTTGGCCAATAGGGAATTGTTGTATACCTTGTAAAGGTTCTCCAGATGGAGTTTTCGTCATTCCTAAACTGGGCTAGTTGGTTTGTAAATGTGGCATGCCTTGAAAAGGTTGATTTACTTGTACATGGGGTATATTCTAACCAAGTGGATTAGGTGGGGTTTGTAATATGCCCTAGGCTAGTTGGTTTGTACATGTGGCATGCCTTGAAAAGGTTGATTTACTTGTACATGGGGTATATTCTAACCAAGTGGATTAGGTGGGGTTTGTAATATGCCATAGACAGGTTGGGTAGATGGGATTTGGGGAATCCCATGTACTAGTTGAGTAGTTCCAATTTGGGATACAACTTGATTAGGTTGAGTTTTTTGAAGTGTGGCTTGGATAGGTTAAATGATGGGAAGTTGAGGTATAGATTGGACGAGTTGACAAGTAGGAATTTGAGGAATAACCTAGATAGGTTGATAGGTCAAAACTTGAGTTAAGCCCTGGCTAGGTTAACCAGACACAAGAAGGGTAACATTCCAAGGAGTGGTAGCCATTCTTGGAAATGGCGCACTATTAGGAAGAGGACTTGTGACATGTGGAACATAAACTTGTAACATTTGATCACTGAGTAGGAACATTCCAACAATAGCTTTCCCCCCAACTGGAGGATAAGGAGTGTAAGGAGGGTATCCAGTATAAGACAGAGTGGGTTGTTGTGGGTGTCCTAAGCCATTGATAAATGCACTATATTGTTGATCCAAAGTATTTTGGGGTGAAATAGGTGGAACAAGTTGTGAGGTGTTCAGTAAAGATAATCCATATTGTATTCCAGATGATGAAGGGAAAGGAGAAGTCCAAGGACGAGTTGATGCACCATAAAAGGTTTCTAACCATTATTGGTATCTAGGTGGTATTGATGGACCAATATATAGGTGAGTTTCTGGTGAAGTGACAAACATAATGGTCCTTAAAACTTCAGTCGATTCACTCATAATGGCAGATATAGGTTGGGTGATTATCGCTAATTCCGTCATGGATAGACTTCTCAAAGGAGTGTGTGGGTGAATTTTCTGAGGAGAGTTCAAGGTTGAATTAAATATAGGATTTTGATGTAAAGGAGCTTTTAGTTGAGTCTTAGGGCTAACAAAAGGACAATATTGATAAAGAGGAGTTCCTATAATGTGAACAAGGGTTTGAGGGCGAGTAGGCTCTTCCTCAGCATTTTCCTCTATAATCAATAAACTAGGTGGAAGTTGTTCTTCTTCAGCACCCGAAGACAAAGGTTGTGGATAAGACAAAGGAAGAGGAGTGTAAGAATAAGTTCTTGAAGTGATTTGTGGTTCCTCGAGTTATAAGCTTTTTAAATTTTTAATTTCAGGTTTTATAACTTCAGGTTCTAATGTATCAACATCTTTTGGTTGAGAAGTTTAAACTGTCTCTAACTCACCAGTTTCCAAGGATATAACTTCAGGTTCGATACTAATGGGAAGTGATGATTCTGGTTGATTAATTTTGGATGTAGTTCCAGATGGGGTAGCTTCCAAAGTACCAAGTTCGATAGTTTGTGTTTTCTTATTTTTACGATGCCTAGGTATTGCTTCTATAGGTAAAGGAGGCAATATTTGCATTCTATGTGAATGACGAGGGTGTTCTTCCATGGTTAATTAATTTATTTTAGAAATTTAAAAAAAAAAACAAAAACAAATAAAAAAAAAGGGGTAACTAGGAATAAAAGGTTTACCAATTCACTATGAACTGCAATATACGATTAAGTATGTGTAGGAAATATCCTCGAATGTTGTGTTTGGTGTATCATAATTAACAAGGCGGTCGACTTAGTTACCTATGACAAGATTGCAACCTAGTGTGGACTTCCAAAATATACCCAAAGGTACATAGAAGTGCAGCTCATAGTAGTGTTGTCTAATGCATAACTGTATGATGGGTTCATTCTAATATACTCAATGTACATGGAGTGTTGTCCTATATAACCGAAGGTACATGGAAGAATGTTATGATATACTCCAATGTATGTGGAAAACCAACCATCCCTGTGGTATAACAATGACAAGTAGTGAAATTTCTTATGTTTAATAATGCTAGAATATGTCTTCTATCCTAGGCCACTAAATGTGTCATTGATGTTCCAAATGTTCCTCAGGTTAATTGATAAATTTTAATGTTGATCTTGATTAAGGTTTCAGTTTTAAGGTTCGAAATAAATTCACTTAAACTCCTATAATGCAACAAGCATGAGAAAATGAACTATTTTCATTCAATGAAGATCTATCTAAAGAAGGAAAGAAGTTTCAAACAATAATGTAGGAAACAAGAAATTCCAAACAAGATCTTCAACTTTAATTATTCCAATGCAAAGATTCAAAGCCCTAATGCATGAAGAAATGAAATTTTCTTTTTCTTTTTCAATTTTCAATGCAATAAAAAATGAAATATGACTAGATTATTGAATAAAAAACATCACACAAATCATAAATGTAACATGAAATTCTTTTAAGAAATAAATAACCAAGCCAAATGATTGGAAAACTTTATTGACAAGAAGAAACAAAAATTAGGCAAACTCTTATCAAAAGGAAATCAAACTCAATTCCAAACAAATTATTGGCTTTACAAAGACCTTCCACATGTCATAGACTCGGGAAGAAGCTGCAATCAAAACAGAATTCAAAGCAAGTCAAGGAAAGGAAATTTTTTTACACTTATAGGGGTCATTTCATGTGATATATAGTAACCAGTGCGAGTCAACACACTTATAGAGAGATACAGTTGCACAAAGGTGCTTTGTCTTGGAGAAAAAAAAAAAAAAAAAAAAAAAACTATGTTGGGCCAAATTTTCTTGAAACACGGAAAACTAACCCTAACCAAGCTCGAAATTATGCTTTCCTAGGTCCAATAACTGTTTGAACAAGTAAAAAAGAGTTATTTTCAGAGGTCCTAAAAGAATAGATAAAGGAAACCATTAAAGAACATCATGTTCCCCAGTATGGTAGCCAAGTTGTTTTGTGGCTAAATTCCTTCTGCAGTCAGAAGAAATCTCCCTAGACCTAGCAGATTAATCTAAAAACAACGAAGAAAATTTTTCTTTACTTTCCCTATAGCAGTTTGAAATATGAAAGAAAGACTTATTTGAAAATCAATGTAGTCTCTCTTCTTCTCCTTTATTGCACGATTTAGCTCCAACACCAAAGATATAAGTGGAACCTGTAAAAAATCTAAAACAAGCAAGAGAAACAAACATATAAATATCATATATAAACATCTCTAAACAATTAGCCAAGAAGACATTGTTCTACATATGCATAAATGATACATAATGTATGTCAAAATAAGGAATTTTTGTATTAATAAAAGTAGCATAAGATTACAGCCCTTGAAATCCTTAACCTTGTAGATCCCTCCCAGTTATCTTGTCCTTCCTTTGCCATAAAATCAAGCCTTTAATCGTTCCTAGAGTACATGGATGGATTATGGACCTCTAGACACAAATGGGCAGCATGAGGGCATAACTAAGAGTCTCTGAAAGCCAACCTATTCCCAATATAAGGTAATGCATTTATAGGAGGAATGAGGAGGTTGTAGATCCATTAAATTAGGGTAACATCATAAGACCTCATTTGTAGGAATTTGAGGACATCCTTAACAAAGAATGGAAACATCCACGATAGAAGCCTCGAGAAGTGAAGCTTCAAAATTATTTTTAATTTTTTCCTCACTTCCAGGGTCATCGCACTTGTAGTGAAGGCAACCAACATTGACCATCACTTTTCCCTTTCATGCAACCTGTGTCATCGCACAGTCTAAACTAAGAAGTGTGATGAAGGCCTAAATTATGGTTTTTAGCCAATATAATGCAAACATCTTGGAAATTCTATAAAGGACATTTTCTTGTCTTTGTAGGGGATGACTACAAGGTGTGAATGGATGATGATTGATCTAAATTCAAGGTCATTTGGTTGAATGTGACAAAATGGCCTGTAACAGACCTTATGGAAACACCAAATTTCAATCAAGTAGTTCCAAGGAATCACCCAATTTTGTTCTAAGGAAGAAGCACTTCATTCATTCTTGCCATTGAGGATGCCCACTAAGTTTGATAGCCTTGTAGCCACAAGGAACTCCCCTAAACTTAACATCAATGAAAAAACATTCATAACTCTTCCCTTTTGTCATTGGTGGAAACTCTTGGAATTGGAGCACTGGAAACCTTTAGCATCCCTAGACACTTGAGAATGCTTTCCAACCTAGAATTTTTTCACAAATTGATTGTGAATCTCTTTGCACCAATTTCAGTTTCTCCTTTTTCAATTTTACAACCAATTTCCAAGCTCTAAACCACATTAAAATCTCTTTGCACCAATACCAAGCTTGTCACAAATGGCTAATGATGCACAATTGGCCAATCTCTCCACCTTCTTTGAACCAATAACTCTGCACTAGTGGTTATCTTTCCCCCTTTAATAATATATCAACCAATTTCCAATTGCCATCCTTTACACCTCTCTACTCCATTCTTTGCACCTTTATGTGCTAGTGGACAATCTGAGTCTCTCCCACTTTGACATCAATTGCAAAGGGTTGTCTCTATAGCTTGTAATATCAATGAAATATTTATACCAACTACACACATAAGGGAAATGAACATCTAATACCAACTGGTTATGTATGTTTTCTCATCTAAACTCCCCCTGAATATTTGCTCCTCCTTATTTTTCAATTCTGCCCCTAAACATGAGCATAAAATAATTGTTGCTATTTTTTTTTGGCACCAAAGAATGATTTGATACCAATTATGGAAATTCTATAAGCTTTCCATTTCATCATTATTCTCATGTATATCACTTTATAGGATTTGACATGTGCTGAAGAGTTTATATACCCCATACATATAGGTCTAATGAGATGTGAGAGATACCACTTCCAACCTCTATCTTAGATACTTAAATGACTCTCTAGGAAGAGGTTTAGTCAATATATTTTCAATTTATTCTTTAGTAGCAATATACTCTATCCTAATAGTGTGATCAACAACTTGGTCTCCAAGGAAATGATATTTGATAGGACTATGCTTTATCTTTGAAAGCATTACAGGCTTATTGGAAATTTTAATTACACTAATATTATCACACATAATTTCTACCTTGATATCTTTCAAAGTGTGTTTCATTTATATTACCTTAGTGCAACATGTATCTACTACAATGTACTTCACTTCAATGATGGACTAAGAGAAAAAGTTGTTTCTTACTCATCCATGTGTTGTGGCCAGCAACAACCCCCCTTCTTATATAGTGTTATTCCTAATACTAAATAAGTGGGGACCCTTAGTTAAAAATCTAAGAAATCAAAGTAGTGGTTAAATTTCCTTTTTAAATAAAACTACCCTCATAAGCTTAGGAAGCCCCTTGGAAAATCTAAAAAGCTAAGTTTTATGATAAGGTAAAATGCAAATCTTTCCTTAGGAAATATCGCATCGCATAAGATAGTGAGATACCACCTTACAAGCACAATTCCAACATCTGTGAGATCGCGATATGCGATAATAAACAAATATCACATCGCATTCAGCACAACTTACATTGAAACACTTCAATTTGCCGATATGCGATGACGTCGATCGCAAAATCGCATTTCGTAGAAAACAGGTTAACAAAGAATGTCATACATAACATTTTTGTGATCTGCGATATTGGGATATTGTGATCTTGCGATACAGTGATAAAGCGATAATGCGATGTCATGAGCTATCAACTTTGTGATTCTGTGATGTTGCGATCTGCGATGTTGCGAAGCAAATCGGAAAATCACCCCATCGTAGATCTTTCGGGCGCGTTATTCAAGAAAAGTATTTTCCTTAAGCTGACACCTGGTTATGCACTTTAATGCTAATAAATGAAGTAGTTGCCATTATTAATGGAATATGGGATCGTGTTTATCGAAAGAATCATTTCACGTAAGGTGGTATACTTGATGTGTCTATGGCATTTAAAACTTTTCCCATCACCCTTCCTTCTCATTCATTTTCAATTCACTTGTGAATTGCAGGAACGGAGAGCAAAGGCCAATACGAAGCAATACGCCGGATAAAATGGGAAAGAAAAGCAAAGCTCTGAGCTCTGAAGAAAAGGAAATGGTGCCCTTGTATACAAACACGGCTTGTAACAGAGACGCGAGAATAGCTACGTGGGAAGGCATGTATAATCTGCTCGAAGAGGAGAATCCCAGAGTAATGGAAATAGTTGCTACCATGGGCTCAAATGGTTCTTCAAAAGCATCCATCACAGAGCTGGCTTGCTCATTCTTACACCGGATAGCAGTAAGACCCAAAATTCTCCCATACACAGACATGGTGAAGTGGATACTGGACAGCACAGATATCAGAAATAGACAGTTTAAAACTCAGGGTCAAGAGCTTATGGAACTGTTATGTTTACAAATATTGAACTTTATATCTGCTGGAAGGAAAAAGCACAAAAGGCGAAAAACGCATCAAGGAAACCCAGATCAAGAAACGGAGGCAGTTTCCGATGCGCGATTAGTGCCTAGCGCTAATCGCGCATCGCTGAGAAAAATTTCTAGAAAAGGAAAGCTGCTAGTTGCCCAGTCACCTGCAAGTCCCGAAAATCGCAAGAAAGTAACGCTACAGGCAGATTGGAAACAGAGAGCTCAAGAAAAGGCAAAAGCAATCCAAGGGTTAACCAAGTTGAACTGGGATTATTACTGGGCATACTTGGTAAAGCCACATAGCCAGTGGATGACTGTTAAGTGTATCATTAATTCGGCCGAAAAAATGGCGCCAGCTCTTGTCGATTCTGTTTTCTCAGCTCAGCTAAAAGCGGAAGTCAGCCAGCCGACTCTTCTCAAACAGATGCTGCATGCGTACAATTTCAAGGACAAAATACAGAAGTAGTTTAATTTTAGATTCAATTTTAGCTTTAATTTTGTTTTATTTTCCTAAAAATAGGACGGTCATTTAAACCGCATCCTATATTTTTGTAATAATTTATTTTTAGAATTAGTTAGTAGTATTTAAACCCTTCTCATGCATTTAGAGAGGGGTCCTGAAATTTATCTAAAACTTATCCCCAGAACATGCACTTTTGTACCCTCTGAGGAGGTTTTGATGAATGAATGGAACAGGATTTATTGATTTTTGCATTTGATATCTGCTACTGATGTTGCACTTTTGTACTCTTAGTGGATATTTGATCAAGAGAAATAAATCGTTATCACTTGAAGCTCATGAGTAGGACTAGTTATAAATGGTATTTCTATCTCTTAACTATTTCTGCCTTGTGTTAGAGTGATTTCCAGTTCAGTTATTTATATATTAATGTATGAATGCTTGAGTTATCATTTGGCACTTTTGTATGGTGATAGCTATTTATTGATGCTTAATGTATGAATAGCTCATTATGCGATATGTTTTTCACAACTGTTTCGTCTAACTTTTTATACGAAGTGGTTCATCTTTATTGAATTCTTTTCTCATAATAGCTAAATGATCTTTATTACCAGTTGTTGTTTGAAATCATTTTAGATCACATAGAAGAAAGATCACACCCCGGTTAGCGTAGATTTACATATTTCTGATTATTAGAATATATTTTCCTTATTATTAGATTAGAATTAGAGTAGAAGTATTCCATTTAGAAACTGTTAGAAACAAAAATATTCATCTTTCTCACACACACACTGAAATTGGGAAACTGGTCCCATATCCCCAATCGGACCCGCTATACCAAACGGAAAAGGAGCTGCCAACCAAGGTCCGGACCGGGCGGGTATCCCCCTTGTTGTAGACCCGATTTTCGAGGCTTCAACATATTTGGCGCTAGAAGGAGGGCCTCGAACTGTGAATGGAAAGCAAATCCAAACCTAAATACCATTCTAAGAGTAAAACGCCCTCACCATCTCCTCCGACTTCTCCATTACATTCAGGAACCTTAAATCCAGAGTCAGAATTCACTGGATCAACAGCCGCTACTACAAACCCTAACATTTTAGAACAATCTACTATTGAACCTCTTGAAGTTGAATCTTTGATTCACAAACTTCAGCAATTTTCTATATCTCCTCAGAAATCTGATAAATCTCAAGGCAGCGTGACTTCGCAATATAACCCTGCTCACCCTCTTACCAGGTTAAAGAGCGAAAAGTTTGGTGCTCAGCCAACCGAATTACCTCTACCTACTAGTAAGAGAGCAAGGAAGTCTCCTAAAGGATCCGATAGTGAGACTCTTTCATCATCATCATCCATCTCAACCTCTTCACCGCAAAGTCAACCATCCACTCCTCCGCTTCAAATCATCGTCCATCAGCCTATTGCAACTTCCTCAACTCCTTCTCAACCATATGGAGTCATAATATCCTCATCTTCTCAACCACAAGGATCATCTTCTGCACTTTCCTCTGTTAGTAGTTCAGCAATGGCCCAAACTCCATGGAATAACCCAGGGGCAATCCTAATGCCTGCACCCTTGAGTCAAATACTGGCCCATCCTGAAAAATGGCTGCCTAAGTTTAATCTTGAGGCAAGCATGCTAGAAGAAGAACATATAAATAACTTTATGTTATCCATAAATCTCAATGGAGTTGTTAATGAAGATGTTGTTGTTTGAATTTTCCCTTATACTCTGCAAGGAACAGTCGAATCATGGTACTTCTCATTACCTTCAGGATCTATTACTAGTTGGGACATCTTCCAAGAACAATTTCTGACCAAGTTTGGTGATGACAGGTCTACAGCGACACTGATCAATGACTTGTCCAACCTTAGGGCCGAGTCAAGAGAACCTTTCAAAGATTTCAATTTACATTTCAATAAAATCTTAAACAAAATTCCTACTGCTTCTCAGCCTAGTGAAGAAGTGCGAAGTGAATGGTACATTACTGCTTTACCATTAAACTTAGAAATCTTTGTTGATCGGGCTAACAAACCAACCTTAGTTGAAAACATGAAGGAAGCAATAGCAGTAGAGAAACGTATTACGGCCTTAGAAAAGAAAAACGCGATGGAAGAACAAAAATCTAAGAAGGTCTCATTCAAAGAAGATCCTAAGAAAAAAAAATCGAAAAATCCATTTGAATTAGAAGGATTACAAAAATTTTTGAAGACCATGTCTAACGAAATGGTCGACATCAAGAAGCAAGTAGCAGAAACATCTTATAAAAAGCCATACAGGGCTTTTAAAAGAAATCCTTCAACCGATTCCAAACCCCCTAACGCTATTTCAAATGCTGAATCAAAAGAAGAAGAAGAGGAAAACGTTACTGAAGAACATACCAATGAAGAAGAAGTTGTAAAATTACAAAGTATGTGGGATTTCATCCTCCCAAATGAAGAGGATCAGGAGGCATTCCGGGTTAGTATGTTGGGTGTGGATCCTGATTATCTTCTATAGTACCGGCATATTGGACCCCAGTTCAAAATGGGGCGGCAACGCCGCCCGTAAAATGATCGCTGTCGTGGGGGGTCCAGGGGGGGGGGCTCTTCGGGGGCAGCGCCCCCAAAGCTAAAAACAGCTGTAAAATTGCCTTGTAAAAGTATAGTAATTTCTAGTCAATTTGGGTCGTTCATTAGGCGGATGATCTGACGGTAGAACTTATGTTTAGTTTAGGGTTTTTTGCCCTAGAAGGAAACCCCTCTCTTTATATGAGGGCATTGTATTTGAGGCTGTTAGATAGAGGTGTATTCGGTGAGCGAGAAACATAGAGGTGAGACTGTGAGAGAAAACAGAGGATATTACAGCGGTTTTGCTGTAGGTTGTATCTCTTCACTTTGCTGGATAATAGAAAGGAAGGACTGGCTGTTCGGGGTGGACGTAGCCCAAACTGGGTGAACCACGTATATCTGTGTCTCTCTTGTTTTGTGCGTTTTCTGTGTTTATATTTCTGCAATATTTTATGTGTTCCATTGCTCCGTAATATATAATTTTCTAACATAGTACTCGTAGCAGAAATCAGCTTGATCCTCCTCAATCTACACCTAAGCCAAAGAGTGCAAGCTCAATGACTAAGGATAAAGTCTCAGCCAAGAAAACATCACCTAAAGCGACTCAAACCAGCCCAGTCCAAACAGACACATCTACTCCATCTAAAACGCTAATCGTTTCAGATGAAATGGAGTATAATATCATAGAAGACATGAAAAAGACTAGGGCCAATATTACTCTTTTTGAATTGAGCAAGTTAAAGCACCAGCAGAAAGTACTTCTGAAAGAATTGCATGCTGTACCAGTTGCACCTTTACCAGCTGCTGTAATCTCTCAAGCTTCTCATGATATGGGAAGACCTCCAACTAGTACGATGAATAAAGTTGATCCAAATGATATCGCATTAATTGGAGGAAGATCGAGATCGCATACTCCCCCATTTCTCCTTACCTATGAAATTTTCAATAAAAATGTGCATAATTGTTTAGTGGATTCTGGAGCTTCATCGAATATTTTACCAAGATCAATTTGCACGAAATTGAATGTTCATCCATAGAAATCCGTTGTGCGCATAGTTCAGCTAGATCGACCGCAAGTCGAAGTGATTGGCGAATTAAATCAGGTTACCATAAGACTGTCATCCAACCCAAAGGTATGTCAAGTTATCGACATTTTAGTTGCTAATATTCCTGAATTTTATGGCCTAATTCTTAGCAGAGATTGGTCAGAAAAACTTCACGGATACTTTGCAACTGATTGGTCACACATGTGGCTCCCTTACAATGGTAAACCCAACCAAATTAAAGTTGAACGCGAGCAACATCAGAAATACATAGTAACGGAACTCGAGGGAGAAAACGAACCAGTAGCATATAATTCTAACATCATTGGCAACTATTCAGTAGATTCTTTCCTAGGAAATTTTAATGCTCATTCTTCACCTTACTTAGAACATTTTGTTTTATCTCAAGTATAAAATTTCTCTCGAACAGATAGTTATAAATGCATTAATTTTATAGATAGTCCTATAAATAAATCTTTGTTTTGGAAATTATTTTTTGATGGTTCTAAGTCTAATGAAGGAGCAGGAGCAGGATGCGTATTAGTAAGCCCAGAGGGAGATAAGACCATGCTAACTTGCAAACTCGAATTCGAATGCACCAACAATACCGCAGAATACGAAGTTCTAGTCCAAGGGTTGTACAAGGAAATCGGATTAGACGTCAAATACCTGCAAGTTTTCGGAGATTCTGAAATTGTAATCAGGCAGGTACATAATACTATACACTGTTTATCAGGTCATTTAAAGCATTACCAATCTTTAGTTCAAGATCTGACTGAACATTTTATAGCATTTAATATTTCTTTAATTCCCAGACTCCATAATGCTAGCGCAGACCTCTTAGCCAACGTAGCTTCCAAGCTCATTCCTTCAGAAGATTTTAGCCCTGGCCGATTTTCAATTGAGTTAATTTTTATACCATCTATCCCTGATAACATCACCAATTGGAGGATTTTCAATGACGATCCTGATATCGTGAGTTTTCTCACATCTAAAGGATCCTACACCAATCAAATAATTGACGAAGACCAACATGACCAACAATTGCAATAGGATAGTACTAACAATGATATACCTAAATCAGTAGTCAAATTAGAAGACCTTTATGATTTGAAAGATCGATTCAAAAGATCTACAAATTCAAAACTCCAAAGTTCAATTTTGAATTATGAATTAGTAAATCTAGGAACTGATGCTAAACCATAGAACATCAACCTAGGCCTCGGCCTAGCCCCTGAAGAGAAATTAGCATATATTCGTCTCTTGAAACAATACAAAGGTGTTTTTGCCTGGAATTATGATGAACTCAAAATGTACGACACCTCCATCATCCAACATACTATCCCAATGATCGATAATGAAAAACCTGTCCAAAAAAAGTTGAGAAAGATCCATCCAAATTTAGAAAATCAGATCAAAACTGAACTCAATAAGTTATTGAAAGCCAAAATAATCTTTCCCGTTAGACATTCTAAATGGGTTTCCAATATGGTACTTGTTAGAAAGAAAAACGGAGATATCAGAATCTGCATTGACTTTCGAAACCTTAACAAGGCCTGCCAAAAGGATAATTTTCCTTTACCTCCCATGGAACAAATACTGCAGGCAGTTACGGGTTCAAAACTAATCTCATTCTTGGATGGATTCTCAGGATACAACCAAGTGCTGGTACATCCTGACGACCAATTAAAAACGACATTTAGAACTAAATGGGGCACATACGCATATCAAAATATGCCATTTGGTTTGATTAACGCGGGTGCCACATTTCAGAGAGCCATGGACATTGCATTCAAAGGGTTAGTTAACAAATCAGTGGTAATCTATTTGGATGATATAATTGTTTATTCCAAGAAACAAAACAACCATCTCAGGGATTTAAAACAAATCTCCCAACGTTGTTTAAGGTATGGGATTTCACTTAACCCGAAAAATCCTTTTTCGCATTGAGTGAAGGAAAGCTTCTAGGATTCGTAGTGTCAAAATCCAGAATTCACATAGACCTTGACAGAATCAAGGAAATTTCCGTAGTCCCCCTACCTCACAACAAGAAAGCCATGCAATCTTTCCTTGGCCAGATCAACTTTGTAAAGAGATTCGTTCCAAACTTTTCAAGAATTGTGTCTCCTTTACAAGCCATGATTAAAAAGAACGCAAACTTTAAATGGGGCCAAGATGAACATGAGGCTTTCAATCTGATCAAACAAGCCATTATCAATGCTCCATCATTAGCAACTCCAAATTTTTCCAATCCTTTTATTTTGTACACTTTTGCCTCAGATAAATCATATGCTGCGATACTCACTCAAGCAAATCAAGGAAATGCGGAAGCCCCAATTTCTTTTTTCAGTTCCAATTTACAAGGTGTTGAATTGAATTATTCAAATGTGGAAAAACAAGCTTATGCTATTTTTAAAGCAATTAAATATTTCAGACCTTTTTTACTCAAAACGCATACCAAGATCATAGTACCGTTTCCAGCGGTAATAAATCTTCTAATACATAAGGATGTGGGTGAGAAAAGGGCCAATTGGGTTACTGCCTTACAAGAATACGACGTAGAAATCAAACCAGCAAGTATTGTAAAAGGCCAAGGCTTTTGCAAAATGTTGGCAGGAGCATCGCTAATACCCGAAATTCCATCTGAAGAGGTACAATTGTACGAGGTAAGCCTAAACGATGTTGAGTCATTATATGCTGAGATTATTTATTATTTAAAGAATGGATATGCTCCTCCAAATCTTGATCACACCAAGAAAAGAGCCCTGAGGTTAAAAGCCAAACAATATCAACTTGTAAATGACGTTCTTTTCAGAATAAATTATGATTCTGTTCTACTTAGATATCTTGAGAAAGCTAAAGCTGAAAAATTCTTGCAAGAACTTCACGATGGGCCAGTAGGTGGACACTACGCAGGAGATGCAACTGCTCATAAGATTTTATGCGCAGGCTATTACTGGCCCACATTATTTAAATATGCACATAACTATGTAAGGAAATGTCAAGTCTGCCAAACTGTTGCTAGAAGACAAAAGAAACCATCCTTGCCACTACAACCAGTTACTATTGAACAGCCTTTTGATCAGTTGGGATTGGACATAATAGGTGAGATCATTCCTCACTCTTCTAAACAACATAGATACATCCTTACAGCAACAGATTACTTTACCAAATGGGTAGAAGCAGTTCCACTCAAGACGGCTAACGCTGAAAATATCATTGAATTCATAGATCAGTTCATAATCACTAGGTTTGGATTGCCTTCCGCTTTAATGTTTGATAATGTATCATACCTTTCTGTAAATGCAATGACTGAGTTTGCACTCAAAAGAGGTTTCAAACTTAAATATTCTGCCAATTACTATCCGCAGGTCAATGGTTTAGCTGAGTCCACAAATAAGAACTTAATCAGAATCATCAAAAGAACCATTGACCAAAATCATAAGAATTAGCATAAGTCTTTAATGTATGCTTTATGGGCAGATCGAATAACGCAGAAAGCCTCTATCGGTACTTCTCCCTTTAATTTAGTTTATGGGAAAGAAGTAGTTCTTCCAACACATCTGACAATTCCCTCTTTAGCCTTGGTTCAATATATTGATGAAGTACCAACTTCTTCTTTACAACTTAGGCAGCTGGAATTAATTAAATTAGAAGAACAACGAGAATGGGTTAAGGTAAATCATGCTCATCATCAAGCATTGGTGAAAGCCTCTTTTGATTCCAATATGGTATCCAGAAAAGATTTTCAAATGGGAGATCTAGTTTTAAAATGGGACAAGGCTCATGAGGAAAAGGGAAAACATACAAAATTTCAAAGAATGTGGCTTGGTCCTTTTCAAATTATAGAAGTCATAGGTTCGTCTACCTTCATGTTACAAGATTTAATAGGGAAAAGAGATTCTCTACCTGTTAATGGTCAAATTCTCAAAAAATATTTTCCATAGAAGACCAGTGTTCTATTTTTGTAGAATAGTGGTTTTTATTTTCATAATAAAACCGGTTGTGAATGGTTACTTTTGAGATTCACGAGAAAGACACAAATTCTCTTCTAGATTTTGATATTTCACTTGTATAAATAGCAAATCTTTTGGAAAATTGATCTTTATTATTGAAAGATACAGTTAAAAACTCTAGCCTAGATATGATACTAGTTTCAACTTCATAAAATTTGATGAACACAACCTTTAGTGAGAAATTGTTTTATATCAGTGCATTGAAAGGTATCAATAACAAAATAAAGATTCTCTGTAGAATAGCTATTTCCAAAAACTCTACTATTGTCATCCAGAGCTATCTTAAGGAAACAATGACTTCCTCCTTACTAAGGAAATCACAACATTCAGAGGAACAATCCAAGGATACACTTTATCTTAAAGAGTGAGAGGTCTCATCACGAGCCGACTTATCATAATCACAAATATTATAACTTGCTGACTTTGCCAATACTGCATATCACAACAAGGCAATGACTCAAGATTGTTGCAATCAAAAGACAAGGGGTCTCATCACGAGCCAGCTTGTTCAGCAAAGTTATAAATCAGTGAATGACGGTGTCATAAATTGGCTACCAAACCAAGACATTTCTCTTTAAGAATAAAAAAGAAAAATGAAAGCAATAAGTGTGGATGTGGATTCTTCTTTGGGAATTGTAGGTTTCTTTAAGTAGGATAAAGGATCATTGCTAGGTAACAGGTAACCCTGTCGAGGCTATAAACGCCTGCTAGCAGCAGAGGCTCTACCTATGACAAATGAGCATATTTAAAACTGGTTAATGTATGAATAACTCATTATGCGATATGCTTTTCACAACTGTTTCGTCTAACTTTTTATACGAAGTGGTTCATCTTTATTGAATTCTTTTCTCATAATAGCTGAATGATCTTTATTACCAGTTGTTGTTTGAAATCATTTTAGATCGCATAGAAGAAAGATCACAACCCGGGTTAGCGTAGATTTACATATTTCTGTTTATTAGAATATATTTTCCTTATTATTAAATTAGAATTAAAGTAGAATTATTCCATTTAGAAATTGTTAGAAACAGAAATATTCATATTTCTCACACACACACTGAAATTGGGAAACTGGTCCCATATCCCCAGTTGGACCCACTATACCAAACAGAAAAGGAGCTGCCAACCAAGGTCCGGACCGGGCGGGTATCCCCATTGTTGTACACCCGGTTTTCGGGGCTTCAACACCATGACACTAAGCAAATACCCAAAAACAACATTGCACCACTTGTGCTTTTCTTATCATCAACACTTCCTTCTCAGTCTACATCTATGTATGTTGTTAGAGTGAAGTCTTTTCTCCTTGTGTACCATAGGTCATTATCAATACTTCCCTTCAGATATATGAGGATTCTTTTCACTACATTCACATGACTCTCCTTGGGTTTAGACTGAAATCTAACAACCAATCCTACTGCTTGGATTGTATCATGTCTTTAGGCTATTAGATATGGGAGGATTCCAATCATTTACCTATTCATGGTCTGATTTTCATTAGAGGATTCATCATCCTTTCTCAACTTGTACCTTATGGCCATAGGTTTGTTGACAGGTGCACATTCTTCCATTCCAAATTTATTTAACATGTTCCTTTATATATTTGGTTTGAGAGATGAAGATGCCCTTATCTAGTAGAGCAAATTGTAATCCAAGGAAGAATGATAGTTCTCTTAATATGTAAATATCGAACTCCTTTTTCATTTGTACTACAAAATGTTGACCCATTTGATCCACGTCACTTCCAAAGATGATACCATCACATACACAGTGATCAACAAATTCTCATTATTAGCTTTAATATAAACATTATTATTTATTGTGTCCCTTTTGATTCCTTGTCATTGTAGATATCTATCAAATCTTGAATACTAGGCTTTGGGATCTTTTTTTAATCTATACAGAGATTTATTTAATCTACATACCTAGTCTACATATTTAGATAGTTTAAATCCCTCTAGTTGCTCTGTGTACACCACTTCTTCTAGGTCACCCTTCAGAACTTTTGACTTGACATCCATTTTATATACTTTGATTTTTATAAAGCATACAATTCCTAAGAAAATTCTTATTGCTTCTAGTCTAGCTACAAGTGCAAAAGTTTCTTCAAGGTAAATACTTTCCACCTATGCATACCCTTTGCAAAATAGTTTGACTTTACTCTTCACTACTAGTGCATCTTCACTTAGTTTGTTTTTTAAAACCCACTTGGTGCCAATTATATTTTTGTCTTTTAGTTTATGCACAAGTTCACATGTTTCATTTTTCTCTATCTGATCTAGTTCTTCATCCATAACCTTAACCAAATGATTATCTTCACTAGCTTGGTCAAAACATTTCGGTTTTATTTTAGAAAATAGTGCTAGATTTGCATGTCTAAAGTTGCTAATCAATTTTCTTCTAGTCTAAACTCTAGAGTCTCTGTTACTAAGTATTTTATTTTTAAGATGAAATTTTTTCACATACCTAAACAGGGATTTTTATTGCTTAGGTGTCATCAATTCTTCGTCTTCATCTTCCCCTTCTTGTTCTTACTTTTCTTGACTTATGCTTGTTGTTTCATCTAATTATTCATTTTTTTGTGAATTTGTTGTTTATGGAAATTCTTCATACACACTTACATCAATGAATTCCACTCTCCTTCTGATTCTTTTGTTATAACACTTTCATCCTTTACTTCTACAAGACTAACCAAGAAATTTCCTTCATCATATCTCGAGTCAATCTTTCCCACGTTATCTTCATTTCTCTTGATATAACACTTTCTTCCAAAGACCTTTATATGATTGACTAATGTAGGTCTACCTTTCCACATTTCATAGGCAGTATTATCTCTATTTAGCCTTAGTTTATCTTTATTTAGTCTATAGACTGCTATTCGGGTTGCTTTCCCCCAAAAAGTGTTTGAAGCCCTTGCTTCATCTAGCATAAATCTTGATATCTCTTGCACTAATTTATTCTTTCTTTCAACTACTCCATATTTTTTAGGAGTTTTGGCTATTGAGTATTGTTTTCTAATTCCACGTTTCTCATAGAATTCATCAAATTCATCTTAGGTAAACTCTTCTCCTCTATTAGATCTCAAACACTTGATCTTTAGAATCATTTCATTCTCAACATGAGCTTTAAATATATTGAACTTGTTAAAGGCTTTTATTTTTTTTATTTAGAAAGATGATCCATGTTTCCCTTGTACATTCATTAGTAAAGAGCATAAATTATCTTTCACCTCTTAAGATTTCATTTCTTGTAAATCCAAAAACATTTGCACGGACTAACACCAATGATCTAGTTGATGAATATTATTTGATCTAAAAATAGACCCTTGTCTACTTCCCAAAATGACATGGCTTACATATGGAATAATTTGGATTTGATATTTTAGCCATGCCCCTCACTTCCTATGTTTTATTGATTTTTACCAGGTTGTCAAAATTGTTATGCCCCATACGTTTATGCCATAATGAGCTTTCATCCACTTTGCTCATGCACAATTTCTCTTTATCTCTATCACAAACATATATATTGCTAAGAGTTCTAACTGATTTAGCTATCACTTTCACAAGTTCAACTTCCCTTATTTCACATCCCTTAGAATTGAATGTGAGGTCATATCCTTGATCATACATTTGACTAACACTTAGCAGTTTGTGTTCTAGGCCATCAACATATAAGACATTTTGTGCCTTACCCTTTTCATTAAGCCTAACAATCTCTTTACCTTTTATCTTGGCTAGTGAATTATTGCCAAAAATGAAATTTCCTCCTTTGTATTCTTTTAAAGAAAATAATTTACTCTAATCCCATGTCATGTGGTTTGATCACCAAATATTAATGTATAATTGTCCTTGGTTATGAGCATATAATGCTACTCTGTATTCTTCAACTTTGTTTTGCTTGTTTTTACACCTCTTAGTGTTTTCTTTTTGTTGGGTTTTTTTAGAAAACTATATAATACGAGGATTTATCAATTCTCTTATGCAATCCCTTTCTTTGTGTCCAAAATTATTCCATTTTTAGCATACAATTTCATCCAAGAGAGGAGAAAATGCATTGTTCTTTCCAACATAGGAATTCCAAGATCTAGGTATTAAGAATTGACTAGATCTAACATCTTCATTTCTAATATATCTATGGGATCTACAATTTACAACCTTATGGCCATAGTTATGACACGAAAAATAGTATACATAAAAGAGATTTGGATACCTGAAAGTGTATGGCCTTTATGGAGGAGTGATTCTGCTAAATTCTTTTTGTCTTTCTTGTTCATTCATTGATTTACCTTTGATATTGTTTGTGGAGCAGATGGGGTCATTTATTTGTTTTTTCTCGTTTTGTTTAGTGCCTTTGTTTTCATTATAGGACCTCCCTTTATAGTTTATGGGTTCTCCTTTTTCTAGGGACTTTTTTCTTCACTCTCCTTTCGATATATCACGATGTTGTTTGTAACCTATACCTGTCTTATTTGGAATAGAAGATTTTCTTCTTAATATAATTTCCATTCTTATATTTGTGATATCTACCTATATTCTTATATTCCTTTCTTTTTCATGATTTTCTACTTTAGGGTAAAGACATTTAGAATCAAAATGGTCAATTCTACAAAATCAAAGAATCTAAGAGGTAACTTACCTTTATACTTTATAAATCCCCTTTTCATCATCCTCACAAGTTGAACTACCTCTATATTTTATTCACGTATAGAGAAATATTGATTCTAATGCTAATTTAATCTATTTTAAACTTTGAATGAAACTTCAGTTGGTCCTTACCTATCTTTTCCAATCCTTGTTTCATAAGTTGTGAGGATTCCATGTAGTTCATCCATATTCAAGGCATCTAGATGTTTCATCTCCTCAATGGATAGAATCTTAGAATTGAATCTCATGATAAGATATCTTAATACTTTTTGAACAATAGTTACCTCATCAAAATTTTCATCAAGTCCTTTAATGGTATTTACAACTTCATTAACTCTAAGGAAGAATCCTGCAATATTTTCATCTTCATTCATATTTAGAATTTCAATCTTCATTTTGTGTGTTTGACGTTTAACTTTATTTACCTTGTCATATCCTTCACAGATTCTCTAGATATTATCTTGGATCTCTTTGTAATATTTACATTGCATCACTTTAACAAACGTTGGTTCAACCAGTTCACACAAATTGCATGCATTTACTTTGCATTGTTTATAAATTTTGTTCTTCCATCTAGATCTATTGGAGGAGTTTCTAGAGTTCTGTATCCATATTCAACAAACATCCAAATGTCAACACTATGATACATCAAATAGGTTCTCATTCTTACCTTCAAAAAATCATAATTAACCTCATCAAAGAGTCATGGTCAGTTTGAAGCGGATCCATCCAAACTAGCCATTGGGTTCTTTGAGATCTACTTCTAGTTGTCTGATAGTTTCTGAAGGAAACCACTCTAATAGAAATTGTTGGATTCACAATTATATTGAGAGGGGGGTTGAATTATTATAATACAATTTTACACTATTTAAAATATTCAAGCATAATATAATACACCAATCACATGAGATCATTGAACACAAGATATACGTGGAAACCCATCTAGGAGAAAAAAACAAAAAGTATTTTAATTATTTGATTTAAGTTGGAACCAATCTATGGGAGACACTAATCCACTCATATTTACAAGTACCACCTTATTGGGGACCTCAATCCCATTTAGATCTCATGATCCAATCCATTTTTTCTATCTGGTATCTATTTTATCACATTTTCAGACTAGATCTAGAGACACTTTCTTGAATTTTTACACATTCAGACTCTCTCAATGTTGATCTTCTTCCCTTTTCTTTTCTTTAACAATGATCTATTATTTCTTGGTTAAATATCAATCTTATGGCACACTACACAACTCTACATGCTCCTCACTGGCCCAGATCTTAAACAATTCTCTTATACACATGTTATGTCACATATATGATCTTACATATAGCGCATGTGCCCTCACATAATGCCTATGCACTCTCTTTGTGATTTTTGTTCCATCTAAAACTAGCCCAAATCTCTGATAGTTCTCCTTGGTTATAGTACAATTTACACATTTAGTTTACTTTATGCATGTCCTCTCTTCCTGGTGAGAATACACCGCTATGCTTTCATATAGGAAAAAATTCTTTATCACTCCCCTTTATTCATCACATTTCTCTTACATATTTTTTTTATTTATACGGGGTGCAATCCTTTAAGTCTTCCTTTAAAATATTCCTTAGCACCTTTTCTTGTTAGCTCCCTTATGCACAACCAAGTGTTGTGACCATTAGCTTAACTCACTATTGTAGTGAATCTAGTGTCAGGGCTATTTGTTGACAAGGACACTTTGTTGCTCATCTGGATTGTTATCTATCGCTCCTTTGGCTCCAATTGCTAAACACTAACTACCCACGATATTACACTATAACCATGATCTTGATCAACTCTGATGAATCCAATGTTTGGGTCCTTGCAGATAAGGATGATTTCTTAACTTCTAGATTATTAGATGTGGCTTCTCAATGCACAAACATGCTTTTCATGACCAAGGAAATTGGCAGAACCTTAACAAGGTGGAATCATGTCCTTACTAAATTGTCCAAAACTGGTAGACAAAACTGTAGATGACATTTGTTTCCTTCTTGACTGCAACTGACAACAACATTTATGCCATAGTAGACTATTGTGTACCAAATTTCTTCAACAAGTGTTCACTCTAATACTTTGGTAACTCGGTATAGGGCCCCATACGAGCTACATCACCTTCCAAGTCACATGCCAAGTCATCCTTCTTTACCTAATCAGAGACTGCCACATGTCTAGGTGTTGACCTATACCTTCCATGTGTCTAGGTGTTGACTTGTACCTATCAATCATCCAGTTGGCTACATCATTCTTCCTTCCCACTTCATACACATCACACTGGTGTCATGCCATATCGGTCGATCATTTTCTCAATTATATATAGTGTCTTGTGCTCCAGTGCTTTGATATACTTAAGCCTTGCCTCAACTTGTTCAGTAGAAACTTAATCACAATTTACTTAACATTAATGAAAAAATAGTGGTTGTTATTAATGAGGGTCAAATCCACAGAAATAGAATTGATTTGGTCAAAGAATAGTTAAATTTGATTGTGGTAGGCCACGAGAGTTAAGTTGGACCATATCAAGGTTTCAGATCACTTGATAGCAACAAATAGGCAAAAATTAGACAACGAGACAAAAGCCAAGTAACACGTAGGCTAGAGAAAAGGGCCAACATGTTGTTGGGATTTAGACCGATACTTTTACATTGCATTTTATACTTGTAACTGAGATTTTAGTGGATGGACTATAATAGATCTAGTTGCACTATCGTAGATATGTAATTGTAATGTTTATTTGGTCTACTAATAATAAAAGGATGACTATTGGCAAGGATATCGATTGTGTTATGTGCATTGTGTGGGTGTTTATGAGTCCATTTAAAATTTAAAATTTTTGTTCAAAATCTATGCATAATGTCTTTGCATTTTCTTTCATGTGTATTAATTCATAATCTTCTCTGTAACACTTTAATTGTTGTTGTTGTATTTTATTGGTGAATGTACCTATTCACATTCTAAAACCCCAATAACCCACTTAAGTCTTGGAAGCACTTCGAGTGAGACTTTCTTCCCTTATGGAAGTTAAAAATTACAGTGCAAAGCTAGACTATAATGGAGCATTGTTGGCCCCTGAAATAGAACCCTAGTCTCTACAATAATTTTTTCCAACAAATGGTTATGTTTCTAGGACATGAAATTTGACTGGGGTTTTCTAATAATGGTGAGTAGGATTTTAAAGAGGAGCATTCAGGAGTGGTGGGAAGAGAAGTGTGATGCTTTTATTTTCCATCAAGCACAATTATGGAAAAACAATTTAGATTGGGTTTGTGATGAGATCATTTTTGTTGAACCTATATTTGACAAATATGAGATTTTGGGTTGAGTTCCATGAAAATACGTATCAATGGTTGATAAGGTTGTAGGATTCCCTAAGATATTAGAGCACTAGTCAGATATATCGATACTAGACTACATCAGATCTAGCTTATTTACATTGGTTAGATCATGATCTTACCAGAGTTGTCAATTTTTGTGTGCGAGCTTCCTTGGAGGGATACATTATTGAGTTTGCTACAAAGAACCATCAATCCTTTCCAAAATCATAAGTGTTATTTACATTTTGGTTAAGAGGATGATTGCTAAAAGAAATCCCATTATGGATTAAGGTCGTATTGTTGGAATAAATATTGCCACCATTTCCTCCATCTAATATGGAAAATTAAAACCTTCATACTGGGGGGCAGTGGGGTTCTTTGGAGAAGATGATGACCTATTGAAGAAATTGAAAAAGAGTTGCAATGAGTGGGGAGGAGAGGTGAAATTTGGGATGTTTTAGTGCGATGATAAGGGTGTGTATCTTTGAGGAGTAGAGAGAAAGAAATATGTGAGAGATTCGAAGGAGATGAAGAGAGTTGAAGAAGATAAAAGAAGTTCCATCCAACATGGAGTTGCAAAAAGGAGGATCGAGAGGACTAGATGAGAGCTCTAGCAAAGGAAGGGAAGCAAGAGGAAGTGAAGAAGGAGGGAAAATTCAACAAGATGATGATGTATACCTTTGTTGGATTGAACTACTCTTGTATTGCGCTTTTTGTAGACTGCTTGGCGACATTGGTGAAACCGACGAGGCAATTGTTTCACATTGGGAACAAATTAGAAACATGTATCAAGCACGGAATGTTCAACGGGCTCCTTTAGAACCACCCCTCTTCGACTCTGATGATCACTCTCTTGATGAAATGCACCGCACCCCCACCATAGACATGGAAGAATGAAAATTCCTCTCTCAACTCCACCCAGGTAACAACATCCTCCTTGATGAGCTTGACATGCTTAGCCATCGTGACTTTGATGCAAACCATAATTGGGACCACTCTCTTATCCCTTTGCACTTGCAAGGAATGGCCATTTTCTTCATAGAATTCTACCGCTCCTCCATAACACTCCACCAAATTCCCTCTCCAAATCCACATTCCCTGTCCTCCTTTCCCCCAAGCCAACACATGGCATTCAATATCATTTTCTCCCACTTCTCCAATAGTGGCTCCACCATACCGTTAAGGATGCTCATCCAAGGCACTGCTGGCACCAACAAGTATTTCCTAATTGATTGTTGATGAACCTTGGTATTGTAGCAAGAATGTTGCAACTCCAAGGCCACTGACTTTTAATTATCAACCCGAGGTTTGTACAAACTTAAGAGGTATCAACATTATATGTGCAGCATACAATGTGTCCTTCCTTTGTTGTCATGATGTAATGGAGTGCATGTAATGAAATCAAACCCTAAACTAATTGCAGAAAATGAACTGAAATGGAAACCCTAACCTATTGCAAGAAGTAAAGTACAAGGAAAGAAACATATTCTAATTCCATAAAGATCATGAACTAAATGTAAAAGAAACCTAACTTAACCCTATTTATCACATGTGATGATTTAAACTAACTGAGAATGGAATCTGATCTAGAGAGTTCTAACTGCTATGTGCACGAATAAATATAAAATAACTTTTTCCTTTTTATCTTTTTGCTTGAAAGATGTAAATGTTAATCTTGCTTGGTTCTTTGGCAGGGGAGACGAGTGTGGAGGAAAAGGACTACAATGGTTCATATGGCTTGGAGGTCAAGTAGGGGCCTAATCTTTGCTTCTAGTGATGTTTTTTCTCAATTTGGGCTCAAAACAGGCCACTACAAATTTCCTACAGGATGTCTACAGGAAGTACTAGTTCCTATAGGATGTCTAAAGGAATCAGGATCCCTTGTTATTACAAAAAACAGGCTGAAAGCTTAGGAAGTGGTCTAGAAGGTGGAATGGAGCTTGGGAAAGGTGGATAATGGAAGAATAAGGCATGGAGGTGGTGGACACTACCCAGTGTTCAAGCAAGGGCTTCAAGATGGGTAGATTTGCTCAATGGAAATGGCAATTGTTTCTTATAAAACAAGAATTCAGATTGAGATTTTAGTGGATTTTGGTGACATGGGTGGATGGGGCTTGGATGAGGCGAACGAGGTGAGGTCTCCCTGCAACAACACACATTAGTTTCTACATCTATCCACAAATTTATCTATACATGGGAAAGATTTATTAAATAAAGGAAAATTACTAGTCTAAAAATCATAATTTCGAGAACTAGTGAGCTAGTAAATCTATCAAATGCCTAACCTAATCAACTACAAATGAAATGGGGTAAATTTTGTTATTAAATAGAATTTTTTGTTGTCTAATGCAAGTGGAACAAACTTGATTGAAGCTCGTTAGAATGCTCTAAAAAATAGCATAAATTTGCTGCTATTTGCCACAAAGGAGTTCCAGAAATCTAGATTTGGGAATAAGAAAACTAATCCAAGCAGCTCAATGATTACTATGACCTTCCAAATATTTTCCAAGGATTTAATGATGCTTTTGACCCTGAAAAAGAACTTACATTAACCATTTAACCCAATCTTACATCAATAAATCATTAATACTAAATGCAGAAATAGAAAGAAACAAGAACAAGAGATGCATGTGAATAAGAATTGAAAAGAATAAAAACAAACGATACAAAAGGGCTTTGAGGCTCCTGGGATGGCCAAGCCCAAGGAAACTCAGAGACCTATGGAGGAGAAAAATATTCAGAAGCAGAACATGACACCAATATTCATTATTTTCATCAATACAATTACATCCCTGCAAGAAAATACAATGGATCTGCAAAAATATGAGTTCTCTCCACAAGAAGACTAATCAAAATCCCCCCTAGAGGAAAATTCAACTTGGTACTTATACAAAATTATTAGGAATCATTTGACGGTGCTGGACCTGCCAACATGTCAAGGGGATCTCCCCGGTAAGAGGTCCCAATTAGACCTCAGACCGTTCAGCGTAGGAGTCCCAGCAGTGGATCGTAAAGAAATGCCTTGACCGCGATGTCGCACAGAAGCAAGTAAGATAACTCTATCAGTAGAAAGGGTGTGACCGCTGCAGTGAGTCAAGGAACGTGTATGAGAGGTTTCTAACACATGTGGGTTGAGATTAGTGCACCCCTTGGCCATCTGTAAGTGTACTCAGCTGGGAAGGAAACACACAAGCGAAGATGCATCACAAGCTCGAATGTAAGTCAATCCAGCAATCCAAAGTGATGGTTAAACCAACAGCACATCTGCAACAAGATTCATATAATTTTGTACAAAAGTGTTCATACACAACTATGTAAGTTAAACAACATACATTACTACAACAACCAGAACACTCCAACTACAATAAAAACATATGCATGAAAATGTGTTGGCTCTTATTATATAAAGAGGTGTAAGTTCTAATCATACAATACATCCATGTGAACTTGCTAGCCCCAACAGTGGAACGTTACAGCCACATCTGCCTGCTCCTCCAAAGAGATGAAGTTCATCCGTGTAGTGGAGAAGCCAAGGCGCGATACAATATTATCCAAGCTCTTTCCAAGATAGTCTTATCATAGGCTTAGCTGACCAAAATCCCTTACAATGAGTTATGAGGGACTATTTATATCAAAGGGTGGGGTGGCCCTTGACATTCCCCTTTGTGACTATTCAACTACCCTCATGAATCTTCACCTACTCTATGACTGTTACATCCACTATTAACACTTGACTTATAGTTGACATGACTCAACATTACAATGCACATGTACCCATGTGAACACAATGGCTTGAGCAAGACAAACTAGACATCACTCTGACTTAGAAAACTATAGAAGTCCAACTGCTCAACATCCTCATGCTAATCAACAGTAACATATTGATGCCAAGTTCTGTAGTCCCTGATATTGTCTATGTGTTCTACGGTGACATCCATCTGAAACCCGATCTTTGCCTCCATAGCATCCGGGTACACTCCTCAAGCTCCTTTGTCTAACTCGTCTGAGAGCATGTGCATCCTTGTCTTCATTGTGGTCGGACCAGTAACATACTTAGGCATGATGTTTGCACTGATAAGTAATTCTGGGCTGGTGGCGATGCGCATCAACTCGTCGAAGTACGAGTCAAGCTCTAATCGGACCTACTTTTTTGTCTTCACCTGGGTGAGAGTCCCGATTTAGATGTGTGCGCACCACAACATCCATACTCTTGAATACTTGTCCATGGGAGGCCTGTATGCTAGTGATGAACTGCGGGAGCTCTTCACAATTCTGGATCTGACTCCGGATATGTTGTTATAGACATTTTTGTGCCTTACAGCTCTAAGCATGAAATGTCCATAAACCAAGGGATCCTAAGTCCCTCATAGTGTTGTTCCTGCCCCTAAAGGAACAAGGTCAACCAATTACAGCTTCTCCCAGAAGTTCTCCACCAGAAACTGCTCAGAATCAGTCAAATCAGGATCATTTCAGCTGCTCCACTAGCCAGCTGTGTTGCATAGCACCCCAATACACTAGCTAGGTGTGTTGAAACGCACCTAAATGCACTACCAGGGTGTGCTGAGCGGGAAGTGACAAATGGCAGTGTCATTCCGCGAGGTGGACAGACAATGGAAGCTTCCAGAATCTTCCCCAATGACACTTGCCTCACTGAGTTCGACCAAGGATGAGTAAGAGGCTCTCAGTCTCCAAGTGGAAGCAAGAACTGACAGAGAGAAGCCACAAGTCAAATCATAAGCTGACTCATCCTCTTTGCATACATCTATATATGGATCCCTCATCCCAGAGATCCAGAGGCTGGAATTTTGTACTTTGCAGAGAATTACTGTTGGTTTTGAGATTGAGATCAGTGCATTTGGTGATTTATGCTTTGTTGGAGGTGAAGAAGGGATTCCTTTGCTGGGAGGTTGATGCTGGATCGGGACTCACTTGGTTGTATCTCCTCCTGGATCTTCTTGTTATATCAATAAAACTATTTGAGTTTCTCCTACATGCTTGTGTATCAATGATGTTTTGTTATATTTGCATGTTTAGCTTAAATCTGATCCTAAGTTATTTATGAATGTAAATCTATGTCTTTGTGTAGTTTTCCTCTTTTGTGATCTTGCAGGAACTTGGTGAAGCTGGGCAAGTAAGGGAGCAGGTAGTGGGAGGCTTTCAAAGAGAAGAGAGATTGGATCAAAAGACTAGCGAAAGACACAGGTTGGTTCATCCTATTCCTCTTCGTTTACAATTCATAAAGAAGAATACGAAAGTAGTTTTCCTTGTTTGTTGCTAAGGCACTATCACACCTTAGTGGGATAGGGGCATTCTGAGTAGACACTTTTCCCAACAACAAAATGGCGACTCCACTGGGGAGCGTGTCTAGTTAGTTTGTTTGTGTTTCTCTTGTTGTTTGTTTCATAAACACAGAAGTAGAAATCGAACTGCATTTGCCATTATCAAATGCAAAGTAGACACCTGCTACTTCAATCCACTCACTGGATTTGTTTATGATCTGAACAGATGATTCACAAATGATCTGATTACCCTTTGTGATAGCTCTTAGTCCTCCTTTAAATCTTCCCTCTGATTGTACCTTACTGATTGCTTTTACTCGGCCAAAAACCATAGACTAAACTGCAAACTGTGACCCAGAACCCGGATAGAAGTCTCGTTTTTGCCCCAGCGCAGGCTCTGTGAAGAGGTTCTGCATTTCAACACTGGTCCCGAGAGGGCTACCTGCGCTGCAATTCAATTTCTCTGTGCAACAGGTGCGCTGATCAGCCTTTGCCCTGTGCAGCTGAGGTTCTTTACTTCATTTTGTCTAGTTTTGTCTCTGATTTTTGTAGCCTGTAATCAGTGTGGTTACCTGTCTGAAAACCCCTTTTCTTTGCCTTAATTCTGCCTCCTTTGTACAAAAACACTGTAGATGTTCTTTGTGTGTTTGTTACATCATTTACAGTTTTCCATTGAAAGAGTAGAATAGTCATACCGTTTTCCTTGGATTTAGATACGTCGTAAGTGTCGATTTTGATCTTAGGAGAAAGTTTATTTGCTTTTGACAGTTGATTGTACTTTTACTTTTACCTTTGGTTTGAATTTGTCGCTTTCTAGTGTCGAAACGAGTGTTTATTTCAAAATCATAGAGTGTCATAATCTTCTCTACCTTTTTGATTTCGAAAAGAAGCTTGTTTGTGTTTATTCACTTGAAAGCAAATTCAGATTTGTACATCAACTTTCTTTTTAGGCATCAATATTAAGAAAGTGAAAAAAAATACATGCATATGTGCATTTGCATATTAATAGTTTGTATGGTTTGATTTAGGAAAAGTGCATTTACAGTGTGCTCTTTGCTCTTTGAGAAAAGATTGTGTCTTTCTTTTCCCCTTGTAGCTAGGATTTTCATTGTTGAAAAGAGATAAAAGCTTGCTTATCATCTTTAGATTGCATTTAGGAATTACATCTACATCTCGTGGTGATCCCAAAAGGCAAACTTCTAAGAAAGATCAACTTAAAATAAATTGAATGAATCTAACAACGCTTTGGAACTTAACGCACAACATAGAGGTCTAGGCTAGAGACGTGTTCCGGCGTCGTAAAGCCTGGTAACTGTTGTCCTCACTTATGGTTGGGTGATTCCTCCATTGTGAGACGATAAGTGCCAGTATGGACTTGTGCTCCCACGTACCGTCGAGTATATATTGGGAGACCCCTATAGGCTTAAAACCTTTTATCCATAAGAAGCCGTGTCGGCCGCTCTACTGATCGCAATGCACCGAACACAGCATTCGGGAAGATTGACTGTCGTACCGTAAAACGTATTCTGCAGTTTTGTGATTAGTTTGGTACACCCTCTACCTAGATCTCCAGAGCAGTCCCTTTCATTCCTTTTCAGACTCCGTAACGGTAAAGGTCCATCTGAGCACTTGTCACTTCAGGCTCATTAAAATCGAAGGAGACTAGAGTCATCTTTTGTTTTTTCTCGACTCTTGAAAACTGAAAAAGCAAGTTGTGTCTAAAGCGTCTAAAATTCATTTAATTCAGAAACATACTTCCCCTTTTTATTTTAGTTGATCGAGTAATCCGCAATCGTGGAAGAAAGTCAATTGAAACCCCGTCGTTCGCGGAGGCTTATGAGTCAACCGTCTTTGTGTCCGGAATCGAAACCAGTACGGACAAAGCGAACTCGTTTAACCGGTCTGAAATCTCCTATTAAAGTTAGAAAAAGTGTTCCAACAACATCCGAGATTCCGGTTACTCCAAACATTTCTGGAAACCCTGCCTCTACAAAAGAAGTTCAACAGCCACAGAGGGACAGTGATACTGATCCTAGTCTGAGAGTAAACACTTGTGTTACTGAACCAGTTCCATCTACAACCGGTTCGGAGAGTCTTGCTCTTCAAACATCTGTCGCTGTCGATTCCACCCCTTCTTCGGCACCAGAAATATTTTACGGACCTGACGGTCTTCCCCTTCCACCTGGTTTGATTGCGATTGAAGAAATTGTAGAAGATCCTCAAACAAGTACTCCAACGCACTTTGGAGTCGGGGTCACTCTATTTCCTTCTTCATCAGAAGTTGGTCTACCACCAGTGGAAGTTCCTGTATAATTTCTAGGTAATCTTTTGGATAGACTCCAAATGTCTGAACAACCGTCAACATCTAGGACTGTGTCGTCTGACACAGCGACAGCAGAACTCCCTGTCGTCACTCCGACAATGTTCGCCGGCATACCATATGTCCCAACTATCTCTCAACCGCTAGAAGGAGCCCACTTAGGGGCTATTTCGACAGTATGGTTTGTTCCTGTTTGTTCCTCCAGAATAATATCCGGCAACTCTTATGTTGAGTCTCAACAAATTGATCCATCTGGAGGTCAATTTGGGCAGTCTTGTCCCCAAGGGCAAACAATCCCCTTGAGTTCTGGATTACCACCATATGGGGGCAGTATACCCTATCATTATCCCCTCCGGGAGGATATCCATACGGGAGTTCACAGCAATATTCAGGTTATACTGGAATTACCTCAAGTGGTTGGGTACCTATACTACCTCAACAACCAAGGGTTGTGTATTCGATGCAACAGTGTGTACCTATGTCGAATATCCCGACTACACCAGCTATTGTGACAGTGTCACAAGTTCAAACGTTGCCTGTTGTATGTCAACCTCAGATTTCTCAGGTTGTAATGCAACAGCCCCTTGACCCTGTGACTCAACCACAATCGCCAACTGGTGGGGCGACACAGGTCCAGATGGGTACAATTACCCCAAACCTTGGTCCAACGGTTAGTATAGCGCAACAGAACATGGCTTCACAACCGTGGCTGGTGCAATACCAACAACCACAATTCCAACAAGTATACCAAGGTTCTGAGCAGCAAATCTTTGCGAACAGTGGACAGCCGTACATTCAAAACGGTCAAAATCAACCATTTTACAATGGTCATGTCCACCAACCTTATCAGTCATACCAGCATCAACTGCATTATGCTGGTATGAAAAGACCAAATGCTCAGGCGATTCCATCGTATCCTGGGTATGCTTCACAGAACCTAAATCAACAGTTACCATTTGTGGCAACTTTAGAGTTTCCTGATTTACACCGGTTAACAAACGATCCAATTGCTTACGCCCCTTGGTGGCCAGCGATTCCGCATAAACTTCCATCAGATATTCCTAAATTTAATGGAAATCCGGGTGAAGATCCATCGCATCACGTGATGACATTTCATCTATGGTGTTCATCAAACACCCTAAACGATGATTCGATAAGGCTTCGCCTTTTTCAGAGAACGTTATTGGGTCCAGCGGCAAAATGGTATATTGAATTGCCTAGAGCTTCGTTCGACAACTTTAGTACCTTAGCCACGACCTTTTTAACCCATTTTCAATTACCGATAAGGTATGAAACGGGAACAGAACTTCTTACCAACTTCAAACAGACAACAGCCACTCACATATCTGATCATATACATGAGTGGTGATGTCGTCGTAGGATGGTAAAAACGTACGTTCCCAATCAGCTATTAGCTGAATGGTTTATCAAGTCATTACTACCTTCCATTACGGAAGATGTGGCAAAGGGGGGAGTCGTAACAGAAGAGCAAGTTATAGCTCATGCGCAATATCTGGACTTGATCTATACTCAGTCCGGCACGCTCTACGACAAAATACCTGACGCCCCTAGACCGGAATTCTCAATTCCTCCTCCTCCTAAATCGAACAATGACTCTCATGCCGGCGATGGCGTGATTGGCAAAACAGACACGAAATCGACAAAGGCTACATCTAAGAAGGCCCGTAAGATTTCAGATCAAAATGAAAAAGACGAACTTCTTGCTTCGGAAGTAAATTCCGTATCGACAGATAAGGGCAAAGAAACCAAACAACCAGGAAGCAAGAAAAAACAAGGCAAAGGGAAGAAGAAGAAACAGGGTGAGTCATCTCCCGAAAAACCTTCTTCAAACCCTCCTGGAAATAGGAAACCCCCTTCAGGGTGTCAGATATGTGATGAGGATCATTGGACGAAAGAATGTCCATACAAAGCTGAACTTAAGAAATTCTTTAAGAGTTCGAAAACCTCAGCAGTGTTAACTGATCCATTTCCAAATCCAGGAACAAATCTGGTTGATAGTGGAAATGCTTACCCATCTCAAGTGCTAATGTTTTCGGTTTCAAAACAGCAAAATGATGCTTTGATTTCGACAAGGAACAAAGATTATGGGAATCCGCAGCTGTCGAACGACAAGGATAAAGATCAACCAAGTAGTTTGACAACAACTTCAACAGAAGTTGTACCACCCATCATTCCTGAATTAACAATAAAACCGCCAAAGGGAGTAGTACACAAGTCGACATTTAATCCCCGCGCTAGAGTGGCGCAGCATTATAATATAGTGGAAGATTTGGCCCAATCACCATCCGCTATGTCGACTCTTGAAGTACTTCAAAATTTCCCATCCCAAAGGCAGGCTTTGTTATCAGCCATTGGTGGGGTTGACCCAAAGGATTCCAATCTTGTATCCTTCGACCACAAAGGATACGATCCTCAGTTACCAGCCCAACTAGCTTTCCTTATTCAAGTGAAAACCCTCAACAAGACTGTTCATCGAACAATTATTGATGAGGGGGCATCCACATGCATTATGTCGATGAGTTGCTGGAAAACTTTAGGATCTCCAACCTTGTCGCGATCTTCGACGACATTAAAAGCATTCGACGGAAGGACATATACCCCATATGGTATCCTAAATAACTTGAAAGTTGAACTAGGGGGAAAAACGGTAGAAATAGATGTTGAAGTCATTGATGGGAATCTTGATTACAACATCCTACTAGGAAGACCATGGATATATGCCATGGTAGCTGTTGTGTCGACCTATTTTAGAAAGATTGCATTTCCCTTTCAAGGAGGGATTATAATCGTCGATCAACAAAACTTCCTCCCCAATGGTTCTCAATTTACAGGAAGCATTCCCATGATCCATGGAAGCCCCCATTCGCTTCAGAATATCGGAGTAGGCCTACTAAAAGATCCTACACTAATGGGAACTTTCGCTCTTCCACCTCCAATCAATCTGGCGGAAGTAGCATCGATAGAAACCTGCAATATGATATCTTCCACAAAGATCTCAGAAAACGATATCAACATGGATCATGCAATGGTTTTGCCCCTAAGCCCAATAGAAATATTATAGCAATCAATGTTTCTAACATGGGAGGCAAACCCAAATCAACGCTCATCAAGTGTTTGGATAGATAGGTCTAGAGAATATGGTACCCCTTCAGATCCTTGGTTGCGAGTGCATGGAACCGACGAGGGAATTGTACAACCAATGTTGATTGAAGGGACACCATGGAGTGATTGCCACAATCGTTCCCTTCTTCCGAAATATGAAGAAGATACTCAAAATGACCTTTATCATCCTTCAGTTTTTGAATTCATATCAAATACTGTAAATCCGATGGATTCCGAGCGAAACCTATCCAACATTGAAGAGACTATCGCCATAAACATCTCGACAAAAACAAATGTTGTAGAGAATATTTATGTTGGCAAATGTTGTTCTCCTTCAGAACTGGAAATATATAACGCTCTTTTTCGCGAATTCAGAGATGTCTTTGCTTGGTCATATGATGAAATGCCAGGCATTGACTCGAGTATCGTTGAACACTAAATTAAGATGTATCCAGATGTCAAACCAGTAAGACAACGGCTAAGGCAGGTGCACCCCAAGAAAGCCGCTGCCATTAAGGCAGAAGTTGAAAAACTTCTCCATGCTGGTTTTATCTACCCGGTTCCTTTGACCGATTGGGTATCCAATATTGTCCCTGTTATGAAGAAACAAGGGACAATTAGAGTGTGTGTCGATTATAGGGATGTAAATCAAGCTTGTCCAAAAGACAACTACCCTACACCCTTCATCGACCAGATAATTGATGAATGTGCCGGATGCGAAATCTTTTCATTCATGGATGGATTTTCCGGGTATAATCAAATAAATATCCGCCCACAGGACCAGTCAAAGACTGCATTCATTTGTCCGTGGGGCACATTCGCATATCGAAAATTACCCTTTGGTTTAAAGAACGCGGGAGCGACGTTTCAGAGGGCAATGAATTATGCCTTCCATGACATCAAAAACATCGTTCAACCATACCTCGACGACCTTCCGGCTCATTCGCGAAAGCGGACTGATCATCCGCAGCATTTAAGAGCGATATTTCTACGTTGCCGACACTACAAGATACGACTCAATCCACACAAATGTGTATTTTGCGTCGGTTCTGGTCGTTTACTTGGCTTTGTAGTCTCCAAGGATGGGATTCGTCTCAACCCCTGCAAGGTCCAGGCAATCATAAATTTGCCTCCACCTTCAAATTTGCTTCAGATTCAGAAACTCCAAGGAAAAGCAAACTTTCTGAGGAGGTTCATTCCAAATTACGCCGAACTTGCTAAAGGTTATACACGTCTTTTGAAAAAGGGGGTACCCTTTGTATGGGATCAGGTTGCGCAAGCTTCCTTTGATGCTTTGAAAGATTCCCTAATAAAAGCATCATTAATGTACGCCCCTGATTATCAAAGAGATTTTAACCTATATCTGGCTGCAGCAGATACAACCATCACAATGGTTTTAGTTCAAGAAGTCGATGGAATTGAACATCCTATATATTATTTAAGTAAAAACCTAAATGATACAGAAAATAAATATTCTTACGTGGAAAAACTGGCGCTTGCAGCTGTTCAAGCGATACAAAGATTTCGACACTATGTCCTCTTTCGGAAAACTACCATTCTGTCTGATTGCAACCCCATGACTTATATATTGTCGCGACAGTTGCTGGGGGGCAAATATTCGAAATGGATAGCGATCCTTCAAGAGTTTGATCTGGAATTCGTAAAATCCAAATCAAAGAAAGCTCTAGTTTTTGCAGAATTATTATGCGATCTCCCATCGTCGTCCAACGATGAAACATCCGAAGAATCAATCGTGGATGAAAATTTGTTTCTGATATCTACAAGCAATGAGTGGTATGGAGATATAATAATTTATCTCCAAACCCAAAAGTTTAGGCCTAACACCTCTCACTCTGAACAAAAACGTATTCGATACCAAGCAAAAGACTACATGATCGTCGGTGATACACTTTACCGTCGTGGTATCGATACAGTTCTGAGAAGGTGCCTCACCCATGAGGAGGCCGAAAAAGCCCTGAATGAGTGTCATTCAGGGGCCTGTGGGGGGCATCAATCTGGATATGCTACAGCACAAAAAATCTTACGAGCAGGATACTTCTGGCCAACAATGTTCAAAGATTGCATAACCGCAGTCAGAAGTTGCCATACTTGTCAAATTTTTGATAGCAAAACCAGAAGACCACCCGCACCTCTACAGCCAATAGTTGTTGTTGGGCCATTCGCCAAATGGGGCATCGATTTCATGACATGTAACCCCACCTCGACCGGGGGGCATGGGTATATCATAGTCGCAGTCGACTATTTTACCAAATGGGCCGAGGCGATGCCTACATTAGATAATACTGGTGAAACAGCTGCCCTTTTCTTTTTCAATCATGTAGTCGCCAGATTCGGCGTACCACAGGCTATAGTCACAGATCATGGATCGCATTTTCGCAATCACATGATGCTCGAATTAGCTGCCAAACTAGGATTGTCTCACGACAGCTCTACTCCGTATTATCCTCAAGCCAACAGACAAGTTGAAGCGATCAACAAGGTCCTGAAGCGTATGTTGCAAAGGATGATCGGAGTTCACAAAAGAAGGTGGCACCTAATCCTGTACTCAGCCTTGTGGGCTTACCGAACATCGGTAAGGAATGCAACCGGGTTCACACCCTTCCAACTGGTATATGGCCTGGAAGCAGTCTTACCAGTCCAGTGCGAAATCTCGTCTCTTAAACTCGCAATCGATCTCCTCCCCGGAACTTCAGAAGAAGAGGCTCGTTTCTTGGAATTAATCCAATTGGATGAAACCCGTCGTGATGCCGCTTTGGCTAACGAAGCCCATAAGAAATGAGTCAAGGCGCAGTTCGACAAAAATGTCAAACCCCGTGTCTTCTCAGAAGGTGACTTGGTCTTGCTTTACGACCAAGAATCTGATAAATTGGGAGCAGGTAAATTTAAGTCTTTATGGATGGGCCCCTATATTGTTAAACGGGTGTTAGCAAAAGGAGCCTACGAGTTAATGGATTATGACGGAGTTCCACTGGCGCAACCTCGTAATGGGTTGTACCTCAAGCGTTACTATGCTTAAATAGTAACCGATATGCTTTTGTTGTATTTTGTTTTCGCTAAAGTGTTTGTTTTGGTCGAGTAATCCACCTTTTTATGTTTATTGCAGATGTCAAACCTTTTGGAGACATGTGTTGGATATGCCGACGGAGCGAGTCGTAGTTCGCGGAACCTGTCCTCCGCAGCCTGGGCCATTTTTGATCCAAGCGGCGAGTTAGTAAGTTTCAGAGGTGTATGTATTGGTCAATCAACGAATAACATCGCTGAGTATAGCACGTTGGTAGAACTTCTCTCTGATGCCATCACCCATGGTATACACCGACTAATTGTCAGGCTAGACTCACAACTCGTAATACTACAACTCAATGGTATATATTCCGTCCGAAACCCAGCTATTTATCGCATGTTCCTAAGGGTCAATATTTTGGAAAGACAATTTGATCTTATTCAATACCAACATATTTCCAGAAACTTAAACACATTAACTGACTCATTAGCAAACTATGTGTTAGATAGACATTTGCAACATTTATAAAAAGAAACACATCATCAATGTTTTACATGTGGATCATATAGCTCAACCAGAATAAAACCCCGAAAATCAAAATATATATATAGCTGTTTATGGTTTACATATAATGTTCTGTAACAAAGACAAAATCGGTCACATGAACCAAAAACTCAAAATGCTAGGGGGCACCCTAGTCTAATGATGCTCGTGATAGCAAGTCACAGCCTGTGCGATCATGCGTAAGAGACGAGTCCATCATCTAGGCACACCAGTAGTATGCCGCTGTAACTGCAAAGGTAGCTCGTCGATCCTCACATCTGGAATATCGAGAGTAAGGCTCTCAACTTGCTCCTGCACAGCTGTGAGAGTCTCGGCCACATCAAGGTCACAAAGAATAACCCTCCCAGCGGCCTCTCCTGCTGGGGCAACGGCTGGCACTCTCAGGCGAACTACTGGACGAACGGGACCAACATCTGCATGTACACATGAGTTTGATTAAAGTCTTGATAGAATAAAGCACAAGGACATTATAAATAAAAACAGTAAACAGTTATATGGTCAAAGATTTTACCAATAGCGCCCCACTGCTCGCCATCCGGCAGTACTAAATCCGGATCACCCCGGAAATCCATGCCAGCATATGGATACTCGGCATAAGCCATCGCCTGACGATCAAACCACCTGAAGAAGGTATCAGAAAACGAAATCTGAGACTGGCCAGCATGCCTAGACATATGGTCAACCCATCTCTGCATACGTGGTTCAGTAGGAGAAGGTAAGTCGAGTGCAATGTACTGCGGCTGCATCAGTGGTATCTTCTCCAAGGCAAAGGCGATCAAAATAGAACTGAACCCAAAGTTCTTCAACCTCCCGTCCTTTATCTTGGTCAACTGATTTTTCATCACAAGAAGTACTGCATCACACCAGTTGAATATTTTCAGTTGGAAGCACTCCAAGGCATGCTGCATATAGGATCTGTTGGCTACATGAAGAGACGCACTACCGGCCATCCTACCAAAAGTAAACAGGATAGACCTAAGGGACCTGTCAGTGACATCACGGATGATGATCTTGCCATCTTTACTCAGCTGAGATCCTTCCCTGCAATACTGGCGGACATTATCTCTCACAGAGTCACTTCCTCGGGCCGAACCTGACAAAGAGATGGGGGCACCCCGCCTCGACAAGCCATTCAAGAAGTAAATGTCTACTGCAGTCAAGGGGATAGATTTTCCCCTAATCTGGAAAACTTGATTGATAGGATCCCAAGCATCAAGCAAATACTGCAGGAGTTTGATCTGTTGTCTCATGCTAGAGATGCGGAAGAAATTCAGCAAGCCACAGTTCCGCAGCGTGTTCACTATAACCGGATCATGTAGGGCAATCATGTCCTCTTCTTCATGTTCTCGTTCTCGCCATGTAAGGGTCATCTTGCTCCGAGATCTCTGAAAAAACAAACAAGAGAGGAGTTAGATCCTGATTTTGATGAGAAACAGGCAAAAAATTTCATCAAAAACTGTGCAACAAATCCCTTTTCTGCGCCCAACGCACCTGCAGCAGTGTTCCACCTGCGTTGAATGTCAAACTGCCTTCATACTGGCCAACATTCAGCGCAGGTTTCGATGTACCTAGGGTGCGTTGATGGCAGAACGAACCCATCAAACCCCAGGGGCTCAGAAAAGCAGAGAATGAAGCACAGAATGCAAAAAGGAAACCATGAAATGAAAGAGCTCGGGTTTAGCTCCTACCTGGTCCAGATGGCGCTGAGAATCGTCCACAGAATCTCCCGAAATCAGCTGATGAAAATCAAGGGGGAAAAGGCACCTCCAAAGCTCCAACAAACCAAGTTCAAATGAAATGGTAAAATGAGAGGTAAAAACACTTTTTAATTGCTTTTTACGTAGTTCAAAGTAAAATATTAGCGTTTTAATCTCATTTTCAAGCAAATGCTGTTCATTTCTAACTAGTTTGATGAAGCAGCTGAAAATACAGTACTATCTTTGGAAAGACGAAGCTATTTATGGTAAAAAATCAAAACAAGACCATCTAGTCGAGCAGTTTTAGCACATCGTTCAAGCTCGTTAAAAAATAAACATAAGACCGAGCAAGTGTTTCAATCCGCGTTTAAGCTCGTTAAAAAATGAACTATCCTCCGGTAAATAACCACCGTGAATGTAGCATTATCAGCCATTAAAGCCTTGGTCGTGTTTGCACCGTCACCTCCACTTTTCCATTGGCTAATCATTCACCTCCATTTGATTGTTTACCCATTTTTAGGAACAGCTATGAAGAGTGATTTCACTAGCCATCCTCGTGACACTGCCGTGATTGGAAAATTCCAACCCTTACCTGGAATCAGCTGCTACCCATTTTATCACTCGTTCCTCAAAAGACGAGTCTTCTTTAAGCTCTTTTCATCTGACTCGTAAAATATGAAAAGATTGCCGAGTTTTGGCCTTCCAGCTCGTTAAAGCGACCGGAAGTGCTATCCCTCCTCTAGATTTTAATCTTTTTGTACCTGAGGGATTATTGCACAAAAAGATCGAGCGCTTGTGTTGTTCGGCTCGTTAAAACTATCGAAAATTCATCCCTTCTGTATTGTTTTATACTTTTTTGGACTTAAGGGATTAGATGATGAAAAAGGAATTCCGGAGTTAACTTTACGTACCTTTTCAGACTCTCTAAAAATGAAAAGGACCGAGTTATCTTTGTTGTTAGACTCGTTAAAAAGATTAATAGCGACAAACTTGTCTTTAGACGAGAACGAGTTTCACTATCGCTAGGCTCGTTAAAACATAGCGATGGGTTTGCCTGAAGGGAAAATTATAGAACAAGCATATGTTATCCTCCTCAAGCTTGACAAAAATAAAGAGGTACTGGTCAGCAATGACTGGGGAAAAATTGGGAAGAAACTCAAAGAATCTTTATTGGTAGCAAGTCGCTCTTGAACATGACACTTCCACTTCGTGCCTGAGTCGGGTTGGGCTGTTTCATTCACCGGTCACATCACCATGGTCACGCCATACCATCCACATTTGGGGTAAATGCTACCGATCCATCACATAAGTGTCGCCGACATGTTCAAGAGAAGTCATCCAGAGAAGTCACCCATGTCCCATCCACTACCATACATTATACTTCATTCCTTCATGACCGCCATCCTGAACCATATATCATCAGATCGTTTTCACCTCCATCAAAATCATTTGCTCCGTTCCGTGTCATTGATGTGGGATTCATTAAGGCCCTCCTTTGACGGATCGCTTCTTGTCGACACCAGCTCATTATCCAAGAAGTTGATCTAGGAACACCCCATTCAGTACTTTGAAGCTTGCATGCCTCAATGGCAAGTTTCTCACTTCCGGCGACAGGTATACATCAATGACCTTCGACCGAAAGATTTTGCGTGGTGTTCGACGTCAAGTCCTTTATTCACACCACGTGAATTGTACTGCAATACCTTGAGGGTCATCATCCTTATCGGTGATTCCTCTCGCGCTTGTTAACAGTTTACATCATTGACTGGTAATCAAGCGATGTCTTTCCATGTTCGACTTCAAAACATTTCTCACATGGATCGACTTGTACTTCGAGTGAAGATCGGACGAGATTGAAGACCCCGGATCTAGTTTCATCCATCCGAGCTGCGATATATATTCAGGAAAAATAAAAACATTGACATGTACAGCATTGCAACACAGATAATCATCCTACCAAAAGGATGATGACTTCATCAAAATCATCAGTCTACCATCAGACGATTGTCTGTCCTATGTACATAAAAATGAATTTATAAAGCTGAGCATGGGAATGCCCGCCTCAGCTAGATCATGAAATCAGTATGAAGATAATGTATTGTATTGTATCTTATTACAGGTCTCCTCCCAGCATTGAAAGAACTTTGGATCCTCCTAATAAAGCATTTCACCCGATAAACGGCCTCATACTTTAGGGGGCAACTGTTATAGACATTTTTGTGCCTTACAGCTCTAAGCATGAAATGTCCATAAACCAAGGGATCCTAAGTCCCTAAAAGTGTTGTTCTTGCCCCTAAAAGAACAAGGTCAACCAATTACAGCTTCTCCCAGAAGTTCTCCACCAGAAACTGCTCAGAATCAGTCAAATCAGGATCATTTCAGCTGCTCCACTAGCCAACTGCGTTTCATAGCACCCCAGTACACTAGCTAGGTGTGTTGCAACGCACCTAAATGCACTACCAGGGTGCGTTGAGTGGGAAGTGACAAATGGCATTGTCATTCCGCGAGGTGGACAGACAATGGAAGCTTCCAGAATCTTCCCCAATGACACTTGCCTCACTGAGTTCGACCAAGGATGAGTAAGAGGCTCTCAGTCTCCAAGTGGAAGCAAGAACTGACAGAGAGAAGCCACAAGTCAAATCACAAGCTGACTCATCCTCTTTGCATACATCTATATATGGATCCATCATCCCAGAGATCCAGAGGCTGGAATTTTGTACTTTGCAGAGAATTGTTGTTGGTTTTGAGATTGAGATCAGTGCATTGGGTGATTTATGCTTTGTTGGAGGTGAAGAAGGGATTCCTTTGTTTGGAGGTTGATGCTGGATCGAGACTCACTTGGTTGTATCTCCTCCTGGATCTTCTTGTTATATCAATAAAACTATTTGAGTTTCTCCTACATGCTTGTGTATCAATGATGTTTTGTTATATTTGCATGTTTAGCTTAAATCTGATCCTAAGTTATTTATGAATGTAAATCTATGTCTTTGTGTAGTTTTCCTCTTCTGTGATCTTGCAGGAACTTGGTGAAGCTGGTCAAGTAAGGGAGCAGGTAGCGGGAGGCTGTCAAAGAGAAGAGAGATTGGATCAAAAGACTAGCGAAAGACACAGGTTGGTTCATCCTATTCCTCTTCGTTTACAATTCATAAAGAAGAATACGAAAGTAGTTTTCCTTGTTTGTTGCTAAGGCACTATCACACCTTAGTGGGATAGGGGCGTTCTAAGTAGACACTTTTCCCAACAACATACGTGCCTTCAGCTCGACCGCATTAACCCTCATCATCTTACGTAAGTGAAGTGGGGCTCCCTTGTACTTCATCGTCCATGTTTGCATGTCATCAACAGCAACATGCACATTCATCAAGCTACATGCTCTTCTAGCACATCGTTGCTGCCATCTGTTGAGATGGATGAATGCCTTGTGCACGGTACCAAACTTTGAGTACAATGTTTGCATAACTGTGTCAAGGGACAATACTTCATCTAGTATTGTCTTCTTCAGTTCAGCTCGAGCGACATTGTCAACAAGTCTCCTCCTTGATTGGTTGTTTGTAGCTCCTTTTCCATTCACTCATTCTCAGCTATTAGGAAGCAAACACTTGAGCGAGTGGCTTCGACATACACTCAAGTTGCATCGGCCAAGGCAGCTAGATGTTTGTGCACATCAGTCATGATCACTCGTTCTTCAACTTGCGCAGGAGATGTTTGATCCTCTAGAGTTGACACTCTATAAGACTGCGCAACTCTATGTTGGGATTCATAAAACGAGATGTTGTGCATCTCTTCTTTTGGCTGATCACCAAGGATCTGAGTGCCTCCTTGGTCAACTGAGACTTACTCATCATCTGGATGCATTGAAGTATGTGAGTCGACCTCTTTGTGGTGAGGCATGAGGTCAGTGTTATGTTCTAACTCATGCAGCCCCATGTTTGGATCCAGTTGTTGAAGTGCTTGTTCTATCTCATGAGTGAAGTCTTTCCCCTGTGATGGTTCACCCTTTTCGCTTGATGCCGGCTGTTTAGATGAATCAACTACTTGTATGGGCGTTGCTTCATTTGTTTGTGCATGTTGTGCCCCCTGCTGTATACACTGCTACTATGCTTCCCTCTTATGTTTGCACAACTCTTGTTCCTTTCGGATTTGCTCCCTCAGCTCATGCAACTCCTTCTCTGATTCTTCCATTCTCTTCTTATCCTTCTGCCTTCGCGTGATTCACTTGTCACGTTGCTACCTCTTTGCCTTTATAGCCATAGCTGCTTTCTCTACAAGTGGATGTGCTTGAAACTTGCAGCTTTTCTCCTCCTCCATGCGATCGACAATCTTCCTCTTCCCTTTGTCACGCACTGGTGTTCTTGGCTTTGCTGCCACTACTGCTACTATTGGTGCTCTGTGTGATGCTGCATCAATAACCACTCCATAGTGAAGCTGACCAGTCCATTGGGTCTAGAGAAACTGTAGTAATATCTCCATGGGTCCTCCTCGGCCCAATGAAAAGCCCCAAGGATCTAGTTGAACTGAACTCTCGTGTAGTGATCTTTCACAACACAATGTGGGTCATATGGATTGTAGCTTCGAAGGTTGAATGGGTACTTCTTCATAAATTCTGCTTCGACATCTGCTTGCTTTACACTTCAGATCTTATATAACCCAATCCACAATGAAAGAGCGGGCCAAGGTGCCTTCTTCCTCCGATGCAGTCTAGCTATCAATCTTGCCGAGATGTGATATACTACTTCCTGCATGACAAGTACATCCAAGGCAAACTTTGGCAGAACATGCTGAGGCTTCTTTGCATTGAACATTCAGATGAAAGTGTCGGACGATGAGGCATACCAATCTGCGATGCCTATCAATGCCTCCATTGCTTCCTTTAACATGCAAGGTGGATCCTGTTCAAATATCATCTTGTACACAGGGGCGACAAAATGATCGGACATCCATGTGATTACTCCTTTGAAGCTGCATTCGAACAACAACTTGAAATATGTGTTCACAGTTGTCTCCGCCTGTGACCATGCCCACTCCAAGCCCGGGAACTCATGTCGAGCACAGACTACATCTAAGATGTAGGCAGACATGTAAATCTCTGCATGCATACCTTCGGGAAACTATCAAGCCTTCGTTACTTGCTCCCTTAGCTGTTGAGCCAATATGTCTGACCAGTTACATGGTTTTCCTTCTCTAGCCAATTGGTCTAGTACAACTACCCAACTCTGTGGGAAGGTTTCCATGCTTGCTTGGCCATATAGTCAACAAGCAAATATGATCAAGTATTGGTAAACCTTCCTCAGCATCTTTGTCTTTTAGATCTGGTTGGGTGTCAACCTGAATCGAGTTGGCTCCTTTACTGAATTCTTCATAATGTCTCTGGAGTTAGCACTACTATTGGTAAGTTGAATGGAGTCTCCATGATAGTCACGGGCTCTGACATCTAATGAATCTCATCATAATCTCATTCCCAAAATCTCACAAGCTTCATCCCACTGACACTGCTCAAGGTCATCGTCTCGGGATCAATGTGAGAGACGATCTAGTGAATCATGTTCGCGCATGAGAACACAGGATATTTGCATGCAATCTGGTACAATCTAGACTTGTGAATGTTCACATACACCTGACGGTTTTCGAGGTGTTCCCCAAAAGTGCCTACAAATGTTTCATTGACCTATTTCCACTTTAGTTTGATGTCCTTATCTAGATACAACTTTGTATCTTTGTAGATCGACAGAATAGAGGACACTTGCTCAACTGCTACTCCAACCGCATTTCCATCAATGTCTTGTGATCTTATCGTCTTGGAAGCCATTGAGATAGCTGAAAACCTGAAATATCTAGAGACAAGCAACATGCGTGGCAAGAAACTTTTCAGTGAAAACAAATCAACTCGGGAAATGACACAGCACATACCTGGGAAACTAAAGGGCAAGACTGCGCAATTTCTTTTGGGAGGTTGGGTGACTGGCTGCCAGAATTGCAAAAAAGGAAGTCTGGGTTGTCTGGGAGGTAGGACTGGCTATTGGATCTATGCAATGCGCAATCCAGACTGGTTGCTGGCTGCTGGGATTGCGCAATGTGCAATTCCAGCTAGGAGTGACTGCATTACACAATTTTCCAAGCCTGCAGTCATCACCCCTCAGAAATGCAAAAAACAATCCTAGAGGGAAATGCTAGGTAAAAATGTGCATTTCTGGAGAGGAAGGTAAAGCCTTCCTTCCCCATATTGCGCAATGCAGTCTCAGTGAAGGCAGAGTTCGGGTTGAGGTTGGCCTGACTCACAGACGGGCAACTGAAAGAAAATAAGACAGTGAATGCATGGCGACACTAGGTGATAGCAGAAATAATTGACAATGCATGAAAAACATGAATGGAAGATTCAGCATATAGATCAACATGCATGTGGGTGAAGTGGTTCGCTGGTTCGGCAAACGTTCGTGCAAAATAGTTTCATGCATGTGACAACAGTGAGATAGCAGCGAAAACTAAAACAAATCTAGGACAAGATAGTATACATGTAAATGACAGCAATCGTTCAAAGAAATCAAGTAAACATCACCCACACAAGCAAATACACAAAAAGTGATAGAAATGCTGGAAAAAAAAAAAAAAAAAACCAAAAACAAAAACAAAAAAGAAAAAAAAACAAACAAACAAACAAAACAAAACAAAACACTACAAAACAAAACAAAACAAAACAAAAAAAGAAAAACAAAACAAAAAACAAAAAACAAAACAAACAAACAAACAAACAAAAAAGCAAAAAAAAAAACAAAAACAAAAACAAAAAAACAAAAACAAAACAAAACAAACAAAAACAAACAAACAAAAAAACAAAAACAAAACAAAAAAACAAAAAAACAAAAATAGAAAACAAACAAACAAAAACAAAAATAAACAAAACAAAACAAAAAAAACAAAAAACAAAAAACAAAAAAACAAAAACAAAAACAAACAAACAAAAACAAAACAAACAAACAAATTGAGGCCACTTACCCGTGAATAGCTGAGATGGATGTGTCGAAGAGTCCTGGATGTGTTGTGGGATATCAGAGCTCCAAGATCGATGTGAAAGAATGAGCTCTGATATGTCGAATAAATAAGTTTGGGCTCAATACGTGCATGCCACAAATCTAGGAAAAAACGGCACTTGGAGGGAAGTTTCTAAAACAACTTTTCATGTAACTTCTGGCTGCTAAAAATAGCTCCCTGAATCATGGGATTCCCTTTGCATGTTTCCTTTTGTTATTCTAGGAAGAGCAAGTCATGCATGCATGCAAGTCGAGTTTCCTTGGTCCCGGGTGGAACTAGTCAACCGGATTGCTCATGCATGCAGCTGCTCAACTGCTTGAGAAAAATGCGCATTTCTGGCCAGGAGTTGGGCTCACTATCCAGGAAGTTTGCGCAATTTTTGGGCAGAGAAGTTGACTAATGCCCAAATTTGCGCAAATTATGGGTTGAGTAGCCCTGCTGGGGAAATTTGTGCAATTCCTGCTGGGAGTGTTAGTTGGCATAATTACGCAATTCTAGAGCCCAGCAGACTGCCAGACAGAATTGCGCAATTTATGGAGGGAAGGTTGGTTTCCCTCCAGAAATGCACAATTTTCTTAGGGAAGCTGCTCAACCTGCAACTGGACCAAGTCCGCGTGAACAGCCTGTGAGTGGAATGCATCAAGTTGTGCTTGACAGGTTTCCTTTGTGCAAGAAAACACCAAATATTGTGTACTTGACGAAGCAAGACAAGGTGTTGTGAAAGGTTGGTGGGGAGGCTCCAAAATGGGCTAAAGCACAATTTTGGAGGGTGGTTGTAGCCACTACAACACTTGGCGACACACTAGTAGAACTTCATCTCTCTGAATGGACCTTGTTCATGAAAAACAAGTCTAACACCTCTGGAAGTATTGTTCAATTCCAAGCTCACTTTAGTTTCACACTAGCTTGATTGTAAGATGTAGCATCTGCAAAGATCTTGGTATATTGACACACATTCCAAGACAAGGCAACACAGTTGTTTCGATTGGGGTTGAGGGGTATATTGGTGCACAAGCAATATAGTCGTCAGAGTCTTAGTTTCATCTCTGGTGTTGCTCCACTGCCGGCGGACCTGGACAATACCCTAGAGGATTCACATAGGAACACAAGCATGGCTCCGCTACTAGCGAGCCTGGTTAGTACCCCGGCGAAGTTACTTGCATCACCTCCTTTCACAGGAAGCCTTTCTCTTCTTTCGCCTTATTTATTTTTTTATTTTGAATATTTTGACTTTTCATTTTTTTCATATGTGCATAACACTTATTCATTTCAGAGGCGGAAGAGGGATCCCAACTTATTGAGAGCAGAAGAGGTTGTTCCAGCAGAGAAGTAATTTATTGTATCTCTGACGTGCCTATTAAGGTTTTCCCCCTCACCTTACTCTACTTGACTAAGCTGACAAGGGTTAACCCAAAAACAACCGACTAGATAAGGTGACACTAGTTAGCGTGCAAGCATTATGTTTTCACCAAGGTTCACTTCGAACAGTACGTATTTTCCTTCGACGTATCATGGACTAAAAGTAACAAGTTCTTCATACAGAGGTAAGATGACATATAACCAAGTAGTGATAGTTGTACAAGCCCTCTTGTACTTCACCCAGCTCGTTTCAAGAGTCATACATGGTTTCATGCGAAACTAACCTACGAACGAAACAAGCAAACTATACAAAACAAGCGAACTAACAAACAACAAGGAAAAGCAAGAGCAGAAGAAAAAGTGAAAGCAAAGCAAGTAAGCAAACAAGCAAGCAGACAAGCAAACAAATAAAGATAGTAAGCAAACAAGCATCCAATAAAACTGACTGAAAGCAAACACTACTCCTACTCCTGTACTAATAGTGCATGGGCCTGATTATGTGAAGTGATATTTCCAATGTAGCCACCGACGCATTGGTTGACCCATGTTGGTGAAGGCTTGGTCTTCGAGCAACCCAGTTGTGTGAACCAGCAAGCAAGAAAGATATAACAATGAAGACAAACACACTTCCTATTTGACAGTTCCCACGGGACATAAGTGGGTGCAAGTGCATGACGAGCAGTCCGTGGACTTATCATGGTGTTGTGTGACACTGCGTGCAACTTTGAAGCAAAAACACACTCTTGACTGAGACATGTAAGGAAATGAAAGAAACAAAGATACCTTTTGGTGTACACATGTGCTTGCAATGTAAGTTTCCTCCAATGCATGAGCAATGGGATCATGCAGTTCGAGTGGAGGAAGTATAATCTATGTGTGAGATGGATCTTCAATGCATACAGATGAGTGATGAGGAGGCTTGGGTGATTGAACAGTTTCATGATCGGAAGTGAGACTAACCCCAAGAGAGTGAGGTTCTGACATAACCATCAGCTCAGGTTGAAGAGCCTCAACATTCTTGGGTGTTTCAACTTCATCATTAAATAGATCATCATAAACCGGTGGCTTCGAAAGATCAACTGATAGAGTCATGATTGTGATCAAATACAGAAACAAATGGATCACGACTGCCATGATCGGAAAAATCAATGATTTCATCAGCATCCTCATGATCAGATGAATCAAACAGAGGGGTAGATGAAAAGTAGACAAGCTCATCCTCTGTGTTTCCAAAAAAGATAGATGAAAAATCAAGTGGATTTTCAATGAATATCTTATCCTCTCCATTTTCGAATGATGGACCAACATCTAGCGAATTTTGCGAGTGATCAATAATGGGTGCATCCGTGGATGAAGACACACATGTGAAATCGTGGATGGCAGGTTCACCAAAGATGTTAGGAAAGAACGGAGGGGGCTCAGACATAAGGAAGTCCTCCTTCGTCGAGTGTTGATGCTCAAGCTCCCACTCATAGTCTTCATGAATGACAGCGCATGTTGGTTGTGCAACACCAACTCCGTCAGTGGCTTGTTCCTCCTTCACAACAAGTGAAGAGTCCGGAATGGATGAACACAAGACAGTATTGTAGGAATTTACAGGGTAAGTTCCTCAGAAAGAACACCAAAAGGACACCGCTCACAACCAGATCTCAAATCAATACACCAGTATTTTTGACGTGGTTAAAACCCTCAAAGTGCAAGGAGGGAAACAGTCCACGGCCTGTCCCAACGTGGGTACTACAGGCAATTTATTAATCAAAGAATGAAAATTTACATAAGCTTCTCTCATGCACGGATTACCCGAACAATGACCCTCCATGCGCTTTAAATAGAACTCATGGACCAATCGGGTGTCAAGCCACGGATCAAGTGTCGGTAATACCGAGGTGAGAGTGAACCGTCGGATCACTACATATTGTGACCGTCGGATTGTAAGTTACAAAATGTACAACGGTAAAGAAAGACACTTTACCTAAATCTATACCTAACTCTATACTAGACCAAGTTGAACTTAACTATATCCTATGTGTCGGAATATCCTAACATCCCCCCTTAAGAACAACTTGGGATAGGATTGAAGGATTTACAAATATGACACAATAGGAGAAGGAAGGAGGCACTAGAGCCTATCCCCCCTTAGTGACAACTTCCTGAACTCCAAGCATATATCGAAGTTTAGTGAACTTCGCCTCTGTGAGAGCCTTTGTGAAGATGTCTGCAACCTGATCATCTGTTGAACAATATTGCACTTCAAGAACATGGTCATGAATGTGTTTTCTGATGAAGTGCATGTGTAGTTCAATGTGCTTGTTGCGTTGATGCTGGACTGGATCTTTGCATAGCTGAATGGCACTTTGATTATCACACCAAAGTGTGGTTGGATGCTGCTGCTCAAAGCCAAACTCTGATAGGATCTGACGAAGCCACAAGGCTTCCTTACTAGCTTCCACGGCACCACGATACTCTGCTTCTGCTGACAAAAGAGAAATGGCAGCCTGTTTCTTACAAGCCCATGTAATAGGTCCTGAACCAAGAGTGAAGACATAACCGGCAGTAGACTTCCGATCATCAAGGTCACCAGCCCAATCAGAATCAGTGAAACCAACTAATAGAGGAGCTGCTTTGGCACTGTAATGAATCCCAAACTGTACTGTACCTCGAACATAACGAAGTATTCTTTTAGCTGCTTTCCAATGACTTTCACGGGGGTTTTTCATAAAAGGAGCAACAAGGCCAACAGCAAAGGAGAGGTCAGGACGAGTATGGGTTAAATACAAGAGTTTTCCTACAAGTTGACGGTATAAGGTAGCATCAACTTCAGGAGAAGTACAAGAGACTGAAAGTTTGACTCCAGACTAAAAGGGAGAAGGGGCTGGCTTACAGTCTTCCATGTGAAAATGACGAAGAATATCACAAGCATACTTGGACTGGGAAAGGAAAATACCCTCCTTGGATTGCAAGACTTGAAGATCGAGAAAATAGTGTAAGTGTCCTAAGTCTGTCATTTCAAAGTTCTTTTTAAGGCTGGACTTCACATGGTTTATAAGGTTGGGATCACTACCAGTAAGAATAAGATCATCAACATAAAGAACAAGGATGATAAGAGAGTTGCCCACTTTCTTGGTGTAGACAGTATTGTCAGAATAACACCTAGAAAAGCCAGATTCTAAAAGAAAGCTATCCATTTTGGCATACCAAGCCCGAGGAGCTTGCTTGAGACCATAAAGGGATTTCTTAAGTCGACAAACAAGGCTGGAGTCTGTTTGTATGAAGCCAATGGGTTGTTCCATATAGATTTCTTCCTGCAAGTCCCCATGCAAGAAGGCAGATTTAACGTCCATCTGATGGACTTCCCATTTTAAAGAGGCAGCAAGGGAAAGAACAAGGCGGATAGAGTTCATTTTGGCAACAGGGGAGAAGGTTTTAGTGTAGTCAATGCCTTCAACCTGTGAAAAGCCCTTAGCAACGAGACGAGCTTTATGTTTATCAACTTTCCCATCTGGTCCATACTTGGTTCTGTAAACCCATTTACATCTAACAAGTTTGCGTCCCTTTGGTAGAGGAACAAGATCCCATGTATCATTTGTCATCAATGAATGATATTCTTCATTCATAGCTGCTTCCCAATGTGGATGGCCTGAAGCTTCTGCAAAAGTGTCAGGATCATGATTTACTGGAGCTTGAGCCAGTAAAGAAGAGGCTCTTTCAAACTGAGAACGTGTACGTCGCTGATCTGTAGGATCACCGGCAAGATCACCTGCTGCATCCCGAGTAGCACGGACCCATCTTGGAAGTTGAGGATCCTGAGAAGGTGGGGGAGGATTATCATCCTCGCTTTCATCATCTGAAGAAGAAATGTTTTCAAAAGTAGAAGAGATAGGAAGAGGTGGCACATCCGCCGGACTAGGCTCGCAGGCCGATTTATTTTCATCAAATTTTACATCTCTTCTAATGATAACATTTTTGGACTTAAATGGAATAAGTCTATAACCTTTTACATCTTCAGAATATCCAACAAAAGTACATTTCTCACTCTTAGGTTCTAAAGCTTTATGCTTTTCATCTGGAATATGGGCCCATGCTTCACTTCCAAACACACGAAAGTGACTTACATCTGGTTTAATGGAACTCCAAGCTTCTTCTGGAGTGATATTCTCTAGAACCTTAGTAGGAGTGCGATTGATTATATAATTTGCACAATTAATTGCTTCGGCCCAAAAACTAAGACTGAGTCCTTTAAATTGCAGCATACAATTAGCCATTTCCTTTAAGGTGCGATTTTTCCTTTCAGCTACACCATTTTGTTGTGGAGTGTATGGAACAGTATGTTGCATTTGAATTCCATTTTCGGTGCAAAAGTTGATGAATGTGTTTTTAACATATTCTCCACCATTATCAGTTCTTAGCTTAAGAATTTGATGTCCAGATTGTTTTTCAACAAAGGCTTTGAAGGCCAAAAATGTGTTAAATACTTCGCTCTTGAGTTTTAAGAAGTATACCCAAGTGCGTCTGGAGAAATCATCAATGAAAGTTAAGAAGTACTTGCAGCCAGAGAATGAAGCAATAGGAAGAGGACCACATAAATCACTGTGCACAAGTTGTAAAGGGGCTGAGGCGTGCCAAGAGGCACGTTTGTCAAAACTGTCCCGATGATGTTTTCCGAGTACACATCCGGAACAAACACCATCTCTGCAAGATACCATAGGAAGACCTGTCACCATATTTTCTTTACATAGATGCTGAAGGGAGCGATAGTTTAAGTGACCAAATCGCTCATGCCAAAGTTTGCTCACTTCATCATTATGAGCAACAAATACTGAGGGAAGATTTGATGACCCAAAGTTGTGAAAGTTATACAACCTTGTGGAATCATCAGCAAGACCAGTAGCTAGAATCTGTTTAGGATCTTTTAGATCCTTGATTACGACATCATGAGGTGAAAATTCAACAATTTTACCTTCACCTGAATGAGTTATCTGATAGACAGATAGAAGGTTGCAGGATAAGGTTGGAACACATAATACATCATTAAACTGACCATTGTCTAGATGAACAGTTCCAGTCCCTACAACATTAAGAGATCTATCATCACCAACATATATATTTTTGGTGTTACAATCATTTAAAGAAGAAAACATGGCTTGGTTTTTTGCCATGTGATAAGAGGCTCCAGAATCAATGAGCCACTCATGAGAATGAGAAGAAGAAGAAGATACATTTAATGCATAACCAGACTGAGATGATTGACAATGACATGCAGAAAGTGCCATTCCGGAAGTTGAAGTTGAAGTAGGCTCCACATGGATGTTATGTTTCTTCATTGCGGCTTCCAAGGCTTCCATCTTCTTAAAGAATTTAGATTCTAAGTGGCCATCTCGATTACAAAAGTTACAATGTCTATCAGTCTTCTTCCATTTGTTTTTATTGGTCTTATCATTTTGCTGAAATGATCTTTCATTTTGAGGCTGAGTTGGTTTAGGACCATTCTTTTGAGGATATGACTTCTTAGGATTCTTTGAATTTGGTTGTTGTTGGGCGGCTAACGCTTTCGTGGAAGAGTTTCCAAGATTAAGAAGACCAAGGTGTAAGAGTTTTTCTTGTTCTCTTATTAAGGAATCACAAAAGGAGTCAATGGAAGGGGCCTTGTAGTCTTTTCCTTGACAAATGAAAGCTTCCCTTGTAGAATGGAAAGTGGAAACAAATACAGAGTAGGCTGGTCCCAACTTAGTAAGGATGGAATAAATAAGGTTACCATCTTCTTTCTTAACTTTAACACCTTCCAAGAGATATCTAAGGGTCTTGAATTTGGACAAGAAATCTTCAATGCAAGAAAAATTATTAGGATCCAAAGTAAGCAACTCATTTTCAAGTTGATGGGCTCTAATTTCATTTTTAATCCCAAAAACTTTAGCGAGTTTTTCTAATGCTTCATGAGGAATCTCAAGGTCTGCAATGTGGAATCTAAGATCAGGAGAAATAGACATCCCTATCAAACCACGTGCTTGATCTTGTCTATTTTCCCATTTTGCAACCTTGTCTTCATCTTTTGGTTTCTTCTCTTGGTTTGTGGCTATTCTGAAGAGACCTTTACTTCTAAGTAAATCTTCCATGTAGGCTACCCATTGGAAGTAGTTAGTGCTGTCAAGAATGACTTGGCATGGACTTTCCATTTTTAAAAAAACTGAAGCTGAAGATGCTGAAAGTAAGTGTTCCAATGGATAGATCTCGAAAAAATAGGCGGTTTTAAAAAAAAACGGCTCTGAAAAAGGCTTCCGGATGAAGAAGTTATGGCTTTTTGAAAAAAAATTGTTGAAGTTGCCGGCAAAGTGCGCGAATGTGCGGGAATGAAAAAATCTGCCCCCACAAAATGGAGACTTGAACCCAAGACCTCTACTCTCTTAAAATAGCTTTGAACCAATTGATCTATACAAAAAATTTGAGAGAGAGAGAGAGAGAGAGGGGGGGGGCCTTGGTTTGCGTGCTTGCCTTGAGAAAGCTCTTTTTCCCTGCAAAACACAAAACACAAAACCCAACACGAATATGCAAAGAAAAATGAACCTTGTGGCTCGAAGTTAGCTTTAACCAAAAAACTAGAAATTTTAAAAAAAAATCTCAAAGTTAGCTTTAGCCGAAAAACTAAATATTTTTCTCAATGTTTCTGATTTTCCGAGATCACACTAAGGTGCAGAGAAAAGAGCATACGCATGAGAAAAATCCTTCCTTTCTGTTTCTGATTTGCCCAGATCGCACAGAGTCGCAGGGCAAAGAGCATACGCAGAAATGAAAGGTATAGATCCGGTTAAAAAAAAAGGGCTAAATAAACCAAAACCGAAATAAGCAGAGAGAAAATAACAGTAAACTGCAAAAAAACACTGTATACCTCCCGATCTGAAAAATGACGCAGCTAGGGCTACCGGAAACCTTTTCGCATGAAACGAAAGGGGTTCCTCACTGGAACAGATGCTCCGAACACAACAGAGCAGTCCTCTCGGCCCGAAAGCAGTCAGAAACAGCAGATCTAGGAAACGACAGCCGCATGCAGTTCTACCGGCTTCAGATTTGGATCACCAACGGACGCGGCCCTCAAATAGCTCTGATACCATGTAGGAATTTACAGGGTAAGTTCCTCAGAAAGAACACCAAAAGGACACCGCTCACAACCAGATCTCAAATCAATACACCAGTATTTTTGACATGGTTAAAACCCTCAAAGTGCAAGGAGGGAAACAGTCCACGGCCTGTACCAACGTGGGTACTACAGGCAATTTATTAATCAAAGAATGAAAATTTACATAAGCTTCTCTCATGCACGAATTACCCGAACAATGACCCTCCATGCGCTTTAAATAGAACTCATGGACCAATCGAGTGTCAAGCCACGGATCAAGTGTCGGTAATACCGAGGTGAGAGTGAACCGTCGGATCACTACATATTGTGACCGTCGGATTGTAAGTTACAAAATGTACAACGGTAAAGAAAGACACTTTACCTAACTGTATACCTAACTCTATACTAGACCAAGTTGAACTTAACTATATCCTATGTGTCGGAATATCCTAACAAGTATCATCTAGAGGAACACCCAAGTGCAAAGACGGAGGTCGTAGAATAGAATGTATATGAGAACTCGAAGGACTCACAACCAAATTTGTGTGAAAATTGAGTGAAGTGATGTTGGGAGAATGTGAAATATGAACAGGTGTGTGAGCATGATCTTCAACATCACTAGGCAGTGGTGGAGCTATTGAATGGGAGCAAGGCAGACAGTCAGTCGAGACAGTGACTGTGTCCACATGAGATTGTGTAGCTCCATCAATGAGGAATGTTGAGCAAGGCTTGATCTCAAGCTTCTTCTTGGGACGGGCAAATTTCTCAAGGCAATACTCGAACCAGTCCCAAAGATAGGCAAATTTCATCTAGCTCCTCAAAGCTTGAAACTGCAAGTCATGGAAGCGCTGCGAAAAATCAATAACCAATTCATGTAGATCCTTCTATTGTTGTAACAGTTTTCTGTCAAGATGGTCTCAATCAACATGATAGAAAGTGTCTTCAATAAGATCATAGAAGTGCTCAAGTGAGTGTACACTGTCAGCCGGTAGGCTGAGCATCCAACAACGTAGAGATTCACGAAGTGTGTGTGCAAGTAGCAAATTGGCCTATTTGTCAAAACATCTATCTTCATCATGAAGCATGGAAAGAAATTCATGTAAGTACTCAGGCCAAGCCACTTCGCCTTCACCATCATACGTGAAAGTGGACAAGAGATCAAAAAACTCCCCCATGATGGAGACATCTTCACGATTCAAAAAACATCGCGGAGGGAGAAGAGTGCAAGAATCCATGAAATGTATGCAAAGGTTCAAAAATGTATGAGAGGACATAGCTTGTCATCGGGACCTCCTTCTAGCACCAAAAATGTTGACAGTGCTGGACCCTCCAACATGTCAAGGGGATCTCCCTAGTAAGAGGTCCCATTTAGACCTCAGATTGTTTGGTGTAGTAGTCCCAGCAGTGGGTCATATAGCAATGCCTTGACCGCGATGTCACACAGAGGAAAGTAAGATAACTCTGTCAGTAGCAAGGGTGTGACCACTGCAGTGAGTCAAGGAAGGTGTATGAGAGGTTTCTAACATAGGTGGGTTGAGATGAGTGCGCCCCTTGGCAACCTGTAAGTGTACTCAGCTGGGAAGGGAACACATGAGCGAAGATGCATCACAAGTTGGAAAGCAGGTCAGTCCAGCAATCCAAAGTGATGGTTAAACCAACAGCACATCTGCAACAAGATTCATATAATTGCATACAAAAGTGTTCATACACAACTACGTAAGTTAAACAACATACATTGCTACAGCAATTGGAACAGTCCAACTACAATAACAACATATGCATGAAAATGTGTTGCCTCTTATTATATAAAAAGGTGTAAGTTCCAATAATACAATGCAACCATGCAAACCTGCTAGCCCCAAGAGTGGAACATAAAAGCCACATCCGCCTGCTCCTCCAAAGAGATGAACTAGCTCCGTGTAGTGGATAATCCAAGGTGTGTTACAATACTGTCCAAGATCTTTCCAAGATAGTATTATCAGAAACTTGGCTGACCAAAATCCCTTACAATGAGTTATGAGGGACTATTTATAGCAAAGGGTGGGGTGGCCCTTGACATTCCCCTTTGTGACTGTTCAACTACCCTCATGACTCTTCACCTACTCTATGACTGTTACATCCACTATTGACACCTGACTTATACTTGACATGACTCAACATTACAATGCACATGTACCCATGTGAACTTAATGGCTTGAGCAAGCCAAACTAGATATCGCTCTGACTTAGACAACTATAGAAGTCCAACTTCTCAACATCTTCATGTTGATCAACAATAACATATTGATGCCAAGCTCTGTAGTCCCTGATAGTGTCTGTGTGTTCCGTGGTGACATCCGTCTAAAATCTTACCTTTCCCTCCATAGCATCTAGGTAGACTGCTCGGGGTCCTCTATCCAACTCGTCTGAAATCATGCACATCCTTGTCTTTAATGTGTCCGGACCAGCAACATACTTGTGCATGATGTCAACACTTATAGGAAAGTCTAGGCTGGTGGCGATGCACATCAGCTCGTTGAAGTATGACTCAAGCTCTAGTCAGACCTACTTCTTTTTCTTCACATGGGTTAGAGTCCCGATTGATGGGATCGCATGCGTGCGCACCACAACATCCACACTATTGAGTACTCATGCATGGGAGGCCTGTATGTTAGTGATGAACTACAGAAGCTCTTCATAGTCTTGGATTTGACTTTGGATACGTGTCTTCAGCTTGACCGCATTGACCGTCATCATCTTAGGCAAGTGAAGTGGGGCTCCCTTGTACTTCATCGTCCATGTTTGCATGTCATCAACAGCAGCATGCACGTTCATCAAGATGTGTGCTCTTCTAACACATCATTGTTGCCATCCATTGAGATGGATGACTGCCTTGTGCACGGTACCAAACTTGCATTAGAGTGCTTGCATAACTGTGTCAAGGGACAATACTTCATATAGTATTGCCTTCTTTAGTTTAGCTCGGGCAAACATTTTCACCAAGTCTCCTCCTTGCTTGGCCGTTTGTAGTTCCTTTGCCATTTTCTCATTCTCATCTATTAGGAAGCGAACACTTGAGCTAGTGTCTTTGGCATACACTCTAGTTGCATCGGCCAAGGCAGTTGGATGTTTGCACACATCAATCACAATCGCTCGTTCTTCAACTTGCGTAGGAGATGTTTGATCCTCCGGAGTTAACACTCTGTGAGACTGCACAACTCTATGTTGGGATTCATCAAATGAGATGTTGTGCATCTCTTCTTTAAGCTGATCACCAAGGATATTAGTGCCTCCTTGGTCATCCGAGACTTGCTCATCATCTGGATGCATTGAAGTAGGTGAGTCGACCTCTTTGTGGTGAGGCATGAGGTCGGTGTCCTGTTCTAACCCTTGCAACTCCATGTCTGCATCCAACTATTGAAGTGCTTGTTCTATCTCATGAGCGAAGTCTTGCCCCTGAGATGGTTCACCCTATTTGCCTAATGCAAGATGTTCAGATGATTCAACTACTTGTACAGGTGTTGCTTCGTCTGTTTTCAAATGTTGCACCCCCTGTTGTATATGTTGCTACTGTGCTTCCCTCTCCTGTTTGCGTAGCTCTTGTTCCTTTCAGAGTTTCTCCCTCAGCTCATGCAACTCCTTCTCTGTTTCTTCCATTATGTTCTTATCCTTCTACCTTTGCGTGATTCACTTATCACGTTGTTGCCTCTTTGCCTCTATAGCCATAAATTCTTTCTCTACAAGTGTTATGCTCGAAACTTACATCTTTGCTCCTCCTCCATGCAATCAACAATCTTCCTCTTCCCTTTTTCATGCACTGGTATGCTTGGATCTGCTACCACTACTGCTAGTGCTAGTGCTCTTCGTGATGCTTCTTCACTAACCACTCCATATTGAAGCCGACCGGTTCATTGGGTCTAGGGAAACTATAGCAATATCTCCATGGGTCCTCCTCGGTCCAATGAAATGCCCCGTGGATCCAGTTGAACTAAAATCTCGTGCAGTGATCTTTACAACGCAATGTGGGTCATATGGATTGTAGCTTTGGAGGTCGAATGGGTACTTCTTCATTAGTTTTGCTTCGACATCCGCTTGCTTGATACTTTGTATCTCATATAACCCAATCTGCAACGGAAGAGCGGGCCAAGGTGCCTTCTTCTTCCGATGCAGTCTAGTCGTTAATCCTACCAAGATGTGATATGCTACTTCTTGCATGACAAGTACGTCCAAGGCAAACTTTGGCAGAACATGCAGAGGCTTCTCTGCACTGAACATTCGGATGAAAGTGTTGGATGGTGAGGCATACCAATCTGCAATGCCTATCAATGCCTCCATTGCTTCCTTTGACATGCAGGGTGGATCCTGTTCGAATATCATCTTGTACACAGGGGCGACAAAATGATCGGACAGTCGTGTGATTACTCCTTTGAAGCTGCATTTGGACAACAACTTGAAATATGTGTTCACAGCAGTCTCCATCGGTGACCATGCCCACTCCAAGCTCGAGAAATCATGGTGGGCACAGAATCCATCTCAGATGTAGGCAAACATGTAAATCTCTGCATGCATACTTATGGGCGACTATCTAGCCTTCGTTACTTAATCCTTCAGCTGATGAGTTAGTATGTGAAACCAATTACATGGTTTTCCTTCTCTAGCCAATTGGTTCAGTTCAACTACCCAACTCTGCGGGAAGGTTTTCGTGCTTGCTTGGCCATAAAATCGACAAGAAAATATGATCAAGTATTGATACGCCTTCCTCAGCATCTTTGTCTTGTAGATCTAGTTGGGTGTCAACCTGAATCGAGCTGGATCCTTTACCCAACTCTTCATAATGTCTCTGGATTTAGCGTTGTTGTTGGGTAAGCTGAATGCAGTCTCCATGACAGTCACGGGCTCTGACATCTAATACATATCATAATAATCACGTTCCCAGAAGCTCACAAGCTTCGTCCCACTGACACTGCTCAAGGTCACCATCTCAGGATCAGTGTGAGAGATGATCTAGTGTATTTGAGTTGTTCCCCAAAAGTTCTTGCAAATATTTGCAAATATTTCATTGACCTCTTTCCACTTCAGTTTGATGTCCTTGTCTAAATACAACTTTTTATCTTCATATATCAGCAGACTAGAGGACACTTGCTCAACTGCTGCTCCAGCTGCATTTCCATTAGTGTATTGTGGTCTTGTTCTCTTGGAAGCCATTGAGACAGATGAACACCTGAAAGATCTGGAGACAAGAAACATGAATGGAAAGAAACTTATCAATGAAAACAAAGCAACTTCAGGAAATGACACAACACATACCTGGGAAACTGATGGGAAAGACTGCGCAATTTCTTCTGGGAGGCTGTGTGGTTGGCTGTCAGAACTGTGCAAAAGGTAGTCTGGGTTATCTGGGAGGCAGGACTGGCTGTTGGATCTATGCAACGTGCAATCCAGACTGGTTATTGGCTGCTAGGATTGCGCAATGCGTAGTTCCAGCTGGGAGTGACTGCAGGCTTAGGGACTGCATTACGCAATTTTCTGGGCCAGCAGTCACTGCCCCTCAAAAATGTGCAAAATAGTTCTGGAGGCAAGTGTGGGGAAGAAATTCACATTTCTGGAGAGGAAGGCAGAGCCTTCCTTCCCCAGATTGCATAATGCAATCTCAATGAAGGCAAAGTCCAGGCCGAGGTTGGCCCGACTCACTGACGGGAAACTTTTACAGGGAAAAGTGTCTATATAGAACTGCTCTATCCCACTAAGGTGTGACAGCTGCCTTAGAAACAAACAGAGAAAAACTACTTTTGTCTTTCCTTTATGAATTATAGATAGAGAAGAACCAAAAGACCAACCTCTGTCTTGCGCTAATCCTTCGATTCGATCTTTCTCTTCCTTGATAGTCCTCAGCTACCTGCTCCCTTGCACGCCCAGCTTCACAAAGTACCTGTAAGATCATAGAAGCATAGCACTATACAAAGACATGGATCTATATTCATAAACAATCTAGGGTCAGATGTAAATTGACCATACCAATGTAACAAGCATGAATGATACAAAAGCATGGAGGAAAACTCAAATAGTTTTTATTGATAAACAAGAAAAGATCCAGGAGGAGTTACAACTAGTTGTTCCGACCCAGGATCAACCTCCCAGCAAAGAAGCCCCTCTTCACCTCAAACAAAGCATAGATCACCCAACAATCTGATGTTTGTCTCAAAAAACCAACAGCAATTCCTTACAATATGCAAAATTCCAGCCTCTGGATCTCTGGGATGAGGGATCCATATATAGATATCTGTAAGGGGGATGAGTCAGCTTGTGATTTGATTAGTGTCTTCTCTCTGATAGTTCTTGCTTCCACTTGGAGACTGAAGGCCTCTTACTCATCCTTGGTCGAATTCAGTGAGGCAAGTGTCACAGGAGAAGATTCTAGAAGTTTCCATTGTCTCTCCACCTCACGGAATGACACTGTCGTTTGTCATTTCTCGCCCATCGCACCCCACAGAAGGGACTTTTGAAATGCAACGCACCCTCACAGTGTATTTAGGTGCAATGCAACGCACCTAGCCAGTGGAGCAGTTGAAATGATCTTGTTTTGACCAATTCTGAGCAGTTTCTCATGGAGAACTTCTGGGAGAAGCTGTAATCTGTTGACCTTGTTCCTCTAGGAGTTAGAACAACACTTTTAGGGACTTAGGAGCCCTTGATTTATGGGCATTTCATGCTTCTGGTTGCAGGGCACAAAAATGTCTATAACAGTTGCCCCCTAAAGTATGAGGCCGTTAACCTTTTGGTGTCGGGTGAAATGCTTTATTATGAGGATCCGAAGTTCTTTCCATGCTGGGAGGAGACCTGTAATAAGATACAATGCAATACATTATCTTCATACTATTTTCATGATCTAGCTGAGGCGGGCATTCCCATGCTCAGCTTTATAAATTCATTTTCATGTACATAGGACAAACAACCGTCTAAGTGTAGACTGATGATTTTGATAGAGCCATCATCCTTTTGAGTGGATGATTATTTGTGCAGCAATGATGTACATTTAATGCTTTTATTTCCCTGAATATATATCGCAGCCCGGATGGATGAAACTAGATCCGGGGTCTTCAATCTCGTCCGATCTTCACTCGGAGTACAAGTCGATCCATGCGAGAAATGTTATGAAGTCGAACATGGAAAGACATCGCTTGATTACCAGTCAATGACGTAAACTGTTAACAAGCGCGAGAGGAGTCACCGATAATGATAATGACCCTCAAGGTACTGCAGTACAATTCTCATGGTGTGAATAAAGGATTTGGCGTCGAACACCACGCAAAATCTTTCGGTCGAAGGCCATTGATGTAAACCTATCACCGGAAGTGAGAAACTTACCATTGAGGCATGCAAGCTTCAAAGTACTGAATGGGGTGTTCCTAGATCAACTTCTTGGATAATGAGCTGATGTCGACAAGAAGTGATCCGTCACAGGAGGGCCTTAATGAATCCCACATCAATGACATGGAACGGAGCAAATGATTTTGATGGAGGTGAAAAACGATCTGGTGATATAAGGTTCGGGGTGGCGGTCATGAAAGAATGGAGTATAATGTATAGTAGTGGGTGAGACACAGGTGAATTCTCTGAATGACTTCTCTTGAACATATCGGCGACACTGATGTGATGGATTGGTAGCATTAACCCCAAATGTGGATGGTATGGCGTGACCTTGGTGATGTGACTTGTGAATGAAACAACCCAACCCGACTCGGACACGGAGTGGAAGTGTCATGTTCAAGAGCGACTTGCTACCAATAAAGTTTCTTTGAGCTTTCTTCCCAATTTTACCCAGTCATTGCTGACCAGTACCTCTTTATTTTTGTCAAGCTTGAGGACGATAACATATGCTTGTTCTATAATTTTCCCTTCGGGCAAACCCATCGCTATGTTTTAACGAGCCTAGCGATAGTGAAACTCGTTCTCGTCTATAGACAAGTTTGTCGCTATTAATCTTTTTAACGAGTTTAACGACAAAGATAACTTGGTCCTTTTCAATTTTAGAGAGTCTGAAAAGGAACATAAAGGTAACTCCAAAATTCCTTTTTCGTCATCTAATCCCTTAAGTCCGAAAAAGTATAAAACAATACAGAAGGGATGAATTTTCGATACTTTTAACGAGCCGAACAAAACAAGCGCTCGATCTTTTTGTGTAATAATCCCTCAAGTCCAAAAAGATTAAAATCTAGAGGAGGGATAGCACTTCCTGTCCCTTTAATGAGCTGGAAAGGCCAAGGACTCGGCAATCTTTTCATATTTTACGAGTCAATTGAAAAGAGCTTAAAGGAGGCTCGTCTTTTGAGGAACAAGTGATAACATGGGTAGCAGTTGATTCCAGGTAAGGTTTGGAATTTTCCAATCATGGCAGTGTCACAAGGATGGCTAGTGAGATCACTCTTCGCAACTGTTCCTCAAAATGAGTAAACAATCAAATGGAGGTGAATGATCGGCCAATGAAAAAGTGGAGGTGATGGTGCAAACATGACCAAGGCTTTAATGGCTGAAGTACTACATTCACGATGGTTATTTACCGGGGAATAGTTCATTTTTTAACGAGCTTAAACGCGGGTGGAAACATTTGCTCATGTCTTGTGTTTATTTTTTAACGAGCTTGAACTATGTGCTAAAACTGCTCGATTGAATGGTCCCTTTTTTATTTTACCATAAATAGCTTAGTTCTTTCAAAGATTATACTGTATTTTCAACTTCTTCATCAAACTAGTCAGAAATGAACAATATATGCTTGAAAACGAGTTAGAACACTAATATTTTACTTTGAACTACATAAAAAGTAATGAAAAAGTGTTTTTACCTCTCATTTTACCATTTCGTTTGAACTTTGGTTCGTTGGAGCTTTGGAGGTGCTTTCCCCCTTGATTTTCATCAGCTAATTTCGGGAGATTCTTTGGACAATTCTCGGCGCCGTCTGGACCAGGTAGGAGCTAAACCTGAGCTCTTTCATTTCATGGTTTCCATTTTGCATTCTGAGCTTGATTCCTAGTTTTTCTGAGCCCCTGGGGTTTGAAAAACTCGTTATGCCTTGAGCGCACCCTCTGTGTATTGAAAGGTGCGTTGAATGTTGGCCAGTATAAAGGCCATCTGACATGCAACGCACCCAGAGTACTGCTGCAGGTGCGATGGGCGCAGAAAAGGAATTCTGTGCATGGAAATTTTGCCTGTTTCTTACCAAAATCAGGATCTAACTCTTCTCTTGTTTGTTTTTCAGAGATCTTTGAAGTAAGATGACCATTACATGGCGAGAACGTGAGCATGAAGAAGAGGACATGCCTGCCCTTCATGATCCAATTACAGTAAACGCACTGCGGAACTGTGGCTTGCTGAAGTTTTTCTGCATTTCTAGCATAAGACAACATATTAACTTACTGCAGTATTTGCTCGATGCTTGGGATCCTACCAACCAGGTTTTCCAGATCAGGGGCAAATCTATCCCCTTGATTGTAGTAGACATCTATTTCGTGACTGGCTTGTTGAGGCGGGGTGCCCCCATCTCTTTATCAGATTCGGCCTGAGGAGGTGACTCGGTGAGAGATTATGTTCACCAGTACTGCAGAGAAGGATCTCAGCCGAGTAAAGACGGCAAGATCATCATTGGTGATGTCACTGACAGGTCCCTTAGGACTATTCTGTTTACTTTTGGTAGGATGGCCGGTGGTGCGGCTCTTCATGTAGCCAACCGATCTTATATGCAGTATGCCTTGGAATGCCTTCAACTGAAGGTGTTCAACTGGTGCGACGCAGTACTTCTTGTGATGAAAGAACAGTTGACCAAGATAAAGAGCGGGAGGTTGAAGAACTTTGGGTATGGTTCTATTTTGACCGCCTTTGCCTTGGAGAAGATACCACTGATGCAGCCCCAGTACATTGCACTCGATTTACCGTCTCCTACTGAACCACGTATGCAGAGATGGGTTGACCATATGTCTAGGCATGTTGGTCAGTCTCAGATTTCATTTTCTGATACCTTCTTTAGGTGGTTTTATTGTCAGGAGATGGTTTATTCCGAGTATCCATACGCCGGCATGGACTTCCGGGGTGATCCAGATTTGGTACTGCCGGATGGTGAACAGTGGGGCGCCATTGGTAAAAAAATTTACCATATTCCTGTTTATCGTTTTCTGTTTATAATGTCCTTGTGCTTTATTCTATCAAGACTTTAATCAAACTCATGTGTACATGCAGATGTTGGTCCTGTTCGTCCAGCAGTTTGCCTGAGAGTACCAGTTGTTGCCCCAGCAGGAGAGGCCGTCGGAAGGGCTATCCTTCGTGACCTCGACGTGGCCGAGACTCTCACAGCATTACAGGAGTAGGTTGAGGGCCTCACTCTTGGTATTCCAGACGTGAGGACTGACGAGCTACCTTTGAGGTTACAGCGGCATACTACTGGTGTGCCCAGACGATGGACTCGTCTCTTACGCATGATCGCACAGGCTGTGACTTGCTATCATGAGCATCATTAGACTAGGGTGCCCCCTAGAATTTTGAGTTTTTTGGTCATTTGACCGATTTTGTCTTGGTTACAGAACATTATGTGTAAACCATAAACAGATATATATTTTTGATTTTCGGAGTTTTATTTTGGTTATGTTACATGATCCAAATGCAAACATTGATGGTATGTTTCTTTTTATAAATGTTGCAAATGTCTATCTAACACATAATTTTCTAATGAGTTAGTTAATGTGTTTAAGTTTCTGGAAATATGTTGATATTGAATAAAATCAAATTGTCTTTCCAAAATCTTAACCCTTAGGAACATGTGATAAATAGCTGGATTTCGGACTGAGTAGATACCAGTGAGTTGTAGTATTACGAGTTGTGAGTCTAGCCTGACAATTAGTCGGCGTATACCATGTGTGATGGCATCAAAGAGAGGTTCTATCAACGCACTATATTCAGTGATGTTATTTGTTGATCGACCAATACATACCCCTCTGAAACTTACTAACTCGCCGCTTGGATCAAAAATAGCCCAGGCTACGGAAGATAGGTTCCGCGAACTATGACTCGCTCCGTCAGCATATCCGACATATGACTCCAATAGGTTTGACATCTGCAACAAATGTAAAAAGTGGATTACTTGACCAAAATAAACACTTTAGCGAAAACAAAAACATAACAAAAGCATACAGGTTACCATTACGCATAGTAACACTTGAGGTACAACCCATTACGAGGCTGCGCCAGTGGAATTCCGTCATAATCCATTAACTCGTAGGCTCCTTTTGCTAACACTCGTTTAACAATATAGGGTCCCATCCATAAAGACTTAAATTTACCTGCTCCCAATTTATCGGATTCTTGGTCGTAAAGCAAGACCAAGTCACCTTCTGAGAAGACACGGGGTTTGACATTTTTGTCGAACTGCGCCTTGACTCGTTTCTTATGGGCTTCGTTAGCCAAAGCAGCGTCATGACGGGTTTCATCCAATTGGATTAATTCCAAGAAACGAGCCTCTTCTTCTGAAGTTCCGGGGAGGAGATCAATTGCGAGTTTGAGAGACGAGATTTCACACTGGATTGGTAAGACTACTTCCAGGCCATATACCAGTTGGAAAGGTGTGAACCCAGTTGCATTCCTTACCGATGTTTGGTAAGCCCACAAAGCTCAGTATAGGATTAGGTGCCATCTTCTTTTGTGAACTCCAATCATCCTTTGCAGCATACGTTTCAGGACCTTGTTGATTGTTTCAACTTGTCCGTTGGCTTGCGGATAATATGGAGTAGAGTTGTCGTGAGACAACCCTAGTTTGGCAGCTAATTCGACCATCATGTGATTGCGAAAATGCGATCCATGATCTGTGACTATAGCCTGTGGTACGCCGAATCTGGCGACTACATGATTGAAAAAGAAGAGGGCAGTTGTTTCACCAGTATTATCTAGCGTAGGCATCACCTCGGCCCATTTGGTAAAATAGTCAACTGCGACTATGATATACCCATGCCCCCCGGTCGAGGTGGGGTTACATGTCATGAAGTCGATGCCCCATTTGGCGAATGGCCCAACAACAACTATTGGCTGCAGAGGTGTGGGTGGTCTTCTGGTTTTGCTATCGAAAATTTGACAAGCATGGCAACTTCTGACTGCGGTTATGCAATCTTTGAACATTGTTGGCCAGAAGTATCCTGCTCGTAAGATTTTTTGCGCTGTAGCATATCCAGATTGATGCCCCCCACACACGCCTAAATGACAATCATTCGGGACTTTTTCAGCCTCCTCATGGGTGAGGCACCTTCTGAGAACTGTATCGATAAGTAAAGTGTATCACCGACGATCATGTAGTCTTTCGCTTGGTATCGAATACGTTTTTGTTCAGAGTGGGAGGTGTTTGGCCTATATTTCTGGGTTTGGAGGTAAATGATTGTATCCCCATACCACTCATTGCTTGTAGATATCAGAAACAAATTTTCGTCCACGATTGTTTCTTCAGATGTGTCATCGTTGGACGACGATGGGAGATCGCACAATAATTCTGCGAAAACTAGAGCTTTCTTTGACTTGGATTTTACAAATTCAAGATCGAACTCTTGTAGGATTGCTATCCATTTTGAGTATTTGCCCCCCAGCAACTATCGCGACAATATATAAGTCATGGGGTTACAATCTAACAGAATGGTAGTTTTCCGAAAGAGGACATAGTGTCGAAATCTCTGTATCGCTTGAACAGCTGCAAGTGCTAGCTTTTCAACGCAAGAATATTTGCTTTCTGTATCATTTAAGTTTTTACTTAAATAATATATAGGATGTTCAATTCCATCGACTTCTTGAACTAAAACCATTGCGATGGTCGTATCTGTTGCAGCCAGATACAGGTTAAAATCTTTTTGATAATCAGGAGCATACATTAATGATGCTTTCATTAGGGATTCTTTTAAAGCATCAAAGGAAGCTTGCGCAACCTGATCCCAGACAAAGGGTACTTCCTTTTTCAAAAGATGTGTATAACCTTTAGCAAGTTCGGCGTAATTTGGAATGAACCTCCTCAGAAATTTTGCTTTCCCTTGGAGTTTCTGAATTTGAAGCAAATTCAAAGGTGGAGGCAAATTTATGATTGCCTGGACCTTACATGGGTCGAGACGAATCCCGTCTTTGGAGACTACAAAGCCAAGTAAACGACCAGAACTGACGCAAAATACACATTTGTGTGGATTGAGTCGTATCTTGTAGTGTTGGCAACGTTGAAATATCGCTCTTAAATGTTGCGGATGATCAGTCCGCTTTCGCGAATGAGCCGGAAGGTCGTCGAGGTATGGTTGAACGATGTTTTTGATGTCATGGAAGGCATAATTCATTACCCTCTGTGTTATCACAAAATCATGCCCCGGATAGGCTGCTGATCAGGAAGACTTTGAGTAACTATTTCAAACCAAACTTTTGGCTGAGGCTTAGCCTCCTCAGCCTGAGAGGGCTCTCTCAAAGGGTTAAATATTTTGATTAAAGAATAAGATAGATGGCTAACTCTATGGTTTGTGATTGTATATGTTTATAGGTTGAAAGATGAAGGTTGGCTACCATTGGGCTATGGAGTCAAAGTATGTTCAGTACCACAGCAAGATCAGCTTAACATGAAGTCAGGGCATAGAGAGTTTTTATACATCAACAAAACAAAGATACAATGCAAGGAAACACAGTTTATAAATACATGAAGGAAGTTAGAGCATCATTGATGAATTCTAAGTAACATGTATTCATACCACTGCAAGTAAGTGAAAGAGGAAAGCCATGAGACAATAGGACATTAAAAACCCTCTTTGAATCCTGAGTAGTGAAGCCAAAACATTCTACCTAGCATGGAAGTCAAGGCATTATAGAGTTCAAGTGCAGAAATGCAAATATAAAACAGTGAAACACAATTAGTTTATCTATGAAGGAAGTCAGAGCATCATCGATGAATTCTGAGTATCATAAGTAAACCTCACTGCAATGTAAGTATTGGAAGATGCCATCAAAACAAGAACATACAAGAACTCTTCATGAATCTTGAGTTGTCTAAGTAGAAATTCTGCATTAGGTTAAAAATATACACAGTCTACACATAGAGCAGCAATTGAGCCAAAAAGTCTCCAACCTCTTGCTAATTCGACCTCTTGCTCTATATAAAGCATTTACAATTAGGATTCCCTCATCCCTCAATAAGAGAATTCGAATTTGCCATCAGTGACACCTAATGAGACTCAAAACTAACTATTAAATGCAAATGACACCTAACTAGCAGTCTTAGAGACCTAATACAACTAGGAGTGTAACTCCTTATCATGATTCAACAATCTTATCTAAACATTTAAAGCATTCTTGACACCTAACACTCCATTAAGTCGAACTTGATGAAGCCTCCCACGTGGTCACCCAACTGCTGATGACAAACCCTAGAAATTAGGGAACATGTTTCCCTGTTTTTAGGTTTAGATCCTTGAAAATTGCAGAGCCTTTATTTCTTCATTCATGACACATTTTACGAAACTGAAGGAGGTTTTTGTAGCCCATGATGTCTAGAACAAAAACCTCTCCCGGTTTTTTAAAACATTCCTCCATCTGTTCAGAATCTGTCCTTGAAAAACACGTGTCAAACAGGAAACTGTCCCTTGCTCTGTTCTGGCTGAAAAATAGGTCTTGGGACAGAGGTCATAACTTCTCGTAAAAAATGTATTTGGAGAAACTGAAGGAGGTTTTTGTGAAAAAATCCATTCTAAACAGAAACCTCTTCTTTTTTTTTGAAACACTTCTCCAGCTGCCCAGAATAAGTCTTTGAAAAACAGGTGTAAAACAGGAGATGAAAAACTGCACCTACAGCAGTTTCGTAGCGCAACTTTGACCACACATTTCTCCCACCTCAGAATGGAATTGAAGAATCTGAAAGAGGTTTTTGTAATTAAAAATGTTAGGAAGAAAAGCCTCTTTCAGTTTGCCAAATTGAGTTCTCAGCTGCTCTGAAAAGTTTCTGGAAGTTACCTAGTAAAACTGTTTTCTCTGCTGAAACAGGCTGCTACAGGGGTTTCGCAGCGCGCTGCGAAAACACTGATTTCGTAGCGCAAAACAGGATTTTTACACTGTCTGCGCTACGAAAACGTGGATTCGTAGCTGGTTTCAAAATTTCTCCTTATCCTCCTCAAAGCTCTGTCTTTTTTCTTGACTGCTGGCTGCCTTGTTTCTGTCATTCTTGTACAATGGTGATGGTTGTACTGATGATGATATTTTCCTTTCTTTTGACAATTTCTCCTTTGAAATTTCTTTAGACAAAACAACTTGGAAGAAAATACCTTGCTTAATTGAGGAGCTGCCTTGCTTGAATTTGATGAAGATTTCTGCTCTCATTTTCCTTTGAAATATTTTCAGTGATAACACTCTGAAACATCACCCCTGCGTTCTTTAAACCAAAGGGTAATTTTCGATATGCGAACGTGCCCCACGGACAAATAAATGCAGTCTTTGACTAGTCCTGTGGGCGGATATTTATTTGATTATACCCGGAGAATCCATCCATGAATGAAAAGATTTCGCATCCAGCGCATTCATCAATTATCTGGTCAATGAAGGGTGTAGGGTAGTTGTCTTTTGGACAAGCTTGATTTACATCCCTATAATCGACACACACTCTGATTGTTCCTTGTTTTTTCATAACAGGGACAATATTCGATACCCAATCGGTTAGAGGAACCGAGTAGATGAAACCAGCATGGAGAAGTTTTTCAACTTCTGCCTTAATGGCAGTGGATTTCTTGGGGTGCACCTGCCTTAGCCGTTGTCGTACTGGTTTGACATCTGGATACATCTTAATTTCGTGTTCAACGATACTCGAGTCAATGCCTGGTATTTCACTGTATGACCAAGCAAAGGCATCTCTGAATTCGCGAAAAAAAGCGTTATATATTTCCAGTTTTGAAGGAGAACAACATTTGCCAACATAAATATTCTCTACAACATCTGTTTTGGTCGAGATATTTATGGCTATAGTCTCTTCAATGTTGGACAAGTTTTGCTCGGAATCCACCGTGTTTACAGTATTTGATAAGAAATCAAAGACTGAAGGATGATAAAGGTCATCTTGAGTATCTTCTCCACAATCCGGAAGAAGGGAACGATGGTGGGAATCATTCCATGGTGCTCCTTCAATTACCATTGATTGGACAATTCCTTCGTCGGTGATATGCACTTGCGACCAAGGATCTGAAGGGGTACCATATTCTCTAGACCTATTTATCCAAACGCTTGATGAGCGTTGATTTGGGTTTGCTTCCCATGCTAGGAACATTGATTGCTACAATATTTTCGTTGGGCTTGGGGGCAAAACCATTGCATGATCCATGTCGATATCGTTTTCTGAGATCTTTTTAGAAGATATCATGTTGCAGGTTCCTATCGACGCTACTTCCGCCAGGTTGATTGGAGGTGGAAGGGCGAAAGTTCCCATTAGTATAGGATCTTTTAGTAGGCCTACTCTGATATTTTGAAGCGAATGAGGGCTTCCATGGATCATGGGAATGCTTCCTGTAACTTGAGAACCATTAGGGAGGAAGTTTTGTTGATCGACGATTGTAATCCCTCCTTGAAAGGGAAAGGCAATCTTCCTAAAATAGGTCGACACAACAACTGCCATAGCATATATCCATGGCCTTCCTAGTAGGATGTTGTAATCAAGATTTCCATCGATTACTTCAACATCTATTTCTACCGTTTACCCTCCTAATTCAACTTTCAAGTTACTTAGAATACAGTATGGGGTATATGTTCTTCCGTCGAATGCTTTTAATGTCGTCGAAGATCGCGACAAGGTTGGAGATCCTAAAGTTTTCCAGCAACTCATCGACATAATGCATGTAGATGCCCCCTCATCAATAATTGTTCGATGAACAGTTTTGTTGAGGGCTTTCACTTGAACAAGGAAAGCTAGTTGAGCTGGTAATTGAGGATCGTATCCTTTATGATCGAAGGATACAAGATTGGAATCCTTTGGGTCTATCCCACCAATAGCTGATAATAAAGCCTGCCTTTGGGATGGGCAATTTTGTAGTACTTCAAGAGTCGACATAGCGGATGGCGATTGGGCCAAATCTTCCACTATATTATAATGTTGTGCCGCTCTAGCGCGGGGATAACCTCGACTTGTGTACTACTCCCTTTGGTGGTTTTATTGTCAATTCAAGAATGGTAGGCGGCGCAACTTCTATCGAAGTTGTTGTCGAACTACTACGTTGATCTTTTTCCTTGTTGTTCGACAGCTGTGGATTCCCATAATCTTTGTTCCTAGTCGATATCAAAGCATCATTTTGCTGTTTTGAAACCGATAACATTAGCACTTGAGACGGGGAAGCATTTTCACTTTCAACGAGATTTTTTCCTGGATTTGGAAACGGATCAGTTAACACTGCGAAGTTTTTCGAATTCTTGAAGAATTTTTTAACCTCAGCTCTGTGCGAACAACTTTCAGTCCAATGATCTTCATCGCATATGAGACATGGATTTTTTTGTTTCCTATCTCCAGGAGGGTTTGAAGAAGATTTTTCAGGTGATGACTCCTCCTGTTTCTTCTTCTTCCCTTTTCCTTTCTTCTTGCTCCCTGGTTGTTTGGTTTCTTTGCCTTTATCTGTCGATACGACATTTACTTCCAAAGCAAGAAGTTCTTCTTTTGCATTTTGACTTGAAATCTTACGGGCCTTTTTGGATGTAGCCTTTGTCAACTTCGTGTCTGCTGTGCCAATCACGCCATCGTCGGCATGAGAGTCATTGTTCGATTTAGGAGGAGGAGGAATTGAGAATTCCGGTCTAGGGGCGTCAGGTATTTTATCGTAGAGTGTGCCGGACTGAGTGTAAATCAAGTCCAGATATTGCGCACGAGCGATAACTTGCTCTTCTGTTACGACTCCACCCTTTGCCACATCTTTCGTGATGGAAGGCAGTAATGACTTGATAAACCATTCAGCTAAGAGCTGATCGGGGATGTACGTTTTTACCATTCTACGACGACGTCGCCACTCATGTATATGATCAGATATGTGAGTGGTCGTTGTCTGTTTGAAGTTGGTAAGAAGTTTTGTTCTCGTTTCGTACCTTATTGGTAACTGAAAATGGGTTAAAAAGGTTGTGGCTAAGGTACTGAAGTTGTCGAACAAAGCTCTAGGCAATTCGATGTACCATTTTGCCGCCGGACCCGTTAACGTCCTCTGAAAGAGGCGAAGTCTTATCGAATCATCATTTAAGGTGTTTGATGAACACCATAGATGAAAGGTCATCACGTGATTCGATGGATCTTCACCCGGATTTCCATTAAATTTAGGAATATCTGATGGAAGTTTATGCGGAATCGTTGGCCACCAAGGGGCGTAAGCGATTGGATCGTTTGTTAATCGATTTAAATCAGGTAACTCTAAAGTTGCCACAAAGGGTAACTGTTGATTCAGGTTAGGTGAAGCATACCCAGGATAAGATGGGATTGCCTGAGCAGTTGGTCTTTGCATACCCGCATAATTCATTTGATGTTGGTATGTTTGGTAAGGTTGGTGGGCATGACCATTGTAAAATGGTTGATTTTGACCATTTTGAATGTACGGCTGCCCACTATTAGCAAAGATTTGTTGCTCAGAACCTTGGTATACTTGTTGGAATTGTGGTTGTTGGTATTGTACTAGCCATGGTTGTGAAGCCATGTGCTGTTGACCGATACTAACAGTTTTACCAAGATGAGGGGTAATTGTACCCGTCTGAACTTGTGTCATTCCACCAGTCGGCGACTGTGGTTGAGTCGCAGGGTCAAGGGGCTGTTGCATTACAACCTGAGAAACCTGAGATTGGCATACAACAGGCAGCGCTTGAACTTGCGACACGGTCCCAATAGCTGGCGTAGTCGGTATGTTTGACATAGGTAAGAATTGTTGCATCCAATATACAACTCTTGGTTGTTGAGGTAGTATTGGTACCCAACCGCTTGAGGTAATTCTAGTATAACCTAAATGTTGTTGTGAACTCCCGTATGGATATCCCCTCGGAGGGGATAATGAAAGGGTATACTTCCCCCCATACGGTGGTAATCCAGAACTCAAGGGAATTATCTGCCCTTGGGGGCCGGACTGCCCAAATTGACCTCAAAATGGATCAATCTGTTGAGACTCAACATAAGAGTTTCCGGATATTATTCCGGATTAACAAACAGGAACAGACCATACTGTCGAAGTAGCCCCTGAGTGGGCTCCTTCTAGCGGTTGAGAGCTAGTCGGGACAGATGGTATACCGGCAAACATTGTCGGAGTGATAGCAGGGAGTTCTGCCGTCGCTGTGTCAGACGACACAGTCCTAGATGTTGACGGTTGTTCAGACATTTGTAGTCTATCCAAAAGATTACCTAGCGATTCTACAGGAGCTTCCGCTGGTGGTAGACTAACTTCTGATGAAGAAGGATATAGAGTGATCCCGACTCCAAATTGCGTTGGAGTATTTGTTGGAGGATCTTCTACAATTTCTTCTATGGCAATCAGGCCAGGTGGAAGGGGAAGACCGTCAGGTCCGTAGAATATTTCTGGTGCCGAAGAAGGTGTGAAATCGGCAGCGACAGATGTTTGAAGAGCAAGACCTTCCGAACCGGTTGTAGATGGAACTGGTTCGGTAACACAAATGTTTACTCTCAGACTAGGATCAATATCATTGTCCTTCTATGGCTGTTGTGTTAACACCCAGGTTGTTCCCTATGACTCCCAAGGGAATACGGTCGGGGTAACCACTAACCAGTCTTTGGATTGCAGCTTCTAGCCAAGCTGTAATCAGAGAGGGCTCTCTCTTTAAAGTTTTGCTCTGTTTTGATAGTATTTTAGGCTAGCTATGATGTTCAAGGTTTTGTTTTTGAAATGTGTTTGGTGATGATTCCAATTAATATATATAGGTACTTACTAGCATGTCTTAGTCCATTGGGCATGGGGTCAGTGGTCCTTTAGTTTGTCTGATACTGTGTGATACCTTAGTGATGATGCAGAGCCAGATTTGTGTCTGAGGAAAAACGTTCATAATAGTTATTAAGTGGGGTGTATCCAGTTTATGTGAGGCAATTAAGAATCTCACAGAAAACTGCTAAAGAAAAGACGGTGAGAATATCAATCCAGAAGCAATGAAGAATTTCCAGTTAACATTGACACATATAGAATTAATAGACACATGAGCAGTTAAGAATTCATGTACATCATTAATCCTGAAGACAAACATTCACAGCAGTAAAAATTGAGCACAAGGTGTAATAAAACAAATCCTGTACTATTATTTTTCTTCACTGCTAGCTTAGTACAACATGAGTATAGTTTGATAAACATAAGAAGACAAGGAACAGAGATTGAGGAAAACTTGTTATTTCATCAGACAGTACAGGAATTCTGCATCAGCACATCTAGAATCATCCATACATCAAATACTTCAGGAAATCACTGAGCTGGTCCAGCCCTTTGTATTAGATAAACTGAAAGTATACAATAGATTCTCCTTAGAGTCAAAAATCACCAACCCCTTATGCGTTACTAAGGGGAGTATTTATACAAAATTTACATGTAAAAATATCAAGAAAAGGAGTTAATGGCTCATAAATGTTATGCCAACTCCTGGAGCTTGGTAGCTGAGAAAGTAAAAGCTGTAGTAACTTTTTATTGCTTTAGCTGTCAAAAATAGTCAGAAATTGATGACTTGGTGGGTGTCGAAGTCGGCTGAGGCTAAGCTGTCCAAATATGCGCATTTGCTTATCCTTTAGGCTAGCTGTCATTGTCCTTGTGCTGAGTCACCCTTTCAGCTGCCTTTATTACTGACTTTGTCATGCTGTTTGTTTTGTAGTGACCTGGAGCTGGCAGTGGCCGAACAACTGAGGCTACCGTGGCAAAATCTGAAGCATCGCTTGCCACCAATCCTCCTTAGGCATTTGATGTCTCCGAATTTTTATCAAGGTCTCATCGGCCTCTGTATACCTATAAAAGTTAGGAGGAGTTTCAAACAGATGATTTACCTCATTTTCAATGAAGAACAGGCCTTCAAGTTTATCATACAAGCTCTGTCCTGTGGGGGGCCCTGTTTGCTCAGATGTACTGCCAGATGCAATAATATGATTTTCAATAGTGGTTGCCATTCTGTTGGCAAATTGATCTCGAGAGATCAGTCTTTTGTTCATGTATTGTTTTGATTGACCTCCATTGTTGACTGATGGAATGGCCAATTTTGGCCCATAGAATCCTCTTTATGTCGGCCATGGCAGTCTCTAGATTCAGTTCCTTCTCCAAGGCCTTTATCTTGTCTTTTAGGGCCTTTATTTCTCTGCCCTGCTCCGCTATAGTTACCTTTGACTTGTCATATTTGGCATCCAGTTCTGCCAATTTTTCCTTGGCCTTCTTTATTTCATTTGCCTAGAGCTCCATTTCCTTGATGGCCTTAGTCAATTCTTCTACACTTGCGCTGGCATCTGGAGCTGCTGTTGTTCCTGTTGCTTCTGTTGTGGGGGCCACTGCTGCCCCTGAAGTTGTTGCTGTTGTTGAAGTAGTTGGAGGAGCTTGGGAAGTGGATTCTCCCTGTTTATCTTGTAATGCTCCTTCCAGCTCTTTCTCCAAATCCATGATCCTCTGGTCTAGCTGCATTATGAGGTCTAATTGGTCATCAACCTGTTTTTGCTTTTGAAGCTCTGCGGTTTGAGGGTGCTCTGTGGGCTGCAGCTTCAACCTCTTCTTTAATGCATTCAGGTCATCATCTTTCTTCTTCATAAGGGCCTTCACACCCTTTGGATCACTAGGATCATGTCCTAGATCAATGATGATGTCCTCAAGAGACTTTATTCTATTGTCTTTGGCCAAGGAGGACATTCTCTCAAAATCCAACTGTGTATTGGTGTTTTTCAGGGATTCTTTTAGCTCATGGGCCATGGTTGCCCTCTCCACCAAGGTTGCATAAACCATTTCTCCAGCTTGCTTGTGGAGTTCTATTTGGTCCATGGGATGGATGTCTTTGGCCATGACCTCCACCCTTGTCTTCACAAAATCTGCAGCTGACTTAGGCTGCGGTATTGTAGGCTTAAAGTGACTGAGGATTATTTTTTCCTCTTTAATGTCATACACAGACATTAGCCTTTCTTGCTGGGCTGGTGTTGCATCTATAAATTGCTTGTAGACCTCAGTCCTCAGCAGATCATTCTGAGCTTTTATTTGTTTGAAAGAAGCCTTAGTGCTCTTGGGCTTCTTGCTCTGCTGGGAGGAGGAAGACACCTCCAAACCAAGTTGCAATCCTTGCTCCTGCTGAAAGGAGCTTGTCCCTGTGTCCTGGCTGCCCTCCCTGTTTTTCCTTGAGCTGTCAAGGAATTCTTCAGTGATGTCTTCTACCTCTAGGGAGTCTAGCCTTTGCCTTTTGGCTCCTGGCTGTTGGGAGGATCCACTAATTGGAGTGGACTCTTCTCTATCTCTTTTCATACCCCTTTCTTCATGTGCTGGGGTCTGCAAACTTGGAGCAGTCAATGGCTCAGTCTGTGGAGGTGGAGTTTGCATTACTGGAGCTGTTGGTAGCTCCGTTTGTTGAGGGGCAGTCTGCTCTTGCTGTTGTTCTGTTTGCTGCCCTTGTTGGGGCTCTTGATGCTGCTCATTTGCAGGGGCAGGCTTTTCTTTCACTGTTTCCTCCTCTGCACCCATTATCCCTTTGCCTTTGTCTACATCTGGTGCTGCTGTGGAAGGTGCTTGTGTGACTGGTGCAGTCCTTGAGGCCGAGGTCCCTTCTCCTGTTGAATAAGGCCGCTTGAAAGGTACCTGCTGCACAGAGTCTAGGTCAATGGTTTTTTCAAGCTCCTTCATATTCTTTAGCATTATCTCTTCTTCAGTTAGCTTTTCAACTAGAGTACCCTGCTGCCATTCTTGCTGGTTGGCATATCTTTCAATGTGTGGGTATTGACAATGCCTATAACCTAGAAGCCTGTATTTGTTTCTTCTGGCAGTAATGAAGCCCTCAGGGTCATAAGGGACCCACCGAAAACTATATGATAGTTTATATTTGTCCTTGAGGATGAGGTCAGCATCTTCCCACCCTTCTTTCTGATTCATGATGAAGGGGCCCAACTGGTGTTTGAACTTGAGGTGGGCCTTCTTTTTGGCGCTGTGGAAGTGGGTGAGGTCGGATTGAATCAGCTGCCTGTAATACTCCAAGGAAAACAACCTCATAGGCACATATTTTGGGAGCCTGTATGGACAGAGCTCACAGCCATAGACTCTTATGACTGTATGATCCTCATATAGGTACCAATCACCTATTTTACATTTTTTGGAAAGCTGCAGAGCCTTCTGTATCTCAGTTTACATTCTGGGAGGAGGGGACCTCATTAATAGGCAAGAGACTGGATACACAAATTGGTCAACAAACTCACAATAGGAATAGGGTGAGTTTGTGACTTTGTGATAGACAGAGGTCCAGAAGATCACAGATCTTCTTTCCCCTCTATAATCCAGCTTTTTGATATAGCATGGAAAAGCCTCAGACTGATAGTACATAAAGAGGTGATAGATATAGGCCGAGTACTTGAAGACCCCCTGTCTATCCACTGCACCCAACTGATCATGGATTTTGTTAGCTATAAACTTGGCAAAGTTATATTTGCGGGCAGGGGGTTGGCCTGGGCTGTAAACAGCTAGTAATACTAGCATTGTCTCATCCACATGTTCGCTGGTTCTGTATCCCAACACATAAGCAATCATGTCCAGGAGTAATCTGCCTACTTCAGTGAAGTAGACATCCAAATAAGGAGGTGGCCCTGCAGGCTGGCACTCAGGTCTCATGAATGTCCTGGTGACCTTTTGAATCTCCTCACTGGTCATCTTGGCACCAGTGTCCAGCAGATAGTTCATGGAGAATGGGATCAGCAGCTCTGTCTGATCAAAATGTAGCATTTTGTTGATGGATTCAGGATTAATGTAGAAGAGGATCCTCCCAGATGGAGTGCTAATAGCTATGTGCTGCACATCATAGTTCTCAGCACATAGGCGAATGATTTCAGGAAAGACATTTACAGATGGGAGACAATAGTATGGCAGGTTTGACTCCCATATCCCATATGTGTCATGACCACTCAGGTAGTCCTCTCTCAACTGCCTGAAGGTCTGCAGATAGTCCCTGTTTCACACACAGTCTTCAATAAGGTAGTCCTTGTCAGCAAGAGGCAAGGAGTGCAGGTCTTTATTATGTGGATTCAATGGAGCAACACTGAGAGCTGTGGGTGCAGGGGTAGCCATTGTATGATTTGATTTTGAATAAGATGAGTGCAGTGGTTTGCAAAGATCTTAAGAGCTTAAATGATAGGCCAACTGTAGACAAAGTCTGAAATGTTTTTTACAGTGGAAGAACAGGCTTGCTTCTGCAGTTTTTGGTAAATTCACAGGGGTTTGTGAATTGCTAGGGGTAAATTGCAGAGGGTATGTAAGGTTTATTCTGGTAAGAAGCTGCAGCTGGTCTACACCCAGCAAAAGGGAACAATGCTAGGCACCGTGGGGACGAATTTGCAATTTTGGTGCGCGAATTTGACTGTTTCAATGTCGAATTACAGTGTTGTGGCAATGTAGGTTTCTTTAGCTCTTATTTAACTAGCAGAAAATGATTAATTGTGGAACTTGACAGGTGTTTTAATGGTGAATTTACAGAGAAATGGTATGTGTGGGTGAAATGGGGAATTTTGGTGAATACCTGTAAAAATCGCTTAGAAAGCCTGCGGGCCGAACTGTGAAGGCTGAATGTAGCTTGGTTGACGAGCTGGCACGGCCGCAAGTTTGAATTTGGAGGTCCGGAGGCGATTTGGCAGTGAACCAGCGGCAACGGCTATGTCTTTTTCGCTTGAAAATGACATAAAACGGCCCAAATCGCAGCTTTTAACGTCAAATTCGGAAAAATAGAGTAATTGGCGCCTTTCCGCCGATGACGTCAGCATGACGTCATGGCGGGCCCGGGTACGGAGGTGACGCGGGCGCTGAGCTGGCGGGCAGAGTGGAATGACACGGTGGCGGGCGGATAGGGTGGCAGGGCTACGTGGAGGGCCACACGGCGCAGGGGCGGGGGAGGGTGCTACGTCATGATGATGTATGCATGACGTAAGGGGGAGGTGGTAACGGGGATGGTGGTAAGCGGTTTCCCCGCACCACCTTTGGGCGAAGGCGGTATCGGGGAGGGGGGCTCCGAACAACCCCGCCGCCTGCCACGCGTCCCGGGTACGGTGCCCAATACCGCCTTTCCCTGGACGTTAAAGGGAGGCAGGTCGGGGAGCGAAATCGACCGCCCACCGTTAGATCTGGGCGGCGGAGATCGGACGGCTGGCGGGTAATGCCGACGGTCGCGCAACTTTCTGGGTTGGGTCCCGCCCATTATTAAAATATTCCATTTAATTTAAATGCGCGGAACTTTAGGATAAAAGGGTTTTGGTGGGTTTTTTATTAGGAAAAAGAGGTTAAGAGTGGGTTTAGCAGGGGGAAGGGGGTTTTCTATGGCATTTTTGAGCAGAAGGAAGGTGAGGGCTTAGGAGGAGGTTATCACTCCAACCAGAGGTTGAAGCAATCCCATTACAGGGTTGACCATAGTCCCTGTTGGACTAAAGTCCCCCAAGACTAACTTACTTAGCTATAGTGCTAAAGAGGGAGGATATTTATACAATGTTTGGGATTTATACACCATGGTGTTATTATAGTAGGGGGAAAGGGTAACATAGGGGATTTAGATAATAGAAGTTAGGGGTTAATATGGATGAAAAAGGTGAATGAGGAGTGACATCACTAAGTTTATTTGAAAATCACTTAGTTTAGGGAGTAGATCAAAATGAAAAGAATTTTAGACAAGAAATGTGGCTTTTAAGGGAATAAGAACCAGCACAAAACCTCAAATTCTCTCATGAACACAACTGATGAAGGGATGTTAGTAATGAGTGGGAAAAGGGGAAAATGGAATGTTAGACATGCTCCTTTGCTTTGCTGCCACCTGATGGAGAAGAAGAGCTTCTCAATCCATTGATGTCCCTTTGTAAATAGGTTAGCATATATTCAATTGTAAGGAATGACATTTCTGCAACCCCATCTGCCTACCCATGTACTTGCCTAGCATTTTTTGTTTCTTCTTGGAGGGTGCACTTAGACTTGCAGACCCTTATTTGCCTTTTTCTTTTCCTTGGCTTTTTCCTTTTGATTTTCTATCTAATGCTACCCTTATTGCTTCAAGGTCCCAGATTAAGCAGTTGGGAACCTTAATTCTCTACCTAAGCTACTGGTCTGCCAAGATTGAACAGTTTGGACAGACTTCTTTCTCTATTCTACAACAAATTATTGAAACATGGCATGGTCCAGATTAGGCTGTTGGACCATCCATCAAAATTTAGTCAACCTCAAGCTATGTACACACATTGTTTTCTCTTGGAAATATGGGATCTTTGCATCACCAAAGCAGAGCATATTTGGACCTTTCTTTGCCAATCATGAAATATGAAACCTATTGGTATATGTAGCTAACAGTGGCTCCACTTGGGGATGGTTTTTCTTCTTGAAAGACCAAGAACAGCAGGTCAGAATGCCTTAGCCCTTGACTGTTTTTACCAAAACTTGAAGTATGGTGCTTTGAAATGCCAAAATTGTGCTCTTCCCATCATGGTAAATGTCTGAACTTATTTGCCTTTTGCTGATACCTTATAGCACTTGGGAAACTGCATTTTTACATATTTTTAAAGAAAGCAATATATACACCTGGATATGTACAATGAAAACACAACTGCCCTCATGGATAGTAGTCAAAATAGTGCTTCAACATCCTGCCATTTACAGGACCTTCATTCAAATCAGTTTCATCAAGACTTTTGAGGAAATAAGTATTGTTTCCTTGCACTGCTTGAACAGCAAATGGTCTTGTCCAAAGGGAATCGAATTTTCCATGTTTTCCCTTATCCTCTCTTCTTGAGTCCCACTTGAGGACTTTGTCTCCAACATTAAAGTCTTCTGCCTTAGTTCTTCTGTCAAAAGCTTTCTTTAGCTTTTCTTGTAAAACTTGAACTCTGTTGTACACTTGATCTCTAGTTTGCTGCAAACATATTATTTGATTTATCCTTCTCTGCATGTCATTTGGTTCAGCTTGACTTTCTTGAAGAAGTTTCATGACAGGAATCCCTAGTGATGAAGGGAATTTAGCTTCTAATCCATAGACTAACTCATATGGGCTGACCCCAATTGATCTCTTGGTTGTTAGTCTATCTGCCCATAAGGCATTCACAAGCTTCTTGTGCCAATTCTTTTTATTTTCTTCTAATACTTTCTTTATGATGTTTACCAGACTTTTATTTGATGATTCAGCCAGGCCATTTCCTTGGGGATAGTATGCAGTAGAATGGCCCAAGGTAATGTGAAATTTGTGGCAGAAATTCACCATCTTCTTAGATCTGAAAGCAGCAGCATTGTCTGTTATTATTTTGTCAGGACAACCAAATCTAGCCAATATGTTATTCTCCAAAAACTAAATGATTGTTGAATCATTTGCTTGTCTGCATGGAACAGCTTCAATCCACTTAGTGAAGTAGTCTGTGGCCGTTAGAATCCATCTGTGTTGGCCTGAAGATGAAGGGTGAATTTCCCCAATGAAATCCAAGCCCCATTGTTGAAAAGGTCTCTCTGTTGCAATAGGCCTCAAAGGGAGTGGCAGTAATTTTCTCTTTCCCTCAAACACTTGACATTTATGACATGAGGTGGTGAATTTCTTGACATCAGAGAAAACAGTAGGCCAGTAGTAACCAACTCTCAATATTTTATCCACAGTGGACTTCCAATACAAATGTCCACCACAATTGCCTGCATGAAATTCTTCCATGATTTTGTTAGTCTCATTGTCAATTAAGCAGTTTAACAATATACCCTCATGGTTTTTCCAAAGCAAATTTCCATTCATAACACAAAACTTTGAAGCTTTCATTTTTAGGAACCTACATTTAGTTCTGGACAGCCCTGGGGGAGCACACAGGTTTTGTAACACATAACAGATATCCGAATACCAGGGGGATTGTTCAAAGGCTACATTGATCTTTGGAGTCGCCAGCTCCGGTTCACTGTCCAGTTGGTTGATGTCCAAGGCTTGGAAATTTGTTTCAGACATTAATTTAGCCAGACCTTGTCCTTTTATCAGTTTTGTAGGTTTTATTTCAATGTCAAATTCTAGAATATTTGCAATCCATTTTCCCCTTCTGCCCTCTAAGTTCTCTTGAGTAAGTATGTCTTTGACAATTGGGCTTGCTACATAGGCTATAACATGGGAGTATAGGATATAGATCCTAAAGTCTTTGATAGCTTTGACCAAGGCATATGCTTGCTTTTCCATAATCTGGTATTTCAGGGGTGCATCTCTAAGAGCTTTACTGAAGAAAGCAATGGGTTTCTCATTTCCTTGGTCATCTTTCTGTAATAAGACAGCAGCAATTGTGTGTTGGGAAGCAAAGGAAAATATGATAAATTCCCTATCAAATTGTGGATTTGTTAGGACTGGAGTTTGGGTGAGGGCCAATTTTATTCCTTCAAAGGCTTGACTTGCCTCTATCGTCCATTTTACCTTTGAATCCTTTTTTAACATGTTATTCAGTAACCTGCTTAATTCGGCCAGATTTGGGATAAATCTCCTCAGGAAGTTGATTTTACCCAAAAAGGCTTGTAATTCCTTTATATTTATTGGGTGAGGCATTTGTAAGATGGCCTGGATTCTGTCTGGATCAATCCTAATGCCATCTTTAGAAATGATGTGGCCCAACAGTTTACTTTCATCTAAACCAAACAGGGATTTCTTAGGATTTAGGGAAATTCCATATTTCCTACATGTTAGGAAGATCTGTCTCAAATGTTTCAAATGTTCTTGGTCTGATTTTGAGAAAGGTGTGAGGTCATCCAAATAAATGACAAGGAAGTTATGAATCTCTTTGGCAAAAGCAATATCCATTGCTCTTTGAAATGTTTCCCCTGCATTCTTCAATCCAAAAGGCATTTTTACATATTTGAAGGTTCCCCATGGGGTTGTAAATGTTGTTTTGTCCTGATCATCAGGATGAACTAAGATCTGGTTGAAACCTGAGAATCCATCAAGTAGAGAAATTCTTGAGGCCCCCACTACTCTCTGCAAGATGTGATCCATCTTAGGTAAGGGGTAATTGTCTTTCAAGGATACTATATTCAAGTTCCTTAGGTCAACACATAGCCTTATTTCACCGGTTTTCTTTCTTGTAGGGACTAAGTTTGAAATCCAATCAGAGAATCTGATTGGTGCTATGATGCCTGCCTTGAACATTTTCTGTACCTCTTGTTCCATTGCTGGGAGAAGCATAGGATTGATTCTCCTCAATTTTTGTTTAAAGGGTTTTTGATCTGGCTTGAGAGGGATAGTGTGTTGAATTACAGAGGTGTCATAAGATTTTAAATCCTCATAACTCCATGCAAAGACATCCTGGAACTCTTTAAAGAGGTCAATGTATTTAGGCTTTTGGTCAAGAGGTAAGGAAGCAGACAATTTTATTATTTTGGGTTGTTCAGCAGTCCCAATGTTACATTCTTCTATGGCAGCGTTGAGGGGTTGCATTTTTGGTTTGTTGGGAACATCATTGGAGTTGAAAATGTCTTCTAAAGGAGCTAAGCCTGTTGGAAGAAAATTGTCCTTCAATTGTATCACTTCAGCCTCATCTTCGGCTGTCTCCTCATAACTAATTTGTTGAATTTCTTGAATGTTGTCTTTGTTGAAGATTGTAGGATTTAGTATTTGGTTAGCTGTTTTGGGTGATATTGCTTTGTTATTCTGTCTACTCTGTATTTGTGATTGACTTGCTCTTTCAGTGTCAATGTTTAGTCCTGAAAATTCTTGCTGTAAAGTCAAGAAATTGTTTATTTGTGTATCATCATCAAACACTTGCCAATCCTTGACATTGTTTGGGACAGATGGTCTGTGTTTTATCTCGGCTGAAAAGCAGTGGTGGGGCTCAAAAGGTAGCTTGCAGGTACTTGCAAATGTGGCCAAGCTATGGGCATGCAGGTTATGGGTTCTAGGAATTTTAGTAATCTGGAATTCAGTGAAGGACTGTAATAGTTCAGCAGCAGCAGACCTATAAGATCTCAGTCTTTCAAAATTCCCCTTTACTTGTTGGATGACTAGGTCTGAGTCTCCTAGAATTGATACTTTTATGGCTTGTAGGGATTTTACTAGTTTGAGGCCTAGTAAAAGGGCTTCATATTCTGCCATATTGTTGGTGCATCTGAAGTTTAACCTATAGGCTCGGCCCTCTGCATGACTGTGTTGTTTATTATGTATCCAAACTCCAGCTCCTGCCCCTAATTTGTTGACCGACCCATCAAATTCGAGAAACCATAGGTTCTCTTTTTCTAGGGGAGATTTAATAAGTTCCCTGTGATCTGGGATCATAAGTTGAAGTTCTGGTTTTTCACCTAGTTTGTCTTCTGGGACAGTCTGACCACTTGATTGAATTTGCTTGATCTCTAGAACAGCAGTTTTGTTTAGTGATGGTTTAACCATTATTTCTTGTGTAGTAGTTTGTTCATCAATATCCTGGTCTTGCTCAAGTGTTTTGGTTTCAACATCATTATTTGTAAGACCTGCATTATTATTGAAAAGAATATATGAGTCTATATCAGAATGAACAACATATATGGGAAAATTTTGAGGTTTTTCTTCACTACTGACCATGTATTTCATAAGTGTTTCTCTGTATAGTCTTTTTGGTTGCCCAAAGACAGAGATGGTTGCATATGACATGTCTAGTTGTAGGGAACCTTGGAGTTTAGCCCCCCATGATCTTGATAACAGCATTCCATATTTGGGTGGGATGTCAGCAACTACAACATCCATCAGGATTGTTTTATTGGGATATTGGACGAGTGAGACACAGAGATCTTTTATGAGACCTAGACACTTAACTTGGCTGGAGTCAAATGAGAATAGGTCCTTATATGGTATTGTAATGTCTAGATTCAATCTTTCCATGACTGATTTGGGCATCAAGTTGTGAGAGGCACCTGAATCAAACATTGCATTGTGTAATATCTTATCATGAACATGTAAACTAACATAAAAGGGTAAGATACCTGCAACAGCTGCTTTTCCATCAACTTCTAGACCGAAAAGCAATTCTGGGGTATCATCTAACACATTCACATTATCTTTATTACGAGTTAGCTGAAGGGACTTTTTGATTTGTTGCCTATAAATGTCATGTTTGGCCAGTTCTGAGAGGGGAACAGCTACCTTCAATTTTCCCATTTCAGCTTCTAAGTCAAAGGGTCTATCAGATTGGATCTTGGTGTTGTGAGTGGCAGCCTTTTCCTTGTTAACCAGGTCTTCCTCTTGTTTCTTATCTAGATCTGGAAGCTTGTCCTTCTTACTCACTTCTTGAGAGGTGTTACTTAGGTTGGGCTGCAAGGGTGAGGGATCTACTGGCTGCTGTTTTGAGGAAAAGGTTTCAGCTATTTCCTCAACGGTTACCTCATCTGTATTTGGACCAGTTTTGTTACTTGGTTCTGTGACAATGGCTCTTTTGGGCTGCTGGCTGTCCTTTTTCTTTTCAGGCTGAGTTATATTTACAGTTCTACTCCTTAGCTTGTATTGTTTATGGACTTCATAAACAGTTGTGTCATAGCCTTGCTTAAAGTCAAATGACTCACCTGATTTGGTTTGGAACAGCTTGATTTCATCATTCTCATGATCTTCTTGTGTTAAAAAGACTTGACTTTCACCATCCAAACCCATTAGATTAATGTGGGGATCTTCATTGGGTTCACTTGCTATGGAAGTCTCAGCATAATTCTCTTGGAAAGGGGGTCTTATGTCTGGGTCAGAACTGGCCTTGCCAACATTTGGATTTTCAGTTCTCCTAAAATTTGGATTCCTAGGAGGGTTGTTTTGTGGTGCTTCCCATGATGACTTTCTCTCAACTGATTCCACTCTATCTCCCAATCTCTTCATACCAGTGAGTATTGCATCCAGTTTTTGATCAAAGGCTGAGGGTTCTTCTTTGAAGTTGGTTCTCTTTTCCAACCTTTCTCTGTTTCTTTTGGCAATCAGGTTAGCTTCCACTGTGACAGCAACCTTTTGGGCATCTGCAAGGGTTTCAGGAGCTCTCTCCTTCAACTGGTAGGCCATATCAGGATCAAAACCATCAGGAAATTTGTATAAGGCCAAATCAGGGGGAGGTCTTAAATTTTGTGGGATTGCGTTATATACATTGTTGAATCTTGCACAATACTCCAAAACAGTCTCTTGGGGACCTCTTTTGATAGTGTCATATTCGCCAAGTATGTGCAGAGGATCTTTCTTTTTCTCCCATCTGTTAGTAAAGGCTTGATACAGCTCATCAGGAGTTGTGATGGAATTTGCATTCAGGGATCTGAACCAAGTTCTTACATCCCCAGTCAGACTTTGAACAAACATCCTCATTCTCACACTGTCATCATCTATTTCATAGGTCTCAAAATGGTCTTGCATCCTTTTGGCATGCTGAATAGCTGTAAAAGGGCTAGTGGAGTCAAAATATGAGATTTTAGTTTGGTAGTCTTGGGGTAGAGCTGCAGCATTAGCTGGTAACTGCAAGGGTGCATATCTGTTAGCCATATTCACAAGGTTTTGGGGATTCACAGGAGCAACTGGGATAAAAGGAACGATGTGTACCACAGGGGTAACAGGTGTAGCAACACCTAGAGTGTTGGTCAAGGGGATTTGTGCAGTGGGTGAAGATGTGAAAGGAGGGCTTTGAGATGTAGATGGTGAACTGGGGGAGACAGGAGTTGACCGAAACAGAACCTTGATAGGAGTTGGAACTGGTTCAGGGTGAGCTGTCTCAGGACTCAAATCACTAGGATTTTCCTGCCTTTGTTGTTTCCTAATTATTTTGGGAATTGTATTTGGATTTTCAAAGACTGCTGGTGGATTTGGGTCAGGGTTTGACCTAGTGTGCCTGGTTTCCCTTTTAGGAGCCAGCTTCTGAACTTTTTTTTGGTATTTTTAAGATATTTTTTAGGACTGTTTTAAGGGACTGCTCAAGCTTTTAAAACCACTGTCTTAGCAGACAACAGTTGAAAAACAATATGCTCAGGTCCCAAGTGGAGTCGCCATTTAATGTTAACACCCAGGTTGTTCCCTATGACTCCCAAGGGAATACGACCGAGGTAACCACTAACCAGTCTTTGGATTGCAGCTTCTAGCCAAGCTGTAATCGGAGAGGGCTCTCTCTTTAAAGTTTTGCTCTGTTTTGATAGTATTTTAGGCTAGCTATGATGTTCAAGGTTTTGTTTTTGAAATGTGTTTGGTGATGATTCCAGTTAATATATATAGGTACTTACTAGCATGTCTTAGTCCATTGGGCATGGGGTCAGTGGTCCTTTAGTTTGTCTGATAGTGTGTGATACCTTAGTGATGCTGCAGAGCCAGATTTGTGTCTGAGGAAAAACGTTCATAATAGTTATTAAGTGGGGTGTATCCAGTTTATGTGAGGCAATTAAGAATCTCACAGAAAACTGCTAAAGAAAAGACGGTGAGAATATCAATCCAGAAGCAATGAAGAATTTCCAGTTAACATTGACACATATAGAATTAATAGACACATGAGCAGTTAAGAATTCATGTACATCGTTAATCCTGAAGACAAACATTCACAGCAGTAAAAATTGAGCACAAGGTGTAATAAAACAAATCCTGTACTATTATTTTTCTTCACTGCTAGCTTAGTACAACATGAGTATAGTTTGATAAACATAAGAAGACAAGGAACAGAGATTGAGGAAAACTTGTTATTTCATCAGACAGTACAGGAATTCTGCATCAGCACATCTAGCATCATCCATACATCAAATACTTCAGGAAATCACTGAGCTGGTCCAGCCCTTTGTATTAGATAAACTGAAAGTATACAATAGATTCTCCTTAGAGTCAAAAATCACCAACCCCTTATGCGTTACTAAGGGGAGTATTTATACAAAATTTACATGTAAAAATATCAAGAAAAGGAGTTAATGGCTCATAAATGTTATGCCAACTCCTGGAGCTTGGTAGCTGAGAAAGTAAAAGCTGTAGTAACTTTTTATTGCTTTAGCTGTCAAAAATAGTCAGAAATTGATGACTTGGTGGGTGTCGAAGTCGGCGGAGGCTAAGCTGTCCAAATATGCGCATTTGCTTATCCTTTAGGCTAGCTGTCATTTTCCTTGTGCTGAGTCACCCTTTCAGCTGCCTTTATTACTGACTTTGTCATGCTGTTTGTTTTGTAGTGACCTGGAGCTGGAAGTGGCCGAACAACTGAGGCTACCGTGGCAGAATCTGAAGCATCGCTTGCCACCAATCCTCCTTAGGCATTTGATGTCTCCGAATTTTTATCAAGGTCTCATCGGCCTCTGTATACCTATAAAAGTTAGGAGGAGTTTCAAACAGATGATTTACCTCATTTTCAATGAAGAACAGGCCTTCAAGTTTATCATACAAGCTCTGTCCTGTGGGGGGCCCTGTTTGCTCAGATGTACTGCCAGATGCAATAATATGATTTTCAATAGTGGTTGCCATTCTGTTGGCAAATTGATCTCGAGAGATCAGTCTTCCTGCACCACTTAGGAGGCTGGGCAGTCCCTTTGCTTGCAGCACTGCCATCTTAACTTTATATTCCTCCACCTCAGCTTGTATCTCATAGCACTTCCTCTCCACAGTTTGTACATAGTTGCTGAGAGTTAGTACCTTCTTAGCAGTGAGGACAGCCTCGGTTCTGTTGGCAATGCCTATGGCTGCCAGTTCCTCCTTTTCTTGCCTGTTCAGGAAGTCTATCATCCTGTTGGCCTGTTCTGGCTTGTCTCCCAGTGTTGTCTTGGCCTTGTGGATTTCTGCTTGTGCTTGGCCCATTAAGTCCATCTGTTCATGTATTGTTTTGATTGACCTCCATTGTTGACTGATGGAATGGCCAATTTTGGCCCATAGAATCCTCTTTATGTCGGCCATGGTAGTCTCTAGATTCAGTTCCTTCTCCAAGGCCTTTATCTTGTCTTTTAGGGCCTTTATTTCTCTGCCCTGCTCCGCTACAGTTACCTTTGACTTGTCATATTTGGCATCCAGTTCTGCCAATTTTTCCTTGGCCTTCTTTATTTCATTTGCCTGGAGCTCCATTTCCTTGATGGCCTTAGTCAATTCTTCTACACTTGCGCTGGCATCTGAAGCCGCTGTTGTTCCTGTTGCTTCTGTTGTTGGGGCCACTGCTGCCCCTGAAGTTGTTGCTGTTGTTGAAGTAGTTGGAGGAGCTTGGGAAGTGGATTCTCCCTGTTTATCTTGTAATGCTCCTTCCAGCTCTTTCTCCAAATCCATGATCCTCTGGTCTAGCTGCATTATGAGGTCTAATTGGTCATCAACCTGTTTTTGCTTTTGAAGCTCTGCGGTTTGAGGGTGCTCTGTGGGCTGCAGCTTCAACCTCTTCTTTAATGCATTCAGGTCATCATCTTTCTTCTTCATAAGGGCCTTCACACCCTTTGGATCACTAGGATCATGTCCTAGATCAATGATGATGTCCTCAAGAGACTTTATTCTATTGTCTTTGGCCAAGGAGGACATTCTCTCAAAATCCAACTGTGTATTGGTGTTTTTCAGGGATTCTTTTAGCTCATGGGCCATGGTTGCCCTCTCCACCAAGGTTGCATAAACCATTTCTCCAGCTTGCTTGTGGAGTTCTATTTGGTCCATGGGATGGATGTCTTTGGCCATGACCTCCACCCTTGTCTTCACAAAATCTGCAGCTGACTTAGGCTGCGGTATTGTAGGCTTAAAGTGACTGAGGATTATTTTTTCCTCTTTAATGTCATACACAGACATTAGCCTTTCTTGCTGGGCTGGTGTTGCATCTATAAATTGCTTGTAGACCTCAGCCCTCAGCAGATCATTCTGAGCTTTTATTTGTTTGAAAGAAGCCTTAGTGCTCTTGGGCTTCTTGCTCTGCTGGGAGGAGGAAGACACCTCCAAACCAAGTTGCAATCCTTGCTCCTGCTGAAAGGAGCTTGTCCCTGTGTGCTAGCTGCCCTCCCTGTTTTTCCTTGAGCTGTCAAGGAATTCTTCAGTGATGTCTTCTACCTCTAGGGAGTCTAGCCTTTGCCTTTTGGCTCCTGGCTATTGGGAGGATCCACTAATTGGAGTGGACTCTTCTCTATCTCTTTTCATACCCCTTTCTTCATGTGCTGGGGTCTGCAAACTTGGAGCAGTCAATGGCTCAGTCTGTGGAGGTGGAGTTTGCATTACTGGAGCTGCTGGTAGCTCCGTTTGTTGAGGGGCAGTCTGCTCTTGCTGCTGTTCTGTTTGCTGCCCTTGTTGGGGCTCTTGATGCTGCTCATTTGCAGGGGCAGGCTTTTCTTTCACTGTTTCCTCCTCTGCACCCATTATCCCTTTGCCTTTGTCTACAGCTGGTGCTGCTGTGGAAGGTGCTTGTGTGACTGGTGCAGTCCTTGAGGCCGAGGTCCCTTCTCCTGTTGAATAAGGCCGCTTGAAAGGTACCTGCTGCACAGAGTCTAGGTCAATGGTTTTTTCAAGCTCCTTCATATTCTTTAGCATTATCTCTTCTTCAGTTAGCTTTTCAACTAGAGTACCCTGCTGCCATTCTTGCTGGTTGGCATATCTTTCAATGTGTGGGTATTGAAAATTCCTATAACCTAGAAGCCTGTATTTGTTGCTTCTGGCAGTAATGAAGCCCTCAGGGGCATAAGAGACCCACCGAAAACTATATGATAGTTTATATTTGTCCTTGAGGATGAGGTCAGCATCTTCCCACCCTTCTTTCTGATTCATGATGAAGGGGCCCAACTGGTGTTTGAACTTGAGGTGGGCCTTCTTTTTGGCACTGTGGAAGTGGGTGAGGTCGGATTGAATCAGCTGCCTGTAATACTCCAAGGCAAACAACCTCATAGGCACATATTTTGGGAGCCTGTATGGACAGAGCTCACAGCCATAGACTCTGATGACTGTATGATCCTCATATAGGTACCAATCACCTATTTTACATTTTTTGGAAAGCTGCAGAGCCTTTTGTATCTCAGTTGACATTCTGGGAGGAGGGGACCTCATTAATAGGCAAGAGACTGGATACACAAATTGGTCAACAAACTCACAATAGGAATAGGGTGAGTTTGTGACTTTGTGATAGACAGAGGTCCAGAAGATCACAGATCTTCTTTCCCCTCTATAATCCAGCTTTTTGATATAGCATGGAAAAGCCTCAGACTGATAGTACATAAAGAGGTGATAGATATAGGCCGAGTACTTGAAGACCCCCTGTCTATCCACTGCACCCAACTGATCATGGATTTTGTTAGCTATAAACTTGGCAAAGTTATATTTGCGGGCAGGGGGTTGGCCTGGGCTGTAAACAGCTAGTAATACTAGCATTGTCTCATCCACATGTTCGCTGGTTCTGTATCCCAGCACATAAGCAATCATGTCCAGGAGTAATCTGCCTACTTCAGTGAAGTAGACATCCAATTAAGGAGGTGGCCCTGCAGGCTGGCACTCAGGTCTCATGAATGTCCTGGTGACCTTTTGAATCTCCTCACTGGTCATCTTGGCACCAGTGTCCAGCAGATAGTTCATGGAGAATGGGATCAGCAGCTCTGTCTGATCAAAATGTAGCATTTTGTTGATGGATTCAGGATTAATGTAGAAGAGGATCCTCCCAGATGGAGTGCTAATAGCTATGTGCTACACATCATAGTTCTCAGCACATAGGCGAATGATTTCAGGAAAGACATTTACAGATGGGAGACAATAGTATGGCAGGTTTGACTCCCATATCCCATATGTGTCATGACCACTCAGGTAGTCCTCTCTCAACTGCCTGAAGGTCTGCAGAAAGTCCCTGTTTCACACACAGTCTTCAATAAGGTAGTCCTTGTCAGCAAGAGGCAAGGAGTGCAGGTCTTTATTATGTGGATTCAATGGAGCAACACTGAGAGATGTGGGTGCAGGGGTAGCCATTGTATGATTTGATTTTGAATAAGATGAGTGCAGTGGTTTGCAAAGCTCTTAAGAGCTTAAATGATAGGCCAACTGTAGACAAAGTCTGAAATGTTTTTTACAGTGGAAGAACAGGCTTGCTTCTGCAGTTTTTGGTAAATTCACAGGGGTTTGTGAATTGCTAGGGGTAAATTGCAGAGGGTATGTAAGGTTTATTCTGGTAAGAAGCTGCAGCTGGTCTACACCCAGCAAAAGGGAACAATGCTAGGCACCGTGGGGACGAATTTGCAATTTTGGTGCGCGAATTTGACTGTTTCAATGTCGAATTACAGTGCTGTGGCAATGTAGGTTTCTTTAGCTCTTATTTAACTAGCAGACAATGATTAATTGTGGAACTTGACAGGTGTTTTAATGGTGAATTTACAGAGAAATGGTATGCGTGGGTGAAATGGGGAATTTTGGTGAATACCTGTAAAAATCGCTTAGAAAGCCTGCGGGCCGAACTGTGAAGGCTGAATGTAGCTTGGTTGACGAGCTGGCACGGCCGCAAGTTTGAATTTGGAGGTCCGGAGGCGATTTGGCAGTGAACCAGCGGCAACGGCTATGTCTTTTTCGCTTGAAAATGACATAAAACGGCCCAAATCGCAGCTTTTAACGTCAAATTCGGAAAAATAGAGTAATTGGCGCCTTTCCGCCGATGACGTCAGCATGACGTCATGGCGGGCCCGGGTACGGAGGTGACGCGGGCGCTGAGCTGGCGGGCAGAGTGGACTGACACGGTGGCGGGCGGATAGGGTGGCAGGGCTACGTGGAGGGCCACACGGCGCAGGGGCGGGGGAGGGTGCTACGTCATGATGATGTATGCATGACGTAAGGGGGAGGTGGTAATGGGGATGGTGGTAAGCGGTTTCCCCGCACCACCTTTGGGCGAAGGCGGTATCGGGGAGGGGGGCTCCGAACAACCCCGCCGCCTGCCACGCGTCCCGGGTACGGTGCCCAATACCGCCTTTCCCTGGACGTTAAAGGGAGGCAGGTCGGGGAGCGAAATCGACCGCCCACCGTTAGATCTGGGCGGCGGAGATCGGACGGCTGGCGGGTAATGCCGACGGTCGCGCAACTTTCTGGGTTGGGTCCCGCCCATTATTAAAATATTCCATTTAATTTAAATGCGCGGAACTTTAGGATAAAAGGGTTTTGGTGGGTTTTTTATTAGGAAAAAGAGGTTAAGAGTGGGTTTAGCAGGGGGAAGGGGGTTTTCTATGGCATTTTTGAGCAAAAGGAAGGTGAGGGCTTAGGAGGAGGTTATCACTCCAACCAGAGGTTGAAGCAATCCCATTACAGGGTTGACCATAGTCCCTGTTGGACTAAAGTCCCCAAGACTAACTTACTTAGCTATAGTGCTAAAGAGGGAGGATATTTATACAATGTTTGGGATTTATACACCATGGTGTTATTATAGTAGGGGGAAAGGGTAACATAGGGGATTTAGATAATAGAAGTTAGGGGTTAATATGGATGAAAAGGGTGAATGAGGAGTGACATCACTAAGTTTATTTGAAAATCACTTAGTTTAGGGAGTAGATCAAAATGAAAAGAATTTTAGACAAGAAATGTGGCTTTTAAGGGAATAAGAACCAGCACAAAACCTCAAATTCTCTCATGAACACAACTGATGAAGGGATGTTAGTAATGAGTGGGAAAAGGGGAAAATGGAATGTTAGACATGCTCCTTTGCTTTGCTGCCACCTGATGGAGAAGAAGAGCTTCTCAATCCATTGATGTCCCTTTGTAAATAGGTTAGCATATATTCAATTGTAAGGAATGACATTTCTGCAACCCCATCTGCCTACCCATGTACTTGCCTAGCATTTTTTGTTTCTTCTTGGAGGGTGCACTTAGACTTGCAGACCCTTATTTGCCTTTTTCTTTTCCTTGGCTTTTGATTTTCTATCTAATGCTACCCTTATTGCTTTCAAGGTCCCAGATTAAGCAGTTGGGAACCTTAATTCTCTACATAAGCTACTGGTCTGCCAAGATTGAATAGTTTGGACAGACTTCTTTCTCTATTCTACAACAAAAAATTGAAATATGGCATGGTCCAGATTAGGCTGTTGGACCATCCATCAAAATTTAGTCAACCTCAAGCTATGTACACACATTGTTTTCTCTTGGAAATATGGGATCTTTGCATCACCAAAGCAGAGCATATTTGGACCTTTCTTTGCCAATCATGAAATATGAAACCTATTGGTATAGGTAGCTAACATGCTGAACTTCTTCTGTAGAGGCAGGGATTCCATAAATGTTTGGAGTAACCAGAGTCTCTGATGTCGTTGGAACACTCGTTCTAACTTTAATAGGAGATTTGGAACTGGTTAAACGAGTTCGCTTTGTCCGTACTGGCTTCGATTCCGGAGACAAAGACGGTTGACTCGTAAGCCTCCGCGAACGACGGGGTTTCAATTGACTTTCTTCCATGATTGCGGATTACTCGATTAACTAAAATAAAGGGGAAGTATGTTTCCGAATTAAATGAATTTTAGATGCTTTGACACAACTTGTTTTTTCAGTTTTTAAGAGTCGAGAAAAAACAAAAGATGACTCTAGTCTCCTTCGATTTTTAATGAGCCTGAAGTGACAAGTGCTCAGATGGACCTTTTCCGTTAAGGAGTCTGAAAAGGAACAAAAGGGACTACTCTGGAAGTCTAGGTAGAGGGAGTACCAAACCAATCGCAAAAATGCAGAATACTTTTTACGGTACGACAGTCAATCTTCCCGAATGTTGTGTTCAGTGCATTGCGATCGATAGGGTGGCAGACACGGCTTCCTATGGATAAAGGATTTAAGCCTATAGGGGTCTCCCAAAATATACTCGACGGTACGTGGGAGCACAAGTCCGTACTGGCACTTATCGTCTCAAAGTGGAGGAATCACCCAACCATCAGTGAGAACAACAGTTACCAGGTTTTACGATGCCGAAATACGTCTCTAGCCTAGACCTCTAAATGTTGTGCATTAAGTTCCAAAGCGTTGTTAGATACATTGAATTTATTTTAAGTTGATCTTGTTTATGAAGTTATCCTTTCAGGTTCACCACGAGATGTAGATGTAATTCCTAAAATGCAATCTAAAGATGATAAACAAACTTTTTATCTCTTTTATGCAATGAAAATCCTAGCTACTAGGGAAAAGAAAGACAGAATCTTTTCACAAAGAGCAAAGAGCACACTGTAAATGCACTTTCCTAAATCAAGCCAAACAGACTGTCTATATGCAAATGCACATGCATGTATTTTTTTTCAACTTTCTTAGTATATGGATGCTAAAAAGAAAGTTGATGTACAAATCTGAATTTCTTTTCAAGCGACAAATATAAACAAGCTTCTTTTCGAAATCAAAAATAGAGATGATTACGACACCTTACGATTTTGAAATGAATACTTGTTTTTGACACTAGAAAATTACAAATTCAGACCAAAGGAAATAGTAACAGGATAATCGACCATCAACAGCAATCAAACTTTCTCCTACGATCGAAATCGACACTTGCGACAGATTTAAATCAAAGGACGACAGTACGACTATGCTACTTTTGCAAAGGAAAACTGTAAATGACTCAACAAACACACAAAAACATCTACAGTTCTTTTGTACAAAGGAGGCGGAATAACAGCAAGGAAAAGGGGTTTCAAACAGACATATACTGATCACAGGCAGCAAAAATCAGGAATAGAACTGGAAAGAATGAACCACAGAAGCCACAAATGCACAAAGCTAGTCTGATCAGCGCACCTGTAACACAGAGAATCTGAAATGCAGCGCAGGTTGTCCACTCGGGAAGTGCACTGAAATTCAGAATCTCTTAACAGTACCTGCGCTGGGCCAGAAACGAGACTCTGTTCGGGTTCTGGGTCACAGTTTGCAGTTCAATTCTTGGTTTTTGGCCGAGTAAAAAGCAATCAGTAATTCAACAATCAGGGGTAGATCTAAGGAGGAACTAAGAGCTATCACAAGGGCAATCAGATAGTTTGTGAATCAGTTGTTTAAACCATAAACAGATCCAGTGAATGGATTGAAGTAGCAGCTGTCTACTTTGCATTTGTTATCGCAAATGCAGTTCGAATGCTACTTATAAGTTTATGAAACAAACAAACAAAGAATGATAAACAAACAAACTAATTAGCTCTCCAGTGGAGTCGCCATTTTGTTACAGGGAAAAGTGTCTATATAGAACTGCTCTATCCCACTAAGGTGTGACAGTTGCCTTAGAAACAAACAGAGAAAAACTATTTTTGTCTTTCCTTTATGAATTATAGATAGAGAAGAACCGAAAGACCAACCTCTGTCTTGCGCTAATCCTTCGATTCAATCCTTCTCTTCCTTGATAGTCCTCAGCTACCTGCTCCCTTGCACGCCCAGCTTCGCAAAGTACCTGTAAGATCACAGAAGCATAGCACTATACAAATACATGGATCTATATTCATAAACAATCTAGGGTCAGATGTAAATTGACCATACCAATGTAACAAGCATCAATGATACAAAAGCATGGAGGAAAACTCAAATAGTTTTTATTGATAAACAAGAAAATATCCAGGAGGAGTTACAACCAGTTGTTCCAACCCAGCATCAGCCTCCCAGCAAAGAAGCCCCTCTTCACCTCAAACAAAGCATAGATCACCCAACAATTTGATGTTTGTCTCAAAAAACCAACAACAATTCCTTACAATATGCAAAATTCCAGCCTCTGGATCTCTGGGATGAGGGATCCATATATAGATATCTGTAAGGGGGATGAGTCAGCTTGTGATTTGATTAGTGTCTTCTCTCTGATAGTTCTTGCTTCCACTTGGAGACTGAAGGCCTCTTACTCATCCTTGGTCGAATTCAGTGAGGCAAGTGTCACAGGAGAAGATTCTGGAAGTTTCCATTGTCTCTCCACCTCGCGGAATGACACTGCCATTTGTCATTTCTCGCCCATCGCACCCCACAGAAGGGACTTTTGAAATGCAACGCACCCTCACAATGTATTTAGGTGCAATGCAACGCACCTAGCCAGTGGAGCAGCTGAAATGATCCTGTTTTGACCAATTCTGAGCAGTTCCTCATGGAGAACTTCTGGGAGAAGCTGTAATCTGTTGACCTTGTTCCTTTAGGAGTTAGAACAACACTTTTAGGGACTTAGGAGCCCTTGATTTATGGACATTTCATGCTTGTGGTTGCAGGGCACAAAAATTTCTATAACAGAAACTGAAAGCAAATAAGACAGTGAATGCATGGTGACACTAAGTGATAGCAAAAGTGATTGATAGTACATGCAAAACATGAATGAAAGATTCAACAGACAGATCAACATGCATGTGGGTGAAGCGATTCGTCGGTTTGGCGAACGTTCGTGCAAAATAGTTTCATGCATGCGACAGCAATGAGATAGCAACAAAAACTGAAACAGAGCTAGGACAAGCTAGTATACATGTAAATGACAACAATGTTGAAAATAGCAACAAGAAATGATAAAATTAGAATCTAGAAATTCCAATTTTAATTTGTCCTTGAATTAAAATTCGAATTTAGTATCACGAGCTACTTGAAAATAATTGATTAAGTTATTTTGACTTCATTAGTTGGAGAAATTCAAGTTAGAAGTCTTTCTACAATCATGCAACAGTTATCCCTTAAATTAAGGAGATTATCCCTTAATTAAGGAGATAAGATTGAGTTATATTTGAGTTGTGCTTAGTCCAGTTAAATTAGTTCCAAACTGTTTGAGGAACTAATTGTGAGTTATCAGTCAGTTGATGCATGCATGCACTCAACCAGTGTACTCCAGATAACTGAAGATTCTGCATCAGAAACTCATGCATGTCTATTATGAGAAAGACACAGTTGAGATTAAAGACAAGGACAGTGTACTATCAATTGCATGTTTTCTCCTATAAAGGAAACTCATGCATGCAGTCAAGGTAAGGTTCCTTGAGGATTGCGCAGTTTTGACAATGTGTTAGAGCAGTGTGTGAGAGCAATGTTACACTGTGTGAAGGAGATCATCCCAGAGGTAACTACGAAAGGAAATAGGAGCTTGGAGGGTAGAGAGGAAGGCTTGTGAGAAGCTTTGATTTCCTATGAGCATCTAGGAGGATTGTACTGAGAGTTGGCTAGCTATGAGAGTTAAGGCTTTGTATAATTCTGATGTATTTCCACCTTGTATGATAATACAGATAGTGGGGTTTTTACCTGAGGCTTTCCCCTGAGTATTTTATGTGTTTCATGTGCATTGATTCTTCTTCTTCTGGTTATATTGTTCAACTCTGATTCAGCTCGATCTTTAAGCTTCTGCAAATTGATAGTAGAAGTAGATTATAGTATTTTTCTTTAGTTATATTGCATTATCGGATTAATCTACAGCCAGATTTTCTACATAGATCTTAGTGCGAGATTTGTAGAGAATTTGCAGAATTTCTACATGGTATCAGAGCTAGCTGATCTATAGAGAAATTTCCACATGGTATTAGAGCTGAGTTTATCGGAACTGTGAACAGTGTACGAAAAAGTGAATTCGAAGTTTGAAGTTCAAGGTTGCAAGTGAAAATCAAATTCTTATCATACTTCAAGGTTGGCAAATGGTGTTCTATGGCTTGAGACTCGAGTATGCCTTGGAAGGAAGCTCGAATTACATAGCATTGAAAGATCGCATGGAGGTGGTATTAGAAGGCAACAGCTTGAAGGATTTCATTATCAAGAAATCCCAAAGCTAGGTTCAACTAATGCACAAGAGTTGGCTGAGTGGAAGAAGTGTGTGGCAAGGGCGAGACAGATCATCCTTAAGGGAGTTCAAGACCATATTGTCTCAAGTCTCCATGGGAAGGATACTCCATATTCAATGTGGAAGACATTGAAAGACCTCTACCAGAACAGTAGCAACCAGAGGAAATTAGCACTCAAGGATAAGCTTCGAAGAATCAAGATGGAGAATGATGATACTATTTCCACATATCTGAACAAGCTCACCACTTGCAGAGATGAGCTTGGAAGTGTGGGAATAACTACTGTCGATGATGATATGGTGAGCCTCGCTCTCCTTGGCCTTCCAAAAAGCTAGAATAGCTACCAAGACTCTGTGAATGGAAGGGAGAAACTGCCGGATTGGGAACGAATGTGGTCGGATCTCATGCAGGAGGAGATCAGGAGGAGCACACGAGATGGTTCTTCATCCAAGGATGATGATGAAGAAAATATGGCCTTAGAAAGTAAAGCAAGGAAAGGGAAGGGGAAGGCGTCCCATTCCGAATCGAATTCTTCTTATGGAGGGAAGAAGGTTGACAAGTCTAAAGTGAAATGCTTTAATTGTCACGAGATGGGTCATTATGTGACTAATTTCCCATCGAAGAAGTCCAAGAAGGGATCCTCAGAAGGATCAGAAGGTGAGGCATTAGCCTCTTAGTTCTAAATGGACTTCACCTCATCGCATGCATGATATCATCGATGATGGGTTGTGGTTGGTTTCTTGACAGTGGAGCCTCATTCCACATGATCGGCAATAAAATTTTATTCAGTGCCTTGGAGGAGAAAGACCTCAAGATGCACATAGATATGGGTGACGACGAAAGGTTTAGTGTTTCAGGAGTGGGCACGGTTGCTTTTCAGAGGGAGCATGGAGCTCTTATCACCTTGACAGATGTGAAGTACGTTCCTGGACTGAAGAAGAACTTGGTATCGGTCGCGATGTTGGAGGACAAAGGTTGCGATGTTGCCTTCAGTAAGGGAAAGATTTTCCTTAGACACATCACCACGAGACAGGTGAAACAGATCAGTTCACGAGTTAAGAACGTGTATGCTCTTGAGGTTCAAGATGCATGCAAAGCCTTGAGGAGTAAGGAAAATGTTAGAGACTTGGTGGATGAGAGGGAGAGTAAATTACCTCCCAACATGCAGTCCCAGAAGAAGTCTCAGAAAATTGTGGAGGAGCCACAATTGGAGAAGTGGGCAAAGGGATCACATGCAGCCATACCTCCAGGTGTGAGGTGGGGTGATGTGAAGTGATAGTTCCAAGAAGGTTGAAATTGGGCAGGGTCCATTGAGAGGTTTTATCTCATGGATCATACCTTGCTACGGGAGCCTAAAGTACATAGTAGCGGGAGGAATCAGTGGGATTGATGCAGTCAGAGATCAAAGTGACAGAGGCTAGAGCAGTTAGATACTGAAGAGTGCAGAGAAGGATTGACAACAGTGCAGAAAGGCAGAGTCAGCCGAAGCGCAAAGTTTTCAGTTGACAGAGGCAATAGCAGTGAGAGACTTTGATGACAGATGCATCATACTGATTCAGGTTGGATGTTTTTTTTGTTTCTGAAGTTGCTGGAGCAACAACACTAGAGAGAAGTGTTGCATGCATAACATTCCAAAAGTTCAGGATCGGGATCAAGTTGAATCCCTTTCTTGTTGAGAGGGATGTAGAAATTCCCACTGTAGATCAACAGATTATGCAATATACTAAAGCAAAATACAAGATCTACTTCTACAACAAACTTGCAGAAGCTTAATCGAATTTGAGCAAGATCAAATAGAACACATATAACTGAGAATGAGAAAGCAATCACACATGAACATAGAAGAATACTCTGGGGGAAAGCCTCAGCTAAAAAAATCGATCTCTGTATTATCATACAAGTGGAAATATGTTCAGATTACACAAAGAATCAGCTCACAAGCAATCTTGCTCTCAGTACAATCGAACAATACAACTCACAGACTGAATAGACACAAGATATGCCTTCCTTTAGTCCTCCAAGCCTCCTATTTCCTTGCACAGTTTCTCTTGGGTCCTCCAACTGCAACCTATGTGATTCTCACCTCACGCACAACACTGACCTGTGAAATAACTTTGCAATCCTGAAGGAGATTAATTCCTTCTTCATGGATAAGTTACCTATATAGGAAAATTCCTCCAACTGATAATACACTGTCCCTTCCTTTGATCTCAACTGGGTCTCTGACTGAACTGACATGCATGAGTTATTTATGAGAGAATATTCAGTTATTGTTGGAAATAATACTGAGAGGGGGGGTGAATCAATATTATTAAGTCAAATATTTTTTATTTCACACCCAGATCATATACGCTACTTCAGTTAGAGAAAACCGCGTATATACGCAACTTCAAATAAGGAAACCAACATATACCATGCAGAATTATAATTTAATGTATTCTATAGATGTTGATCATTAATTTGTGCATAAGAATCAAATAAAAGTAACCAGGAACAGTAAAAACAGAGTAGAAGACAATCACACACAAGAACACAAGAGATAAGGTGGAAACCCATTGTGGGTGAAAACCACTTGCTGCAATTCGTCTCAATCTTCTTTTAATTAGAAACTTCTTTTTACAATGATTTTGTACTGGTGCAGACTTATTCCAGTACGCAGGCTGCAACCTCCAGAGAGCTACAACCCTCTCTCGTTCTCCAACTTCTTCTGGAAGGGAGCTACCACCCCCTTTGCTCTTGTACTAGCTGATATACTAGTACGTAGGTGCTAACCTACAGAAGGCTACAACCTTCTCTTCTCTTCCAGGGACCACGTTTCATCAATTTTCAGACTAGATCCATGAATATCAAACAAACATCAAGTATATGTGCATCAACCAATCTCCTTTCCACAAACAACTACTGAATCAACCAATAACTTCTCAGAATGTTGTAACCAGAAAACAATACTAGTAACCAGACACCAATGTTGAACCTAGAACACTGTACAAAAGTAGCTAAAACATATTTCAAGAGACATACACTACTTCACTTGTATAAACCTGCGTACATACGCAGTTGAATCAAGGTCAACCAGCATATACGCTTTCTTCTCTTGCTGAACCTGCGTGTATACCCGCCTTTGCAGAGCCGAACCTGCATATAGATCTACAAAAGACAATTCACCCTTTACACTTAAACAAACTTCAGTTGTACTTAGATTATCAGATTTATAGATCTAATTATGCGCCGATTATAACAGATCAAATCACAAAAAGATATTACTATTCAAGCCTTGAGATCTTGACCCATCAATAGAACTTATCTATCTTGTAATGCTCATGTTCCTCCTTGATTCAGATCCAGCCACACAAATCAATCACTTGCACGTCTTCAGATATTCAATACATCAGATCATCCTTGCCTAATGATCTCCTTCCTCTTTTATAGTCTTAGGCATTTCTCAATACCACGGTCCAAAACCATAACAAACCAATACCATGGACCCAATACTTGGGATCAACACATCTGATGAGATACTATGGTCCAAAACCATAGGTTCAAATACCAAGGACTAAATACCACGGACCAAACATAAGTTCTCCTACATGTACGCACTTTTCCTTGCGTGAAAGTGCGTGTATACGCATACGTGATTTTGGAACGTCTAACCCGCGTGTATATGCAGCTTGATCACGATGAACCTGCGTATATATATTTTTCCTTCATTCTAAGAGCCTGAACTGAGATCTGTTACCAGAGTGAGTTGCCATCAAGGACAACACCTGTGCCACATCAGTTCCATAGAGCCAAACCTATGTCATAATGCCAACAGTTATCTGAAGTGCGGCAATTACATGCATGCATGCATTAACTAACTGAACTCACAATCAGTTCCACAAACTGTTGGAACTAATCTCACTGGACTTAACTCAGTTAACTGAACTAAATAATTACAACTCAAATACAACTCATCCTTATCACCTTAATTAAGGGATAACTTCCTCAATCAAAGGGATAATTGTTGCATGTCTTCACAAAGACTTCATGTTTGATTTTCACCAACCAATTAACTCAAGATTAATTAATTAATTGTTTTACAAACAGCTACTAAGATCAAATTCGAATTTTAATTCTCAATTTTAATTCACGGACTAATTAAAATTGGAATCTATCCCGAAATGCTATTTTTATCATTTCTATTTTATCATTCCTTGTTGCTATATCCAACACTGGTACCTGAAATGCTATTTATAGCATTTCTATTTTTAGCATTTCTTGTTGCCATTTTCAACAAGGGAGTGTTGAAAATAACAACAAGAAATGATAAAAATAGAATCCAGAAATTCCAATTTTAATTTCTCCTTGAATTAAAATTCGAATTTAGTCTCACCAACTACTTGAAAATGATTAATTAAGTTATTTTGACTTCATTAGTTGGAGAAATTTAAGTTAGAAGTCTTTCTGCAGTCAAGCAACAATTATCCCTTAAATTAAGGAGAATATCCCTTAATTAAGGAGATAAGATTGAGTACCATTTGAGTTGTAATTAGTTAGCTTAGTTTACTGAGTTAAGGCTAGTTAAATTAGTTCCAAACTGTTTAAAGAACTAATTGTGAGTTATCAGTCAGTTGATGCATGCATGCACTCAACAAGTGTACTCCAGATAACTGAAGATTCTCTCATCAGAAACTCATGCATGTCTATTCTGAGAAAGACCCAATTGAGATTAAATACAAGGACAATGTACTACCAGTGGCATGTTTTTTCCTATAAAGGAAACTCATGCATGCAGTCAAGGTAAGGTTCCTTGAGGATTGCGCAGTTTTGACAGTGTGTTAGAGTAGTGTGTGAGAGCAGTGTTACACTGGGTGAAGGAGATCATCCCAAAGGTAACTACGCAAGGAAATAGGAGCTTGGAGGGAAAAGAGGAAGGCTTGTGATAAGCTTTGGTTGTTTGTGAGCATCCAGGAGGATTGTACTGAGAGCTAGGTAGCTGTGAGAGCTGGGAAGCTGTGAGAGCTAAGGCTTTGTATAATTTTGATGTATTTCCAGCTTGTATGATAATATAGATAGTGGGGTTTTTAGTTGAGGCTTTCCCCTGAGTATTTTCTGTGTTTCATGTGCATTGATTCTTCTTATTCTAGTTATATTGTTTAGCTCTGATTCAGCTCCATCTTTAAGCTTCTGCAAATTGATAGTAGAAGTAGATTATAGTATTATGCTTTGGTTATATTGCATTATCAGGTTAATCTACAGTCAGATTTTCTACTAGATCTTAGTGTGAGATTTGTAAAGAAATTTCTACAAGCAAGTGTTCAAAGAAATCAAGAAAACAACACTCACACAAGCGAATACACAAAAAGTGACAGAAGTGCTAAAAAAACAAGTTGAGGCCACTTACCCATGAATAGCTAAGTTGGATGTGTTGAAGAGTCCTATATGTGCTATGGGATTTCAAAGCCCCCAGATCGATGTGAAATAATGAGCTCTGATGTGTCAAATAAATAAGTTTTGGCTCATGACAAGCATGCCACAAATCTAGGAAAAAGTGACACTTGGAGGGAAGTTTCTAAAACAACTTTGCATGTAACCTCTGGCTACTAAAAATAGCTCCCTGAATCATGGGTTGCCTTTTGTATGTTGCCTTTTGCTATTCCGGGAAGAGCAAGTTATGCATGCATGCAAGTCAAGTTTCCTTGGTCCCGGGTGGAACTGGTCAACTGGACTGCTCATGCATGCAGCTCCTCAACTGCTTGAGAAAAATACGCATTTCTGGATGGGATTTGGGCTAATTGCCTAGGAGGTTTGTGCAATTTTTAGGCAGAGCAGCTGACTATTGCCCAGATTTGTGCAAATTCTGGGTTGAGCAACCCTGCTAGGGAAATTTGCGCAATTCCTATTGGGAGTGTTGGCTGGCAGAATTGCACAATTTCAGAGCCCAACAGGCTGCCAGATAGAATTGCGCAATTTTGGAGGGAAGGTTGGTTACCCTCCAAAAATGCACAATTTTCTTGGGGAAGCTGCTCAGCCTGCAACTGGATGAAGTCCGATTGAACAACCTGTGAGGGGAATGCATCAAGTTGTGCTCGACAAGCTACCTTTGTACAAGAAAACACCAAAGCTTGTGTACTTGACCAAGCAAGACAAGGTGTTGTGAAATGTTGGTAGGGAGGCTCTAAAACGGGCTAAGGCACAATTTTGGAGGGTGGTTTTAGCCACTATAACATAATCATTCCCATGAAAGAAGGAATCTTTCCCCACCAAAATCCCTTGATTAGTGGATCTGGTTCCCCATACTAGGAATCTGCATTAAATGGCAGGGAACACATTCCTAGATTTTCTCAATCATTGGAGTTCCACAATCTGTGCCATAATTCCATAATATCTTATTGATATATTATTTAATATTGATCCTCCTGTAGTAGGGAGAAAGTCCCTAAATTATCTCCTCCAAATCTTCATAATCTACCCAATATTCTCATAATATTCCACAAAAATAAATAATATTAGGCGCAAATATGCAATTATTCATAAACCCTCCTGATGAATGTGTTAAAGTTAAAAATACATTATCTAATGTAAAAATAGAGGTTTAATATGATTAAGAATGGTTATATGGACCTTAATTTATGTTTAATTTAGAGGCTTGGGCCTTAATTTAATTTAAAGGCCCATCATACCCCCCTGCTGAAAGTGATTCTCATCCTCTGAGAAACTTAGTGACCTCATTGTGCCTCATTCATGGCCCTGGTGGCCTCTCTCTTCTGCATTAAGAATCTGGTTGTAAGTTCTACAAGGACAAGCCCAAAAACAAATTTGTGCAAAGAAAAAGCATTATTTCTTGAGGCCATTAGCTTGCCTTCTTCCCCTTATTCAAGAGAGGTTCTTGAATATTTTTCATTTTAGCAAGGTCTTCCACATCCTTATCAACCTTTTGCTACCTTGTTCCACCATTTGGACTAAAACTTTCAAAATGCCTTTAGATGAGAACTAGGACATCTTGTAGTAATTCCTGTCAAAACTACAGGAAACCCGTTTTGAGCATAAATGATAGTCTGAGCTTAGGGTAGACCTTAACTTGACTTCCATGCCTTTCCCCCATTTCTATAACATCTTTTAGGCCTTGGACAAAAATGAGAAAGAGATTAGAGACCTCTTGGAAAGCCTCTTTTTATCACTGCAGTTTGAGATCTGTTTTGATGGTGAATGCCTCACTTCCTTTTGTTGCTTTCTTCTCTCTTGCCGCTTAGATGATTGGCTAATGGCCTTGGAGTTCTCTATTTTTATTAGGTCTCTCTTAGGCACTGCCATTTTGGGTTTTAGCACAATTTGTTCCTTTCTTCCTTCTTGTAGAAACATTATGTCTTCCTGTAGCAGTCATTCCTTCTTCCTTCAGAGTCTTCTAAATGTATGGGAGTGATGAGAAATTATGTAGGTCTGTGAAAATGGAGAGGACGCTCTGTTTTTTTTCAAGAAATTTTCAGGGTGAGACAGAGTGTGGGATTTGTTCTTGAAATTATGAAATGGGTTGGATGAATGATGGATAGATAGTGAATATGAAGTGGATGGAGGGCTTGGAGTGTTGTGGTGACTTGGCCTTTGCAAAAATTTATTCTTTTAATTATTGTCCTCGTTCCTTGAAATCATCACCCTTCATAATTTGACTTTTCCACATTGCATGAGTGAATGAGTGAGTTGAAATTAACTAGTTGAAGGTGGCCAAGACTACTGACTCATCCTTAGCTTATAAAACATCATCTCTCATGCATTGACAACAAATTTGTAACTATAGTATGCTCAAGAGAAGAGGTCAAGAATATTGCATACTTGTGCCTACCTGATGGTTGTTGGAGAGACATGCATGTTGCTGATGAGTTGATGTTGTTGTGTCGGTAATGAATCAGGTACATCTTCTTGACTGCCTTTTTCTTTTTTGTTGATCTCATTTTATTGATGGGTTGTCTTTGTGTTGATGTGCAAGTGTTGGGGGACCTATATCAACCTTCCCTAAATAATACCTAACCTTTTGACCCATTTTTCCATCATATTGCCTCTTGTAGCTTCTTCTCAACCGTCCTGTAGAGATCCTGTAGTATTTCAGGACAACCTCTTATAGCATACTTGTTTTGCCCATATCTCCAAACGGTAGAATGGATTGACTTGAAACTGTCTGAGCATGTTTCCATCATCATTATGCACATCCCCATAAAACAATTGTTGTCAATGGATGCACAAATCTTGAGAAAAAATAAAAATGGCTAAATCTGATGGAGGCCAATTTCTTGTAAACCGTGCATTGGAATTGGATGAAATTTCTTGGGCATGTTACCATCATTTATATGCATCTCCCCATGAAACATCTTTTTAAACGGATGCATGAATATCGAGAAAATTCAAAAATGGTTGCAGATGATGGAGGCAATTTCTTGAAAACTGTGCACTGGAATTTGATGAAATTGCTTGAGCATGTTACCATCATACATATGCATCTCCCCCTGGGAAAACTTGCGAAATGGATGCATGGTTTTCAAGATATGGAAACAATAGTTTTTTTTTCTATATGTATTTATGTTTCCTGTAGTAAAACAGAGCATTCCTGTGGTTTTTTAGGACATCAAGGAAAATGAGTGGTAGAAGCTTGGAAATGATGAGTGGATGGTGGAAATAGATGAAGGAGATGGATTTTCACGGCCTTGGTCATGTTGGAGCATTTTAGCAAAGGAGGAGAAAGTCAAAATTTGACTTCTTTTGACTAGGTTTGACCTACTATTTCTTTTGTTGGTGCCAACTTGATTTTGTTGCTTGCAGATGTTGGAGGGCACCTACATTCATCAGAGAGATACATGGAGCACATATTTTTTATTTTTCTCTTTTTTTTCTTCTAGGCCTACTAGCCACCTCAATGAGGTTTTCAACTAGTAGGTCTGCCTAAGTGCCTCAAAGGAGATTTTCACCTAGGATCTTTTCTTTTTCTCTCTTTTTTCTCTTTTTCCCAATCCATTGACTATCTCATGGAGATTCTCAATCAATGAGCCAATATCAAGCACCTTAAAGGAGGTTTTCACCTGAGATTTTATTTTATCCTCTTATTTTTCATTTTTTTTAACCCTACCCTACTTGAAAAACAAAATTACTTTCAAGTATAAGAATACTTCCAATGGAGAGAGATTTTTTCGTTTTTGAGGGTTTCTGCGCAGCCTGAGCTATAGCCGTGCGAGTGATCACAGCGCAGGATACTGAGCTTCGGCCCCTTCCATGGCCCCTCCGGAAGCTCCACCGGAGGGGATCGATCCTCAATAGGATTTTTCAACACTGATTAAATCATTGCCCCCATAGTGCCCCCGACCAACAGTCTCGAAATTTATCAAAAAGCTGGATGTTCTTCAGGAGGTCAACCTACCCCCAGTTCTCCCACGCATGGCTACCCTGTCCCTGGCAAAAAGAGGACTCATACGTCAATTCACCGGCCTCTGGACATCTCCAAAAACTATTCAAAGATGGGTTGAAAGGAACTGGTCCGATAAAATACAAGGGAAAACCTCCATCAGATTCTGCGGGAAAGGGTACTTCACCTTCCACTTTGAAACTAAAGAAGATAAGGATTTAATCTTCAGAAATGGGCCCTATTTCATGGACTCAAGGGGCCTGTATCTCAACAAATGGACCCCAGATTTCGATCTAGAGTTGGATGTTCCTAGTGATGTCCCAGTCTGGGTCTGGCTCCCTCACCTCCCTCTTCATTGCTGGGGAGATGAATTGGTTCGCGCTATTGGGAATGCAGTCGGCAAATATATTGATCGCAATGAACCAAAAGAAAATATGCAAGCCTGTGCACAGATCTTCGTTGAAGTGGGTCTCGGCAAAGGCCTCCCGGAAGCCATCAAGCTTAAAGTGGACGACTGGAGCCACATACAGCAACTGGATTACGAGAAAATCCCCTTTAAGTGTAAGATATGTCATGAATATGGCCACTTTGCCAATAGATGCACTAAGCTTATTGATGTAGAAAATGGATCACAAGAAGAATAATGGGAAATGGTAAAAAAAAAAAGAAAACGGTCTCTTCAGTAAAAGCTCCCCTTGATTCAAGCCCTTCAACCTCTTCTGTAGCCCATCCCACCCCTTCCTCCCCTGCTCCCTCTAAGCCACCTCCCCTCTCCTGTCCCCAGACCCTTCCCTCATCCAACGCCTTCTCTGTCCTCTCCCCCCTGATCCCCAAGAGCCCCCTTTCCCTGAAAGCCAACGCCATGACACTATCGAATCCTCATTGCCTCTTATTATTTCCTCTCAGCCTCTCCTTGATCCTCCCCTCAATAGAATTACCAGAAGCTCATCTAAAGATCACGGGGGTTCTAGTGAACCCTCCAAGAAACCTGGCCCGGGCAGGAAATCTGCCAAGTAGCATAGGGATGAGAACGCACAAAAGGACATAGCAATGGGAACGCAGACACCCATAGAAACTTATATCCTGGGACAGCATGACAAAGAAGCAATCAACAAGGACCAAGGGGGGCGAGCACCTCCCCGCACACCGCATATCCAATGATGAAAATATTATCTTGGAACATCAGGGGACTTGGGCACCCCTCTAAGGTAGCATCCCTAAGGGATATTATCATTTCTAAGAAGCCAGGAATTATTATGTTACAAGAAACAAAACAAAACCACAAGGAAATGAGTAAAGTCATTGAGCAGCAGAGACAGTATAGAGGAAGCATTAGTGAGGCAAGAGGAGCCTCAGGAGGAATAGTAACAATTTGGAATCAAGATATCTGGAACTGTATTTCGAAAGCAATAAATCAACACTGGATCAAAACAACTCTGGAAAATAAAGAAAATCAGCAAGCCATTATCATCTATAACATCTATGTGCCGAACCACAGCAGAGATAAGGATAGTTGTTGGCATGATCTAAAAGACAGTCTGGATGCAGAAGAGAACACTAACATTATTCTAGGAGGTGACTTTAATTTAATCCTCCATGCCAATGAGAAAAGGGGAGGCAGTTTTACACCTGATCCATATAGAATACAGTTGGAAAATATCATGCAGGAGCATGATCTTATGGATGTTCCTCAAAACCATAGATACACCTGGAACAACCGCGGGATGGGTGTTGGTAACATCATGGAGCGGTTAGACAGAATTCTCATCAATATTACACTTCTCTCTACTTTCTCCGTTGGATATGCTAACATCCTAACGTGCTTTGCCTCTGATCACTTCCCAATAACTCTAATGCTGGAAAATAATAGGCCCCTTTGGCCCATCCCATTCAGATACAGTTCTCTCTGGAATGATATACCAGCAGTTGCAGGAATTGTTTACAACTCTTGGATCCAACACGTGGAAGGCTCTCCCAGTTTCATTTGGGAAACAAAACTACAGAAAACAAAATAAGCCATAAAAGAATGGGCTAAAACAAAGTATCAAGAACCAGAGAAGGTAAAAAAAGAAATTAAGAACAATCTAGAGAGTATTCAAAGAGCAATAGAGGAAAATGGCCTTTCCCAAGAGAACAAACAGTAGGAGAATGAACTCTACTTACAGCTATACCGAGTTAATAGAGAAGAGGAAACAAAATGGAGGCTCAAGTCGAGACAATTATGGTTACAAGGGGGTGACAAGAACTCAGCCTTTTTTCACAAGCAAACGACAGCAAGAAAGACAAGGAATAATGTAAGCTCCATCCTAGATGCTGAAGGTGATAGACAAAGCACTCAGGAAGCCATTCGAGGAGCTGCTACAGATCACTATCAGGACCTGCTAACTAAAACAAAGGAAGCAGAGGATTATACAGATTTATTGCAGCATCTCCCAACAGGGATAAGCAAGGAAATGAATGACATTTTAAGCATGTTATAGACATTTTTGTGCCTTACAGCATTGAGCATGAAATGTCCATAATCTAAGGGATCCAAAGTCCCTAAACATGTTGTTCCTACCGCTAGAGGAACAAGGCTAACAAACCACAGCAATTCACAAAAGTTCTCCACCAGAAACTGCTCAAAAACAAGTCAATGCAGGATCAATTCAGTGGCTCCACTAGCTATTTGCGCTGAATATCAAAGCCAACACTGGCTACCTGCGCTGAATGTCAAAGGAAACGCTAGCTACCTGCGCTGAATGTCAAAGGCAACACTAGCTACCTGCGCTGAGCGAGAGTGGACATGTGGCAAGTTCATTTCTCAAGGTGTCAAAACCCAGGAAGCTTCCAAAATGACACTTGCCTCAAGGAATTCGACTGGTGATGAGTAAGAGGTTCCAAATCTCCAAGTGGAAGCAAGAACCTCCAAGTGGAATCAAGAACTGACAGAGGGAGAGGACACTAGTCAGATCTCAAGCTGACTCATCCTTTCTTCAAACATCTATATATGGATCTCTCCTCCATGAGATCAAGAGGCTGGAATTTTGTTATTGCAAAGAATTGCTGTTGGTTTGAGATTGGAATCATTGGGTGTTTAATGCTTTGAAGGGGTGAAGATAGGAATTCCATTTGCTGGGAAGGAGATGCTGGATTGGAGCCCTCTGGGTTGTATCTCTTCTTGAACCTTGTTATTCATCAATAAAGCTATCTTGGTTTCTCCTATATGCTGATGTGTCTTTGATGTATGATTGCATTAGTGTATTTGGTTTATTTCTAATCCTAAACTAGTTATGAATGTGAATATCTGTCTTTGTGTAGTGTTCTTCTCTTGTCGCAAGTAGTTGTTCTCTTGTGATCTTGCAGGAACCTGTTGAAGCTGGACAAGCAAGAAGGCAAGTAGTTGTTCTCTTGTAATCTTGCATGGCGTTGTGTCGAATATTCCCACTATACCTGCTATGGTTATTGCGTCGCAAGTACAAGCGCTACCTGTTGTATGTCAACCCCAAGTTTCTCAGGTTGCAATACAACAACCTCTTGTCTCGACAACTCAATCACAACCTCAGGTTAGTGCCTCCTTATCTGGAGCGACTCAGACTCAAACAAGTACTATGACTCCTCATCTTGGTCAATCATCCAGTATTGGACAGCAGCAAATGGTCCAACAACCAGGGCTGGTTCAATCTCAACAACCGCAATTCCAGCAATCATATCAAGGACCTGAGCAACAAGTCTCTGTAAGTAATGGGCAACTGCATTACCAAAGCGGTTATCAACAACCATACTACAATGGTTATGCCCATCAACCTTGTCAAAGTTGCCAGCATCATTATGTTGGTATGCAAAGACCCACTGCTCAGGCGATTCCATCTTATCCTGGGTATGCTTCGCCTAACCTGAATCAACAGTTGCCCTTTGTAGCAACTCTAGAACTACCAGATCTAAATCGGCTGACGAATGATCCAATTGCTTATGCCCCTTGGTGGCCAGCGATTCCGCATAAACTTTCGTCAGATATTCCTAAATTTAATGGAAATCTGGGCGAAGATCCGTCGAATCATGTGATGACATTTCATCTGTGGTGTTCATCAAACACCCTGAATGATGATTCGATAAAACTTCGCCTTTTTCAGAGGACGTTAACGGGTCCAGCGGAAAAATGGTATATTGAATTTCCTAGAGCTTCGTTCGACAATTTCAGTACCTTAGCCACGACTTTCTTAACCCATTTTCAATTACCGATAAGGTATGAAACGGGAACAGAACTCCTAACCAACTTCAAACAGACAACGGCCACTCACATATCTGATCATATACATGAGTGGCGACGTCGTCGTAGGATGGTAAAAACGTACGTTCCCGATCAGCTGTTAGCTGAATGGTTTATCAAATCCTTACTTCCTACAATCACGGAAGATGTGGTAAAGGGGGGAGTCGTAACGGAAGAGCAAGTCATCGCTCGTGCGCAATATCTGGACTTGGTCTATACTCAGTCTGGCACGCTCTACGACAAAATACCTGACGCCCCTAGACCGGAATTCTCAATTCCTCCTCCTCCTAAATCAAACAATGACTCTCATGCCATCGATGGCGTGATTGGCACGACAGACACAAAATCGACAAAGGCTACATCTAAAAGGGCCCGTAAGGTTTCCAGTCAAAATGCGAATGAGGAACTTCTTGCCTCGGAAGTAAATGCCGCGTCGACCGACAAGGGCAAACAACTGAAGCAACCAGGGGGCAAGAAGAAAAAGAAAGGGAGAAAAAGGAAACCCCCTGCGGGGTGTCATATATGCGATGAGGATCATTGGACGAGAGATTGTCCACATATAGGTGAAGTTAAGAAACTCTTTAAGAGTTCAAAAACCTCAGCAGTATTGACTGATCCATTTCCAAGCCCGGGTACCAAACTGGTTGCTAATCAAAATGCTTCCCGATCCCAAGTGCTTATGTTGTCTATCTCAAAGCAGCAAAATGATGCTTTGGCAAGGAATAAAGATTACGGGAATCCACAGGTGTCAAATAACAAGGCTAATGAACAACCTAGTAGTTCGACAACAACTTTGACCGAAGTTGTGCCACCCACCATTCCTGAACAAATGATAAAGTCGCCAAAGGGAGTAGTGTACAAGTCGACATTTAATCCTCGTGCAAAAATAGCACAGAATTATAATATAATAGAGGACCTGGCCCAATCGCCGTCCGCTATGTCGACGCTTGAGGTACCACAAAATTGCCTCTCCCAAGAGCAAGCTTTATTATCAGCAATAGGTGAAATTGACCCAATGGACTCCAATCTTGTGGCCTTTGATCATAAAGGATATGACCCTCAGTTACCAGCTCAACTAGCTTACCTTATTCAAGTGAAAGCCCTCAACAAAACTGTTCATCGAACAATTATTGATGAGGGGGCATCTACGTGTATTATGCCGATGAGTTGCTGGAAGAATTTAGGCTCACCACCCTTGTCGAGATCGTCAACGACGTTAAAATCATTTGATGGACGATCATAGACTCCATACGGGATTTTAAGTAACTTGCAAGTTGAACAAGGGGGAAAAACAGTAGGAATTGATGTTGAAGTAATTGATGGAAACCTCGATTACAACATCCTACTGGGAAGGCCCTGGATATATGCCATGGCCGCAGTTGTGTCGACCTACTTCAGGAAGATTGCATTTCCCTTTCAAGGAGGAATTACAGTCATCGACCAACAAACTTTCCTCCCCTACAGTCACAAGTTACGGGAAGAATTCCAATGATCCATGGAAGCAATCATTCGCTTCAAAATATTGGAGTAGGTCTCCTAAAAGACCCTGCCTTAATGGGTACTTTTGCCCTACCGCCTGCAAGTAATCTGGCGGAAGTGGCCACAGTGGAAACCTACAACATGAAATCTTCTATATCTAATGGATTCGGAAGATTCCTAAACATTTTGTCAGCGTGGATCATCGCCCTGATAGAAATACTGTAAATACAGTGGGCTCCGAGGACGGTTCTAATCTCGTGTCAACCTCGTTAAAAAATGAAACAAGGAGTCATGAGGATAGTTCTTTTACTGTGTCAACCTCATTAAAAAATGAAACAATCCCCTTTCCAAATCTCAAAGGTAAACCTTCATTCCAACCACCAAGTTGAATGCAATGAAGCTTGGGGGGCATGCACCTCGATTTTCGTTGTTATGCTGGGGGCATGCAAACTTATCATCGAGCAGTTTTAGCACATAGTTCATGCTCGTTAAAAAATAAACATAAGTTCGAGCAGTTTTAGCACACAGTTCATGCTCGTTAAAAAATAAACGCAAGATCTGAGCAGTTTTAGCGCATAGTTCATGCTCGTTAAAAAATAAACATAAGATCGAGAAAGTGTTTCAATCCGCATTTAAGCTCGTTAAAAAATGAACTACCTGGTAAATAACCACAGTGAATGTAATATCATCAGCCATTAAAGCCTTGGTCGTGTTTGCACCGTCACCTCCACTTTTCCATTGGCCGATCGTTCACCTCCATATGTTTGTTTACCCATTTTGAGGAACAGCTGCGAAGAGTGATTTCACCTAGCCATCCTTGTGACACTGCCATGATTGGAAAATTCCAACCTGTACCTGGAATCAGCTGCTAACCCTGTTTATCACTCGTTCCTCAAAAGACGAGTCTTCTTTAAGCTCTTTTCATCTGACTCGTAAAATATGAAAAGATTGCCGAGTTTTGGCCTTCCAACTCGTTAAAGCGGCCAGAAGAGCTATCCCTCCTCTAGATTTTAATCTTTTTGGACCTGAGGGATTATTGCACAAAAAGATCGAGCGCTTGTTTTGTTCGGCTCGTTAAAACTATCAAAAATTCATCCCTTCTGTATTCTTTTATACTTTTTCGGACTAAAGGGATTAGATGACGAAAAAGGAATTTTGGAGTTAACTTTATGTACCTTTTCAGATTCTCTAAAAATGAAAAGGACCGAGTTATCTTTGTCGTTAGACTCGTTAAAATCATTAAATAGCGACAAACTTGTCTTTAGACGAGAACGATTTTCACTATCGCTAGGCTCGTTAAAACATAGCGATGGGCTTGCCCGAAGGGCAGGTTATAGAACAAGCATATGTTATCCTCCTCAAGCTTGACAAAAATAAAGAGGTACTGGTCAGCAATGACTGGGGAAAAATTGGGAGAAACTAAAGAAAACTTTGATGGTAGCAAGTCGCTCTTGAACATGACACTTTTCCTCCGTACCACAATCGGGTTGGGTTGTTTCATTCACTGGTCACATCCATGGTCTCGCCATACCATCCATATTTGGGGTAATGCTACCGATCCATCGCATCAGTGTTGCCACATGTTCAAGAGAAGTCGTTCAGAAAAGTCAACCGTGTCCCATCCACTGCCATACATTATCCTTCATCCTTTCATGACCACCACCCTGAATCATATGTCACAGATCGTTTTCACCTCCATCAAAATAATTAGCTCCGTTCCGTGTCACTGATGTGGGATTCATTAAGGCCCTCCTTTGACGGATCGCTTCTTGTCGACATCAGCTCATTATCCAAGAAGTTGATCTAGGAACAACCCCTTCAGTACTTTGAAGCTTGCATGCCTCAATGGCAAGTTTCTCACTTCCGGAGACAGGTATACATCAATGACCTTCGACCGAAAGATTTTGCGTGGTGTTCGACACCAAGTCATTTATTCACACCACGTGAATTGTACTGCAGTACCTTGAGGGTCATTATCATTATCGGTGATTCCTCTCGCGCTTGTTAACGGTTTACCTCATTGACCAGTAATCAAGCGATGTCTTTCCATGTTCGACTTCAGAACATTTCTCAAATGGATTGACTTGTACTTAGAGTGAAGATCGAACGAGTTTGAAGACCCCGGATCTAGTTTCATCCATCCGGGCTGCGATATATATTCAGGAAAGATAAAGACATTGACATGTACATCATTGCAGCAGATGATCATCCTACTCAAAGGATGATAATTTCATCAAAATTATCAGTCTACCATCAGACGATTTTCTGTTCTATGTACAGAAAAATGAATTTATAAATCTGAGCATGGGAATGCCCGCCTCAGCTAGATCATGAAAGCAGTATGAAAAATAATGTATTGTATTGTATCTTATTACAGGTCTCCTCCCAGCATTGGATGAACTTCGGATCCCCCTGATAAAGCATTTCACCCGATAAACGGCCTCATACTTTAGGGGGCAACTGTTATAGACATTTTTGTGCCTTACAGCATTGAGCATGAAATGTCCATAATCTAAGGGATCCAAAGTCCCTAAACATGTTGTTCCTACCCCTAGAGGAACAAGGCTAACAAACCACAACAATTCACAAAAGTTCTCCACCAGAAACTGCTCAAAAACAAGTCAATTCAGGATCAATTCAGTGGCTCCACTAGCTGTTTGCGCTGAGCGAGAGTGGACATGTGGCAAGTTCATTTCTCAAGGTGTCAAAACCCAGGAAGCTTCCAAAATGACACTTGCCTCAGGGAATTTGACTGGTGATGAGTAAGAGGTTCCAAATCTCCAAGTGGAAGCAAGAACCTCCAAGTGGAATCAAGAACTGACAGAGGGAGAGGACACTAGTCAGATCTCAATCTGACTCATCCTCTCTCCAAACATATATATATATATGGATCTCTCCTCCATGAGATCAAGAGGCTGGAATTTTGTTATTGCAAAGAATTGTTGTTGGTTTGAGATTGGAATCATTGGGTATTTAATGCTTTGAAGGGGTGAAGATAGGAATTCCATTTGCTGGGAAGGAGATGCTGGATTGGAGCCCTCTGGGTTGTATCTCTTCCTGAACCTTGTTATTCATCAATAAAGCTATCTTGGTTTCTCCTATATGCTGATGTGTCTTTGATGTATGATTGCATTAGTGTATTTGGTTTATTTCTAATCCTAAACTAGTTATGAATGTGAATATCTGTCTTTGTGTAGTGTTCTTCTCCTGTCGCAAGTAGCTGTTCTCTTGTGATCTTGCAGGAACCCGTTGAAGCTGGACAAGCAAGAAGGCAAGTAGTTGTTCTCTTGTAATCTTGCATGTACCTGTTGAAGCTGGGCGAGTGAGAAGGCATGTAGCTGTGAACTCCCAAAGAGAAGAGAGACCGGATCGAGGGACAAACGGAAGACACCGGTAAGTCTATTTATCTCTCTTCTTTCACATTTCATAAAGAAAGAAACCAGAATAGCTGTCACTGTTTGTTGCTAAGGCACTGTCACACCTTAGGTGGATAGGATCATCCTGCATAGGCATTTTTCCCCACAACAAAGCAAGGAGATAAATGAGGAGGAAATCAGGAGATCTATCTGGACTCTTCAACTTGATAAAGCCCTGGGACCGGATGGCTTTCCCATTTGCTTTTATCGAGCATTCTGGGGAATTATTAAAAAGGACTTGACAAAAATGCTCAATTGGATCCAACGAAAAGGAAAAATAGGAGGATATACCAATGCCACTCATCTAGCACTCATCCCCAAAGAAAACAGGCCATCTTCCTTTGCTCGTTTCAGGCCCATATCACTCTGTAACTCCTCCTATAAAATCTTGACAAAAATCATTGCTACTCGCCTAAAGCCTTTGCTCCCTTCCCTCATTTCCGAAAATCAAGGGGGATTCTTAGCCAACAAACAGATAACTGATTCCATTTTACTTGTGCAAGAAGCCATCCACTCGAGTCAAACCAAAAACGACAAAGGATTCATTCTCAAGCTTGATCTGGCCAATGCATTTGACAGAGTGACACACTCCTTCCTCTTGGCAGCTTTGAAGAAGATGGGATTTGATGACCGCTTTCTCAACATCATTCGAGCCTGCATTTCAGGGCCATGGATCTCCCCCCTTGTAAATGGCAGACCCGGAGAAGCTTTCCAATCCTCCAAAGGCCTCCGACAAGGTTGCCCTCTCTCCTTATCTCTTCATTCTAATGGCTAAATCCTTCAGGGGGGCGTTGGACTTCAACCGGAGGGTTGGCTTAATCACAGGAATAAAATTTGGGAACGAGGTCAAGAACATAAATCATTCACAATTTGCCGATGACACCTTGTTGATTGGAGGGGCCTCCACTACAATAGCCAAGCGCTTCAAAACTCTCCTTGACAAATACATGAGCTACTCTAGCGGAATGGTAAATAATTTGAAAAGATGCATATATGGCTGGAACACAACAGTACAGGTGCTCCACAATATCGCCAACATCTTTGGAGTCACATGCAAGTATGATTGGACTCACTTCTCTTACTTGGGCATGCCTGTAAGTGCTGGACCTTTGAGAGCAGAAGTCTGGGACACAGTACTCGACAAAATGAAAAGAAAAGTACAACAGTGGGGATCCATTTGGCTCAACCCAGTTGCTCGCCTTATTCTTCTCAAATCAGGTATATCTTCTCTCCCCCTATATCATTTTTCTCTTCTTCAAGCTCCGGCCTCCTTCCACAATAAAATGGAAATCATCCTTCGCCAATTTCTATGGCAGGGGGGGGAATGATAAAAAGAAATTCAATTTGATTAATTGGAAGCAGGTGATCCAGCCCCAAGGCCGAGGAGGTCTTGGAATTAGATCTCCTAAATTTCTCAATTTAGCCTTTGGAGGCAAAATTGTCTGGAGACTCATTACTGGACCCCCGGCATGGTGGAAAAAAGTTCTGGAAATTAAATATCTTAATTTTCCTAGACAACAGCTTCTTGATCGAGATATTCCCAATAGAGACTCCTCCAAAATTTGGCATTTATGCAAGAGAGCAATTACACTAATTTCTCAAAATACTTCTAAAATCCCCAAGGGAGGTGCAAGCATCAATATTGGAGCTGACAGAATCATGGGTCAGCAGCCAATAAATAGACATGGGGGAGTCCACCCTATCCTTTCCTTTTTTGAAAGAACAGGCATACAGTTCCTAGACCAGATCTCCCAATGGGATCCTCACACCCTTCTTTGGTCAGGTTGGGTCTTCCCAGCCATACCCAATGGCCTTAACAGAAGTCTTTCTACCCTTCAATCCCATTCGCACAGTATAACCCCTGTCAAAAAGAACGATCTTGATGGGTTTCGTTGGGACCCATCCAGATCCTCTTACACCATCCAAGCTGCTCACCATTACATTTGCAACATCATCTTTCCCATGCCAAGTTGGAACCATTGGAAGGTGGTTTGGAAATCCGAGGCAATTCCAAAAATTAAGTTTTTTCTCTGGACCCTCCTCAAAGGGAAAGTCCTCACAGCCGAAAATTTGCAAAAGAGGGGAACCAATGGCCCCTCTCGATGTCCTAACTGCTTAGCTGCTAAAGAATCAATGCATCATCTCTTTATTGAATGTCCTTTTGCCATCGAATGATAGATGAATTTATCTCATAACAATCAAATCCCATGGAACACCCAAAACACCATAGGAGAAATTCTTTACAAATGGAAAAAAAACTACCCCTGGCAGCACAGGAAAAATAACACAGTGAAGAGAGTCTGGGATATTCTTCCCCACAACATGCTATGGAATATCTGGCTGGCACGAAATCGGAAGGTTTTTAAGGATAAGGATTCAACTGTTAGAAGTCTTTGTACCAAGGCAAGGAGTCTTGCCCTTGAGATCATCTCAGTTAAGAACCCGAGAAGTGTAAATGTCAGTGAACTCAGCATAGAAGAACACATTTTCATTGGACACCTGTTAGACCAAAACACCAGCAATCAGAAGGGCAATGCTGCTAGCAACAAAAACAACAATGTTTCTCCTAATTGGAAGATCATGCTAAAAGAGGAAGAATTTGCAGGTTGGCTTAAAAACAACAATAAGAATTATCTCTGTTTCGATGGGGCCTCAAAGTCGAATCCTAGGGTAGCAGGGGCGGGAGGAGCTATTTTCAATGCTAATGGGGATAAAATACTCTCATGCGAGTGGGGTCTTGGCCACACTTCCAATAACATAGCAGAAGCCCTGGCCCTTTACCAAGGTCTTATCCAACTTGGGAAGCTTGGTATAGACACAGTCATGATATTGGGGGACTCAATGATAGTCGTCAGTGCAATGGTCCAGAACAGGGATCTTCCCAATGCTCTCCTTTAGCAGATTATCAGACGGTGCTAAATCTTAGGACACACCATAAAAGACGTGCGCTATTATCATGTTTTGCGATCGCTCAATAAAATTGCTAACAATCAAGCCAACAAAGCCTATGCCAGACAATTGGGCTCTCTTATCTGCAATGGCATGGAATCATTTCAGCATATACCATGATGAAGAGACCTCTGGGATCCGATCAACACCTCAGCTCACCCAATATGATAGTTTGGTCAAATATTGTCCTCATTTCACCTGTGACTAAGATCTGCATAGGGATCTCGCAGTTCTTGCTCTCCCGATTCTCCTTATCTCTTTTTGGTTCTCCCCCCACGCTCATCAATCTCCATCTTGAACTCTATCTATGCCCCTTTTCTCACCCCTATCCACATCCTTTCTGTCCCCTGCTCCGCCTTTTCGATTTCATGCCATGCCTGCTTGCCTGTGAGCTCCCTGTGGCCCACCCTTCCTGTATCTCAGACGGCCTACCTCTGTCAAGTCCGGGACTAGATAACTCTCCTGCCGCCCATCACTATGCATTATGGCAAATACACTCCCCCCGATTGCGATGATCGTATGCGGACCTGCAGCTGCATTACAATAAGACTTAACCTATCATCGCATCCGTCGCAGATTGCAAGCCGAGAAGTCACAAATCGCATCCGTCACAAATCGCAAGCCACATCGCAGATCGCATATGCCGCAGATCGCAGCCTTCCCAGAACACAGTTGTTGCAAATCGCAGATTGCAAGCCACATCGCAGATCGCATCCATCGCAGAACGCAGATCACAAGCCTGAACAGTCGACAGCGAGAAAACTGAGTCATATAAATATAGATTGAAAATGTTCTGCAAAAGTTGTTTTCTTTTGTTTCAATGTAAGGGTTTATTTCAATTCAAATTTCACCTCAAAGCCTAGAAGGCAGGAGCAAGGAGGTTTTTGTAACTGTAACTCCTACTCTCCTCATACTTATTGGCATTGTATTATGTACCTCAGGGGAATAGCCTTTTCCACCTTTTTTTGAAATACAATATAGCAACCGATGATGTTAAAAATAAAAAAAAATACTTCCAATGGAGCCATGTGCACATCAATATGATAGATAAACTGATGTGTAGGATTGCACTATATGATTTCACATGTACCTGGATTTCAAAGACCAAATGATTTGACTTTGAAAGGATCAAGAACATTTGAAGAGAATGTTGCTACAATTTAATGATTGTCTAGAACCATATTTCAATATAGTTGTGATGCCCCTAGTCCACTTGCTAATTGGGATCATCTTGGATGTCTTCTTCTTCCATGACCTTTAAATCTTCCTCTTTTTGTTGATTGTTCTCTTGAACACATGGAGGATTTGATGGTAACCATGAGGGAGCTTTCTCAATCTATGATTTTGTTGTGTGCTTTTCATCAAGTGCAGCCCATGATTCTTTGATCCTCTCTTTTGAATCATCTTTTTCTGCATGTTGTCCTTTAATGGCATCAAGGGAATCTCTTTTTTTTAATATTCTTCCTGAGCTGAGATGAATACCATTGAGATTGAAAGGAGATATTTGGAAGTTTTGTACCTTAGCATTCTAAGTGGGTTGAGCTACTTCATTGTGTGGGTTTGGAAATGGTGGTATAAGTAGTTGAGTGGGAGTGTATATTTGAGATGGATGTGGTTGGGTTTTTTTTTTGTGGTGGAGGTGAATGGTAGGGATAACATGGAGTTGGGTATGGAGGATATTGAGAAAAATATTGAGAATATTGTAGATGGTTCCCATAAGTTCCTTGTCAACCTTGTTGCCAAGATTGGTTTTGGGGTTGAGATGGCCAATGTTGCCAAGGGAAGGGTGTGTTCCAATTACTTTGAGATGGATGTTCATAAGCTTGAAATTGTGAATTAAGCTCTTGCATCATGTCAGGTTGAATAGGATGCCATGGTCCTCTTGGAGCTACATAACATAGATGCATTGGCAATTGACTTGCTCCATTGTCCTCTTGGTGAACTTCCTTCAACCTTGGTAATGAGGAGCAACATTTAACATCATGTGATTTTGCATGGACAACACAAATATTATCATCTTATTTTTGCTCATTTGTATTCTTAACATTTCTAATTGTTCACTTAGATTGCTATGAATTTTTGTTTTAAAGCTATCAAGCAAATTTCCAAGTTTAGCTTGACTTACCAATCTTGATGCTAATTGACTTACTCTTGCCCTTCCTCTTGATATGTGTTTGCATGTTTCACAAATTTATTCAAATAATAATTGGTATACATCACCTCTACTCATGAGATCAAGGAGATCAATCCACTCATCCCTAATTGTTCTAAGTAAGAGGGTTTTTAGTGTGTTGGATCCTAAATGATGTAGTTTTGCCTTCTTGGCATTACACATGAACCTCTCTATTAGATCCTCAAGGCTCTCATTTTCTCTTTGATTCATTCTAAATATTTCTTCCTTAAGATCATGATCTTTATATTTTTCTAGAAATATCTTTTGCATATCATTCCATGATCTTATTGGATTGGTCCCTAAACTCATGAACCATTTAAGAGATCTATCCTTCAATGATGCTAGAAACAATTTTAGTTTTTGAGTTTTTAATAAGTAACCATAAGATCTACAAACAATTTCAAATTCAAAGAGAAAGGTTTCCAGATCCTCTAACTTTAGACCATGAAATTTTGGAAGAAAATATGGAGGGATGTTCTTCATGTGCACACTACCATCAGTATCTTGAATGGGAAATCCGAGAGGATCTTCCTCATTTTCATCATCTCCATCCATTTCTTCTACATTCTTTGCCATCTTCTTCTTATACCTGCAAAAGTGAATGGTGATGCGTCTCTTACTGCACCACGTGATCAAATGGGGGGGTGGGTTGGTGTTGGAGATTTTTTTTTATGATTTAATGAAAACACTAATGCAATGCACTTTTATATTTTTGAAATTAAATATGCCTAAAGCAATTAATTTTTGTTTTTGCAAAAATTAAAAAGAAATGAATCAACTAGGGAAGTAAACAATGCATACTTTGACACCTCCCCAGAAACGACGCCAAAAAGTGATGAGCCTCGGTATTGTAGCAAGAATATTGCAACTCCCAAGGTTACCGACTTTTAATTATCAACCGGGGGTTTGTTCAAATTTAAGAGGTATCGGAACTATGTGTGCAGCATACAATGTGTCATTCCTTTGTTGTCATGATGTAATGGAGCGCATGTACCGAAATCAAACCCTAAACTAATTGCAGAAAATGAACTGAAATGGAAACCCTAACCTATTGCAAGAAATAAAGTACAAGGAAAGAAACATATTCTAATTGCATAAAGATCATATACTAAATGTAAAAGAAACCTAACTTAACCCTATTTATCACATGTGATGATTTAAACTAACTGAACATGGAATTTGATCTAGAGAATTCTAATTGTTGTGTGCATGAATAAATATAAAATAACTTTTTCTTTTTATCTTTTTGCTTGAAGAATGTAAATGCTAATCTTGCTTGGTTCTTTGGCATGGGAGACATGTGTGGAGGAAAAGGAGTACAATGGTTCAAATAGATTGGAGGGCAAGTAGGGACCTAATCTTGGCTTCTAGTGATGATTTTTCTCAATTCGAGCTCAAAACAGGCCACTACAAGTTTTCCTACAGGATGTCTACAGGAAGTACTAGTTCCTATAGGATGTCTACAGGATCCCCTGTTTTATTACAAAAAACAGGTCAAAATTTTAGGAAGTGGTCTAGAAGGTGGAATGGAGCTTGGGAAAGGTGGATAATGCAAGAATAAGGCATGGAGGTGGTGTACACTATCCAGAACTCAAGCAAGGGCTTCAATATGGGTAGATTTGCTCAATGGAAATGGAAATTTTGCTTATAAAACAATAATTCGGATTGAGATTTTGGCGACATGGGTGGATGAAGTTTGGATAAGGCGAATGAGGTGAGTTCTCGCTGAAACAACACATATTATTGTTTACATATATCCACAAATGTATCTATACATGGGAAATATTTATTAAATAATGAAAAATTACTAGTCTAAAAATCAAAAATTCGAGAACTAGTGAGCTAGTAAATCTATCTAATGCCTAACATGATAAGTGCAAATGCAATGGGGTGAATTTTGTTATTAAATAGAATGTTTTTGTGGTATAATGCAAGTAGAAACAACTTGATTGAAGCTCATTAGCATGCTCTAAAAAATAGCAAAAATTTGCTTCTATTTGCCACAAAGGAGTTCCAGAAATCTAGATTTGGGAATAAGCAAACTAATCCAAGCAGCTCAATGATTACTATGACCTTCCAAATATTTTCCAAGGATGAAATGATGCTTGTGACCCTACAAAAGAACTTACATTAACCATTTAACCCAATCCTATAACAAGAAATCATTAATACTAAATGCATAAATAGAAAGAAACAAGAACAAGAGATGCATGTGAATAAGAAGTGAAAAGAACAAAAAAAATGATACAAAAGGGCCCTGAGGCTCCTGGGACAGCCAAGCCCAAGGAAAATAAAATACCTTTGGAGGAGAACAAGATTTAGAAGCTGAACATGACACTAATCTTCATTATTTTCATCAATACAATTACATCCCTGCAAGGAAATACAATGGAGCTGCAAAAATAAGAGTTCTCTCCACAAGAAGACTAATCAAAATCCCCCCTGGAGGAAAATTCGTCTTGGTACTTATACAAAATTATTAGGAATCATTCCCCATGAAAGGAGGAAGCTTTCCCCACCAAAATCCCTTGACTAGTCGATCTGGTTCCCAATACTAGGAATCTGCATTAAATGGCAGGGAACACATTCCTATATTTTCTCAATCATTGGAGTTCCACAATTTGTGCCATAATTCCATAATATAATTTTGATTTATTATTTAATATTTATCCTCATGTAGTAGGGAGAAAGTCCCTAAATTATCTCCTCCTCCAAATCTTCATAATCTGCCCAATATTCTCATAATATTCCACAAAAATAAATAATATTAGGCACAAATATGAAATTATTCATAAACCTTCATAATGAACGTATTGAAGTTAAAAATACATTATATAATGCAAAAATAGAGGTTTAATATGTCGAAGGATGGTTAGATGGACCTTAATTTATGTTTAATTTAGAGGCATGGGCCTTAATTTATGTCTAATTTAGAGGCCCATCAACTGCCTCAAAAATACCTTCCTAACCAACTCTACCAATGGAAAAAACCCCCTAATCTTCCTTGCTCCAACCGTTGTTGAGGCATTCCACATAAATGCCCTAACCATACACTCCAGCCTTCGCATCCATGTCTCCTCTATGCAACCTTTGGAAGGTATTGCCCTACTAAACCATCAAGAAAAACTTTGGTGTGTCAAATACATTCTCATTAATGAAATGAGCTTCATTGGTCCTAAAATGTTTGCTCAAATTGATGAACGTTTATGAGAGGCCTTCTCATCCAATAAAAACAACCCATTTGGTTGTCGATCTATAATCCTTGTGGGGGACCTTAGACAATTTCCACCTGTTAAAGATACACCAATGATGGTAAGGGTAAAATTTCAGCTTCCGAATTTCGACTGATTGAATCTCCCGCTCCAGGTATTATATCAAGACGTTCCGTATATGAACCCCTTCAAACGGGGCTTATTGCTATTGATTCTATGATTCCTATAGGGCGTGGTCAGCGAGAATTAATTATTGGGGACAGACAGACCGGCAAGACAGCAGTAGCTACAGATACTATTCTTAATCAAAAGAGTCAAAATGTAATCTGTGTCTATGTAGCAATTGGTCAAAGAGCTTCTTCCGTGGCTCAGGTAGTTAATACATTCCGAGAACGTGGCGCAATGGCATATACCATTGTGGTAGCGGAAACTGCGGATTCTCCCGCTACATTACAATATCTCGCCCCTTATACAGGAGCAACTTTGGCTGAATACTTCATGTATAAAAAACAACACACATCAATCATTTATGATGATCTCTCCAAACAGGCACAAGCTTATCGACAAATGTCTCTTCTATTAAGAAGACCACCTGGCCGAGAAGCTTATCCGGGAGATGTTTTCTATTTGCATTCCCGTCTCTTGGAAAGAGCAGCTAAATTAAGTTCCCAGTTAGGTGAGGGGAGTGTTACTGCTCTACCAATAGTTGAGACTCAAGCTGGAGATGTTTCAGCTTATATTCCCACTAATGCAATTTCCATTACCGATGGACAAATATTTTCATCGGCCGATCTATTCAATGCCGGGATCCGACCTGAAAAGGCTTTCTACATATGCATCGTCCCAAGTAACAGTATTTTATCAGCTGTAGCGAAAAAACTCTCATAGGAGCCTGAATATGAATAGATAGAGCCTAAATATTCAGTATGTAGGCATGTCTCATGGCAATGCTCTTTGGTGGAGCTTTGATAATGTTGTCACATTTTCCACAATATTTTGCCAACAAGTTACAAGCCCTGAGTAGATTTCATTTCGCCAACTCCTCTCCAACCTTCACAATGCAACCCCCACATTGGATGATTGGAAACTTCTCATGGTGCGCGTTCAAAATCCAATATTCCATAAAACGAGCTGAAAACATTCGCCAATTCTATGCACCTCTATGCAACTAATGAATTTGTTATGCTACACAATAAAAACATGCTCAAAAAAATAAACCTACTAATTGCACATTGTTATGTCGAGCAAAGGAAACAAATGACCTTCTCCAACCAAGAAGATGAACAACTTGCTGCGAAAGTGCTTCTCTGCATTGGTCAACATATCATTCTAACAAGAAACTTTTGGGTTGAAGCAAGCCTTGTGAATGGTTTGCTTGGGAAGTTTCTACTATTCATTACGCACCTGGTTCTCGGCCTCCAAAACTCCCATCATTTGTTGTGGTCGATTTCATGCACTACAAAGGTCTAGCATGGGATGCCTCAAATCCAAAATATGTGCCCATCACCCCCATAACAATGTGTTCTCGCAGACAAATGCCCCTTTGCATGGCATGGGCTCTAGCAATCCATAAGTCGCAAGGCATGACACTACAAAAAGCAACAATCAACATTGGCAACTTTGATCATATGGGCCTAACATTCACAACCATATCTAGAGTTAGATCATTGGTTGATATTTACATCTTTCCAACTTTATCCTTCACGCGCTACACAGGCATGCAAGAAAAGCCTTACATACTTCGTAGGAGAAAATAAGAAACATACCTTGCGTCCAAATTTGTGAATCAAACTACTTGAAGACATTCTCTTTTTGGTTAATTTTATTCCTTTTCATTTCACTTGCACATGTTTCATCTATTCTCTCCTGTTAACACCTTCAAATATCTATGTTTTTTTTACCTATTTTATTTCTACTATACTTTCACTTTCAAAAGGTTCGTCATATTTTTTCTTTATGCTTGCCTTTTTAGTTAATCAATGTATACATGTTCACTTACACACTAGAAGAATCCAGACTTAGCCAGCAATGTGATTGTATGTTCACATGTTGTGGCTAACAAGAGATGAATTTCATTGACTTGAGCGGTCAAAATAAATTCTTAGTAGAGAGGGTTGGATCTCTCGAAAATTATCTTTACTCCAATTATTGTAATAATTAGAATATTTTATTATTTTTAGAATAGGAGATAAGTTGTTAGTATAGGTGTGTGTCAGAGCTTGAGAATAGGGATTTAATGGTTGAGTTGATAAAAATAGAGATTGAGTTGTCAATGCAGTTAGGATAGGATTTGATTCATAAAAGGAAAGAATGTAATGACAGAGAGATTAGATGATCGAGAATAGAGTGAGTAAGCGAGAGTTTGAGTGAGAGATAGGGTTTGAGATTGAAACAGAGGTCAGAAAAAATGTTGTAATCGAGCCGAGAGGGCCAAGACTCTGTCATTTCCATTTTGTTGAATAATTGATTGAAGTGTGGTATGGACGCATTGTTCTGGTGCATAAATTCATTTGTAGCTGTGTATTGGCGTTCTGGACCCTAATCGGGTATATTTCTTTGTTTAAACACTTTATTTATAAATCACAGCCGATTAGTGTTAATGATTAATATTGAGCTTAAGCGTTAAACTTTCCTTAATCGTCTTTATTAAAATTGTGAATTAGGCACGTGGTAGTATTCGATAAGTGGGAAGTGGTACCTCGCGCGCCCTAAAGGTGGTAAGCAGGATTCCTAAATTTCACATCATTAGCCTAAGTGGGTGACACGTAGCACGAGAAACGCTCTCGACTTGATATCGGTCATGCAAGAATCTGCATTAGATTGCGCAACAGTTGTTCGATTGGACGGGTCACATCGAGGTGGAGATCGTCTGGGTTAGTTGGTGAGCAGACGACGTGCTATCTGGTGGATCTGGAGAAGTGAGATCAAAGGCGCGGATTGAAGTGCTTGATATAAGGAGAATTCAACGAGGGAACGACAGTGATTGGTCAGATAAGCGAGACCCTCAGGGGGAAAATCCACGTACAGAATTTGTTTGTACACAGCTGATTGGTTACAAAGTTAACCAGTAGTCTAATTCTAGACTACCACCGCATTTTGTCAACCTCCTATGTCGTTTTGGTATCATATCACAAAGATTAAGTTTTGCTATGGTAAACATGCCACCGAGTATAGAAGGAGGCATAGGTCGAGGGATACATGTAGCAAATGCAGTTCTGCTGGATGAAATTAGAAATCTGCGTACAAGGATAGAGACAATGGATACTGCTCAGAGGAGAGAACCTGATGAAGGAGATGCCAATGCTATAGAAGAATCTTCTAAGGAAGAAGAAGAGGATGAAAGTGAAGCTACCAAAGTTATCAAGATATTGACCAAAGCAAGTGGAAGACCAAAGGTGGAAATACCTTTGTATGACGGTAATCTCAATGTAGAAGAGTTGATGGACTCGACCAGTTCATTAGACAAGTATTTTGACTATGAGAAGGTTGATGATAAAAAGAACGTGAAATTTGCAGTTACCAGAATGAAGGGTCATGCAACTATCTGGTGGGATGAATTAAAAACATCCAGAGCAAGAAAAGGGAAGTCCAAGATCAAACAATGGGATAAAATGGTGAGTAGATTGAGAGCTAAATTTATGCCAAAAGATTATCAGTTAAATATTTTCAGACAGTTACAAAATTTGAGGCAAAAAGGAATGACTGTCAAAGAATACACAGAAGATTTTTATAAGCTGAGCATGAGAGTGAGACATGCAGAGGATGATGTAGAAAAGGTAGCCAGATACATAAATGGATTGAGATATGACATACAGGATGAAATCAGCTTGTTGAGTCTGAAGACAATTGAAGATTCCTATCAAGCAGCTTTGAAGGCAGAAGAGAAGATGTTGAGGAAGCAAAATCAGAGGAATAGAGGAAAAAATTCAGCAAGAGGTAGAGGAATGACCAGATCAAGATTTCAGCACCCTGAGGGTGAAGCGGGAGGTTCAAGTGGTAGACCACCAAAGAGAGGAGAATTTAGTAGAGGAATATTTTCACCTAGAGGAAGAGGCCGAGGAAGAGAAATTCGGTGTTACACATGTGGAGAATGGGGACATGGATCATGGGACTGTCCTCATAATAAAGTAACAAATCAAAGGAATGTGAATGTGGCTGAGGCAAGGGAAGAAAAACCTCAAATTGCAAACAAGGAAGAATCACCTGAAGTAGGAGAATCCTTGTTGTTGAAAAGGGTATTGCTTAAGGCAGAGAAAGAGACAGGAGAACCAGCTCAGAGAAAGAGTTTATTCAGAACTACATGCAAGTCCAAAGGAAAATGTTGTAAAGTGATAATTGATAGTGGAAGCATTGATAACCTTGTTTCTACAGAAATGGTGGACAAGTTAGGACTAGTGAAAACAATACACCCTACTCCTTACAAAGTATCATGGCTGCAAAAAGGACATCAGCTTATTGTGACAGAAAAATGCAAGGTAGAGATACAGATTGGTACTTATAAGGATGTGATATTGTGTGATGTAATGCCAATGGATGTATGCCATGTGTTGTTGGGAAGACCTTAGCAGTTTGATCAGAAAGTTATTCATGATGGGAGAAGAAATACTTACACTCTAGAGAAGGATGGAAATAAACACACACTGCTGCCATTGAAGGATGAAGCAGGAAAAGAAGCGCCTGGAAATAGTGTTATGCTGATGAGTGGGAAAGAATTGCTGCAAGAAGTCAAGAAGGATGAATAGATGCATTTTGCTATCATAAGGAGACCTAAGGTAATTTTAACTTCCACAAACTTAGATGATTTATCTGAAGAAATCAAAACTTTGTTGAATGATTTTGTTGATATTATTGTGGATGAGTTGTCAAATACATTACCACCCATCAGGAGTATTAGCCATCATATTGATCTAATACCTAGAAAAAGTTTGCCAAACAAAGCAGCATACAGGTTAACTCCTCAAGAAAATGTAGAAGTTGGAAGACAAGTACAGGAACTGATGGATAAGGAATTAATGAGAGGGAGTCTTAGTCCATGTGTTGTACCAATAGTACTCAGTCTAAAGAAAGGTGGTGAATGGCGCATGTGTACAGATTCCAGAGCCATAAACAAGATTATTATCAGGTATAGATTTCCTTTTCCACGCATGGATGATTAGATGGATTGTTTAAGTGGGTCAAAGTATTTTTCTAAAATAGATCTAAAGAGTGGATATCATCACATAAGGATTAGAGAAGGAGATGAATGGAAGACTGCATTTAAAACAAATAATGGGTTGTATGAATGGTTAGTGATGCCTTTTGGACTCAGTAATGCACCTAGCACATTCATGAGATTAATGAATGAAGTCTTGAAGGAATATGCAAGAAAGTTTGTCATTTTTTATCTTGATGATATTCTAGTTTTCAGTAGAAGCAAAGAAGAACATCTGGAGCATCTTAAGTTGGTTTTAAGAACTCTGCAGAAAGATAAACTGCTAATAAATCTGAAGAAATGTAGTTTCATGAAAGAAGAATTAATCTATTTGGGATTTGTAGTTTCTAAAGAAGGTTTGGAAATGGATCTAGAGAAAGTCCAAGCAATTTGGAACTGTCCTACTCCAAGAAACATATTTGAGGTAAGAAGCTTTTATGGTCTTGCAAGCTTTTATAGAAAATTTATCAGAAGTTTTAGTCAGATTTGTGCACCAATTATTGAAACAATCAAAGAGACTAATCAGCCATTCAAGTGGACAAAAGCAGCAGACCGAAATTTTAAGTTGATGAAGAAGAAAATTACAGAGAAACCATTTTTAGCTTCACCTGATTTTGGGAAAGTTTTCCAAGTTGAAACTGATGCTAATGGAGTTGCAATTGGAGCAATTTTGAGTCAGAAACAAAGACCAATAGCTTACTTTAGTGAGAAACTAAATGAAGCTAAGAAGAAGTATTCTTCTTATGTTAAAGAATTTTATGCTATTGTGCAAGCTTTAAAAAAATGGAGACATTATTTGCAACCAAAGGAGTTTGTATTATATTCTGACAATCATGCATTACAATTCATAAACAACTAGCCAAAATTGAACCAGAAACATGCCAAGTGGGTAGAGTTTTTACAGAGTTTTACTTTTGTGATAAAACACACAAGTGGTAAGTTGAACAAAGTTGTTGATGCTTTGAGCAGGGTAAATTTCATTGTACAAGAATTAAGAGTTGGTGTTGTAGGATTTGAAGAAATGGTTGATATGTATAAAGATGATGCAGAATTCAAAGATATTTATGCAATTGTAAAAAATCCAATAGTTCATAACAAAAGTCAGTGGTTAGATTATCTTATCCAAGGAGGTTTACTGTTTAAAGGTAACAAATTGTGCATTCCCAAATGTTCTATGAGGGAAAACATAATCAAGGAGAAACACAGTGGAGGATTATCTGGTCACTTTAGACAAGACAAAACCTTTGCTCAAGTAAATGCTTTTTACTATTGGCCAAAGATGCAAACTGATGTTAAGAAATTTGTTGAGAAGTGCAGAATCTGTCAACATGCTAAAGGGAGAAGCCAAAATACATAATTGTACCAGCCATTTCCAATACCAAACCTGTTGAAAATGAAACAAGATGATGGAGCTTAGTGGAAAGGAGTCGCCTTCACTAAGTGGGCCCGCAGGCTATTTTTGGCGCAAAGTCTATTTTTAGACATATGGATCATGGTCTATGAGTTGCAGGATGCTATTCGTGGATGATTGGTCATGTTGGTAAAAATAGATGGACTTCTATTTTTAGACATATGGGCGGTTTCTATTTTTAGACTGCCAGGCTAAAAATAGAACAGTCGAATATTATTGTCTCATAATAATATTTGGACTATAAACATTATATTATCCTCTTGGAGCACTTCAGTTTGAGCTACAGATGTGGCACATGCAGCTGTCAGAAGGAAATAAGCTTTTCTTGTGGGTCAGTTGAGCTATTGCATGCAGGACTTCAGTTAGAACTCATGTAATTGAGTTTGGTGGAGTTGATGGAGTTGTGTTCAGTTTGACTTGGTTGAACTAGTTGTATTTTAGTCTAACTAAAGAATACACTAGTGATGAGTTGTGTGAATTAAATATTAATTAATTCACTAATTATTAACTCATAAAGCAACTAAAGAATACATCAGTTAACTCAGTGCATGTACAGTTCAGTGGAGACAGGTGTTAGAGGTTGATATTGCTATCAGTTGTGACTATAGTTGTGCATGAGATTTGCACATGCATGGATGGAGATTGCCCATGAGGCTTGCGTAGTATACCAAGGGAATTATTTTGTACAGAGTGGATGATTTCTCTTGCAGATTGCGCAGTGGAGGCAGGCAAAGCAGTGAAGGAGATTTGAGCTATGATTAATCAGATCTGAGCTAGTTTTGTGTGTAACAGGTGGAGATAGTGCTGGATACTTGTGAGGAGTATTGTACTATGTATTGTTACATGTTCTCTATCATTATAATATACAGATAGTGTGGGGTTTTCAGCGATATGCTTTCCCCAGGTTACATACTGTGTTAATGTGTGCATGCGATTGATGTTTCATGGTTTTTAATGCTGCTAAATTGATGATCAACATAGAGGAGGTTATGTATTGTGCATGTATTCCGCAATAGCGTATAATCGGGATAATCTCTGTGAATAAGTGATTAATTATTCAAAATTTCTACAAAACCGACCATGGGATGCAATTAGTGTGGACTTTGTTTTGGGGTTACCTACAACTCAAAGAGGGAATGATTCCATTTATGTTGTGGTAGATAGATTTTCCAAAATGGAACATTTCATTGCATGTAAAAAGACTAGTGATGCAACACATATTGCTAATTTGTTTTTTCTGAGGTTGTAAGGTTACATGGATTGCCTGTAAGTATTGTATCTAATAGGGATACAAAGTTTGTTGGGCATTTCTGGAGAACTCTTTGGAAGAAACTAGGTGCCAACCTTAGTTTCAATTCAGCATATCACCCTCAAACAGATGGACAAACCGAAGTGGTAAACAAAAGCTTGGGAAACATATTGAGAAGTTTAGTGTATAACAATCCTAAGCAGTGGGATTTAGCACTTGATCAAGCTGAGTTTTCTTATAATGACACTCCAAACTGAAGTACTAGGATGAGTCCATTTCAGATTGTTTTTGGAATGAATCCAAGAGGTGTGTATGAACTCAGAAATTTGGGTAAATAGGAGACAAGAAGTGCAAAAGCTGAAGAGTTTGCAGAGCAGATGCAGAGACTACAAGAAGATGTCAAAGATAGATTGTAGGAAAGCAGTGGTAAATACAAACAAAGAGCTGATATGAATAGGAGAGAAAAAGAATTCCAAGTGGGAGATCTAGTGATGGTATACTTGAGAAAAGAGAGATTTCATGTTATGACTTACAATAAACTAAAGATGAAAAAGATAGGACCATGCAGAATTGTGAGGAAGTTTTCAACTAATGCTTATGAAATTGAATTGCCAGAAGGGATTGGAATATCACCTATCTTCAATGTTACAGATTTGTATCCATACAAGGAGACAGATTCAGAGCTACAGAAGGAACCTGCAGGAGATGAAGTTCAAACTTTAAATTGGGAAGAACAAATGCCAAAGATAGTCAAGAAAGAGGTGGAAGCTATTTTGGAGAAAAGAGTATCCAAAAGAACCAGAGGACAAGTTTATTTTCAGTATCTAGTCAAATGGAAGGGACAACCAATGGAGGATGCTAGTTGGATAACAACAATATAATTACAAAAGTATGGAGTCGAGCCTAACAGTTTGTTGAACGATTCTTTTTTTCCCTAGGAGTTTGATGCAGGAGCATCCAGACTTAGCCAACAATTTGGTTGTATGTTCACATGTTGTGGCTAACAAGAGATGAATTTCATTGACCTGAGTGGTCAAAATCAATTCTTAGTAAAGAGGGTTGGATCTCTCAAAAATTATCTTTACTCCAATTATTGTAATAATTAGAATATTGTATTATTTTTAGAATACGAGATAACTTGTTAGTATAGGTGTGTATCCGAGCTTGAGAATAGGGATTTAATGGTTGAGTTGATAAAAATAGAGATTGAGTTGTCAATGCAATTAGGATAGGATTTGATTCATAAAAGAGGACAGAATGTAATGACTTAGAGATTAGATGATTGAGAATAGAGTGAGTAAGCGAGAGTTTGAGTGAGAGATAAGGTTTGAGATTGAAACAGAGGTCAGACAAACTGTTGTAATCAAGTCGAGAGGGCCAAGACTCTGTAATTTCCATTTTGTTGAATAATTGATTGATGTGTGGTGTGGACGCACGATTCTGGTGCAGAAATTCATTTGTAGTTGTGTATTGGAATTCTGGAACCTAATCGGGTATTTTTCTCTGTTTACATACTTTATTTATAAATCACAATAGATTAGTGTTAATGATTAATATTGAGCTTAAGTGTTAAACTTTCCTTAATCGTCTTTATTAAAATTGTGAATTAAGCACGTGGTAGTATTCAATAAATGGGAAGTGGTATCTCGTGCACCCTAAAGGTGGTAAGCGGAATTCGTAAATTTCATGCGATTAGCCTAAGTGGGTGACACATAGCAAGAGAAAACTACTTTTCTCGCGCACTCTCGATCTGATATTGGTCACTCAAGAATCTGCGTGAGATTGTGCGACAGTCGTTCGATTGGACAGGTCACATCGACGGTGGACATCGTCTGGGTTAGTTGGTGAGTGGATGGCGCGATATCTGTTGGATCTAGAGAAGTGAGATCAATGGCATGGATTGAAGTGCTTGATATAAGGAGAAGTCAACGAGGGATCGACAGTGATTGGTCAGATAAGTGGGACCCTCAAGGGGAAAATCCACGTATAGAATCTGTTTGTGCACAGCTGATTGGTTACAAAGTTAACTAGTAGTCTGATTCCATACTACCAATGCATTTCGTCAACATCCTACATCACACACTTTCCCTTCACTTGCACACATAAAAGGATCCACAATATGTTTCTCAGCTCTACACATTTTTCCAACAAATATATGAACAAGAGGCTTCTCTTTTGGATATGAAGACACACTTCCTACATTCTCGTACTGTGCCACCATACCAGATGCATCCAACTCTCCAACTACTTAAAAGGATTAAAGCTTTCATGCATGTCCTCGTCCATGTACATGAAAGGATGCAAACAAGCAATTACAAGTATATTATCTCAATCACGTCCCAAATATAAATATCAAATGGTGTTGTAGATGCCACACATCATCTTGTATTTAAAACTAGGAATTTTCCCTAAATGAAAAATTAGACAAAACAACATGCACTTTGGTTGAAGGACTTCAACCTTTTTTTTGCCAATCCACTACATGCTTCTGCTTTTATAGAAAACAATACATGTTGTTTCGTCAAATTTTACTCACTTTACAGTAACTTATATAGAAAAGTCCCATACTTACATGGACATTCGTACTACCCTACTGTCCCTGGTTCCTTGTCTATTTGCCAATTTTTTTTGCATGATTGAATAGAATATGTGTGTATGATTTTTCATGTGAAATATAGGCAACAATTATAGTGTGGAAGTTGATATGGAATAGAGCATACTGCCCAACAATTTTCTTATCCACCCATTAATCTGAATGCATTTCCAGTGAACCTCTTCTACTGTACATTTCACTTTAAATGGTAATTAAGAGGGTTCTATGCACATGTGTACTCTTTCTTGAAAATATATTGTTGCATGGATATGTTGCAAAGATTACTATGAGTACTTAATTCTATAGTCTTTCACAACACTCTGAATGTATTTTTGACTTATCACAGTGAGTTTTAGCTTTTGTGATATAGCCACGAAAGTACTATGCAAACCAAATTTCCCCATGTTTTGCTTCTAATGACAACCTTCTCCCTACTTTCTTGCTACTTCATTATTAATGCAACATGCAGCCATGTTCAATCCTGATTAGTTTTATATGTGAGGTATCACACTTAGTTTCAACTTTTGTGACTTTGCCTTAATTATGCGAGATGGAACCATGTCCAACCGTTATCAATTTTACCCTAAGGTGCCACATTCAGTTTTAACTTTTCTAATTCAGCCATTAGAGGACCATTCACACCAAATTTGCATGCCAAAAGAACACTAATATCATGCCCCAAGAATAAAATACTTCCTTTGCAGGTTTGATATGGTGCATGTTTTGCTGCAAATGACTCTGGTCTCTTCATGCTTATAAATGCAAAATGGATTATGGAACCATGTTCAATCCTGATAAGAATGAGTACCAATTGTAAATATGGATTCAAACAGTAAAGTGCAACACTTTTGTTTATGAGGTATCACACTCAACTTTAGCTATTCATTATTATTGATGCAAGATGGAACCATGTTCAACCCTGATAAGAATGTATTAAGTCACAACTAGATTGTTGATTGAGACAGTCAAGTAAGTAGTTTTATCCCTCAGGTATGACACCCAGTTTTAGCTTTTGTGATCTGCCCTTCAAAGAACTATTCAAACCAATTTCTTTGAGATCAGAAATGCTAATACCCTGCCAAAGAAGAAGATAGCTCCTTTGTAGTTTTCATATGGTCAATGTTTTTGTTGCAACTTACTCCTTTGATTGTAATGACATTTTTGTTGCTTTTGGTTATTTTGATGAGTTTTTTAGACATATTTTATATTATGTATGTTGGTGTGTTTCATTGCAACCTTTCAAACAGTTGATTTCGCTCATGTCCATTAAATTTTTCTAATATTTCATCTTATACATGATCTAACAGATGATATAAAAATCATTTGAATAGGTTTCCAGTTTCAAACCAAAGAATAACAAATTAAATTTAAATATGATTTATTTGGCCACTTGTTAAGCTGACTGGAGTGATTAGGCAGATTGGGATTGGAATCTAATGGTTTTGTTTAGTATTGTTTCAATAGCTTTCATTTTGTTCCTATTCGTGTGACCACAATCAAAGAACTCAAAACTCACAACATTATCTATGATAAACTCGAGAGTAATGGTTGGATTACAGATTCTATGTCTTGACAATGTTGAAAAGACATGGATTAGGAATGTTGAAAAGGTAATGGTACGCTCAATGGATCGATTATAAAAGTATGAAATTGATTGAATGTCGTTGATTATTAATCCTCAGCTTGATACAAGAAATGGCTATATATTTATATAACACTCCATCCAATACAACAATGATGTTATCAAACATGATTGACCCAATTGAGAAGGTAGCAATATATGGGAATCCAATAAAAGGTTTTTCATTCTTTGTAACCAGCTTGCCTCAAGTGAGTAAATAGGTTACTTATGTTGTCCCCATAATTTTTTTATATAATTGCAATCAAAGTGATATGTGCATATCTCTTTTTGGGCTTCATATAAATTACGAATTTGTTGTTGCAAATGCTGGGAGTGTTTATTGTCAGCTATATGGATGGTTTTCAGGTGCAAGTTCATGCTCACAAGGATTATATTGATGTTGATATTCTTGTCAAGTGTTTCATGGAAGCCACAAAAAAAAAAAAAAAAAAAAAATCCCAGTTTCATTACAACATATAGATGTCAAGCCTTATATGATATTTGTAATCTTTTGAACAATGCATGTAGTTGTAAGACTTGTGTCATACTATAACTGAATGAAAGACAGAGTTGAGCTGAAATTCTGATACTAGGGTAACATGGTGAAGTGCAACTTTTTAATTCAAACTAAAATTTATTTCTTTGTGACTACTTGTCTGTTGTCGAATTTTGACATAAATTCCAAGTGTTTGCTTTATCTCTGGTTTCAAGATCTTGATTAAAAGAAGGGAGCTGTGGGAGGTGTAAGAAAATTAGTTTTTGATGTTGTGACCTGAATGATACAAGAATTAACTAGAAATTGGAACATGAATCTTTGTCATTTTGCTCCATCTGGTTCCTCATAGGTTTGAGCTCAGTGGTCTCCATGGTAGATGATTCAGTTTGATGTGATCCTATTTCTAGCTCTGAAGTAGTTGAAGCTTTATTGACCTAGTTACCTCATTGGATTCTTGTGGCATGATTTGATGTTTCGTTGACATAAATTGTTCCAAATATGTTAGGCATTAAAAAAATCAATACAGAGGAATGTAATTGTAGTGGATTGTGGACAAACTCTAAAAGCCCTATATATTTGCAGTTTTCAGATGTTTTCTTTAATGAACTTGGTACTATATCACATATTTTCGCTTATCTTTCCCTGCAAGGATGTTTACAACATGAAGTTAGCTTTCAAATACTACTTATTGGCAATTTTTTCATTATTATTTGAAGTTATATTTCCTCATGTAAACTTCCTCTGCAATTTTCATGGTAAAAAAATATGTTTCTACATCATGTTGTAAAGGTGACTAACAAATAAGGCCTTGATCTTAAAATCTAGAACTGGAAGTTTATGCCTAGCTTCATTTCGTCCAAAATCATTTTATCTTCCAAACAACCATTGATGTAAAGATATCGTCGAAGTTGCACTAGTCTCATAAGATAAGCTTCTACAAAAATTTCAAAGCTGGGTAGGATTTTTTCCTTTGCTGCCGCAACAACCTATATGTAGGTTGTCTCGAAATTTGAATGAAACAAAACCAACAAAATTTGAGCTCAATGTACATGAGTATGTGTTGGAAATTCCAACAATACTAAGAGGGGGGGGGGGGGGGGGGGGGGGGGGGTTGGTGGGTGGGGGTGAATCAGTATTATCAAATCAATAATCTTTTCATTTCCATTATCAGATTCATATACGCTACTTCAATTAAGGCAAACCGCGTGTATACGCAACTGTGTTTAATGCAACTAGCGTATATCCAGTAAACTTATGATTCATTTAGTTGATATTTAATGAGTGCATCAGAACATTATTAACCATATAAACAGCAAAAAGGTGCAGTAAAAGAGAACAGATCATCACACATAAGAAGCACACATGAACACCATGATGTAAGGTGGAAACCCAATGTGGGTGAAAACCACCTGCTGCAATTCGTCTCTATATTCTTTTAATAAGAAACTTCTTCTTACAATATTTCTATGCTGGTGCAGTATTATACCAATACGCAAGCTTCTACCTGCAGAAGGCTACAAGCTTCTCTCATTCTCCAGCTTCTCCTGGAAGGGAGCTACAACCCCCTTAGCTCTTGTACTAGCTGATGTACTAGTACATAGGTGCTGGCCTACAGAAGGCTACAACCTTCTTTCTTCCTCCAGGTACCATGCTTCATATATTTTCAGACTAGATACTCATGGAACACAACATCATAATCTGAAGGCCAAGTTTCATCCAATTTTCATACTGGACCCATCAATAATATTGAAGCACAAAATCAATCACCACTTGCATCATCAATCTCTGAATTACCCAACCTTGAATAACTGAAACCCTGTCAACAAAAACACAGTCACCAGAACATAGAGCAGAACACAGAACTCTACAACAATATTCAGAGCCAACTGTATCATCAAAAATCATGCATCAGAGTGTATATGCTACTTGTAAGAGCCAAACCAGCGTGTATACGCAACTTCACCAAAGCGAACCAATGTATATGTCATCAAATACTTACTTATAAATTCGTTGCACTTCCCAACTTCAAACATACCCAGATCATTACATACAAAAGGATAATATGTGTGATAGCAACCAGATCTAGTCCATCAGATCACATGAAGATAAGTCATTATGATCTTGATCCATTATTAGATTTCATCCATCAACACTGAAGCTAATCACAATCAACCAATCTGAATATGCAAAATACTGTCACCAGTAAACAGTCACTAGAACTCAGACTTTGCATCAACAACCAGAACTACCTGTAACTTCAAACATCATAGTTCATATGGTATACGCTACTTAGATGTATCTAACCTGCGTATATACGCACTTTTATCAAAGTCAACCAGCGTATACATCTGTAAATATTCATTCATAATTTGCAGCTATTCCAGACTTGAGTTATACCCAGATCATAATATTTATAGAACATTACATGTGTCAGTATACAGATCAAGAATAAGCATGATAAACCATAGAGATGATCCATTCCAAGCCATAAGATCCCGATCCATCATTAGATCTTGTCCTCCATCAATCGCTGAGATTCCTCCTTGGCTCAAATCAAGTAAAGCATTATCAACCCATAACCTGCATATTGGATCTCACACTTCATCAGATATATGAGACTTTCTCAGTGCATTTGCCTAATGATCTTCTCCTCCTTTTATAGTCTTAGGCCTTATTCAATACCATTGTCCAAAACCACTTAGAAGCAATACCTTGGAGGTCAATACTTCGGTCAAGATACCTTGGATCAAAACCATGGGTCAAAATGCCAGGGACCAAATACCATGACCAAAACCAAGTTTTCCAACATGTACGCGCTTTTCCTTGCATGAAAGTGTGTGTATACGCATACGCTTCTTTTGTTCAAGGAACCTGCGTGTCTACGTGGGTTGGTCAAGGTGAACCTGTGTATACCTTGTTTTCTTCATTCTGTGTACCCTGAACTGTAATTCAATATTGTTAACCTGTAGTACTTTGATCTTCATCATCAAGGACAACATCTATATCATAATGTTAACTTGCTGCACTGCCATTGTACACCTTTGAACTTCCCTTCATCACATCTGTTAACACAACTACCATGTATTAATGTCACATCTGATATCTGTTGTGTAGATTCATCTAGTTACCATGTATAGGTGAGTTGTTCTGCTACAAGTGGGTTGCCATCAAGTACAACACATGCATCATAATGCCAAAAATCTCCCCCTTTGGACTTGATGACAACAACACCAAGTCACTCTCCCCCTTTGACATCAGGGGAAAAGGGCGGACCAATATCTTCTCCCCCTAAGAGCAGAAGACTTTCATATCAGAATAGCTGAATATTAATCATGCTCCGCCTAGGCACATGCTAAATTCATTGATTGAACTCCCCCTTTGTTCACGCTAAGATGTACTGTATCATCCATGCTCCCCCTGAGCACATGCAGAGTCTGCACATATTTTCAAGAAAATAACATGACTCTATAACTCAACTATGTGAGTTTGACCTTCCTATCATCAATGACTCATACATACTTCCATTCTCCCAACCAAGTGAGGATAAAATTGACTCATCCACCCAACTAAGTGGAGATATACCAGATACCAATTGTTTATACATGACTGAAATATTACATCATCCTTCCCATGCATAGTGGGGGTACAAATTACATCATATGACCAAAAGGGATTCATCAACCGACTACAATAGACAAAGTCAAACTATTACATCATGGGTCTTGATATGACCTTTACATCGAATGATATACATGAAATTTATAACAGAGACCAAACATCTAAACAAGACCATGATAGTCATCAGCAGCTATCATACAGAATGTATGGTCTGCTCCATAAGCATCTATCAACAGCATCCAGACCAGCAACCTGTATATGTCCATTAGTGTAGATATCATCAACCTGTAACAAGGTATGTCTGCATATAGATATCAACTCATCCTTTTGAACATTATCATAGCCTTCCATGAATGAATTCTGCATATGTCATACAAGATCATTCACATTATATCATATGTGAAAAACACCATAGTCATCACATCATCATCAAGATCTGCATGATCTTTTATACCATCCATGTATCATCACTCGGGAACATCCCACATCTGATAAGCATCAATCAACATATGTGAGTATCAACCCATCATCATATAAGTAAGAACTTATCATCATCATGTCTCCAACGATGCAGCTTTGAGTAATCATCCATGTATCCAGCATAGCACTATGTATCTAGCAAACCTTGAGCTCAAGATCTTTTATCAAAATTTCTTGATATCATCAACAGTAACAATCCTCATCCATGTGAGAGCCAAGAACTATAGGAATCCTGCATCATAACTGTATTATATGATCTTTATGCATCTTTGAAGGCATGACAACAGCAGCATATGAGTGGCTCATCATCAAATAATGAAGTTGTGTATTCAAGCTTTGTACTTCTCCTTATCCTTATGAAGATCACCGTGTAAGAAACATATATTCATCATCAGAGAATCATACACAAATCTGATCTGAACACCAACTATGTAACCCCAATAATTATATGAGATTTAGTCATGGGCAACTCATAACCATATCATAGCAAGATGTATCATTTAGCCATATAAGCATCATCACTAAGGACTTCTAACCATAATGCCAACAATGTATTATTCAAAGTATATGCTCCTCCTAAACCTGTGCCATCTGTTCACTGTTAGATCTGATCATGCACATATCAGCAAGAAGTATCAAGGCATCATCAACAATTAGATATACATCAAGTTAACTTGTGAGGACCAAAATCAACATCTTATGAGTATCAATATATTTCCACACATTATCAGCAGATTGTAATCATCATCATACAGAGAAATAATTGACTGAACCATATCAGATCCTTTTTCCTGAATCTGTCCCATTGCTTTTTCTCAAATTAACTTGCGTATGAGATTTAGAACACTGAAGTTTCACACTTTCAGTTCCCTCTGAGTCTATCATGTCTGTACATCGTGTTGTGCCACATCTTTCTGACTGTACTTCCTTCTTCTTCCATATCTTCAAGTGTGATGATGGTGCCTGTACTTTGTTCCTGCAATCCTTTTCTATATGTCCAAGCTTGTTACATGCATAACATCTCATATGTTTCATATTCCTTCTATAGCAGTCAATGGCTTTGTGACCAAACATATTGCAAGCAAAACAATATCCCTTAAAGTACCTGGAACGTGATGATCTTTCTGTGTGATGGTCTTGAACCATTCTTCTTCTGCATCTGGCTACAACATGTCCAAAATTATGGCATACATAACATTCAACATTATTCATTTGAGGAAATAACCGACTATCACTTCCATAGTTAGGAGCAAAAGATTTTCTTTGAAGAATTTATTCCCTTGGTTGATGATGGGATTGACCTCTCATTTCCTTGTTGATCATTTCAGATTTTGCATTAGAGTTCCTTGTCTTACTTTGTGAACTAGATTCACCTTCAACAGATTCATGAAAACCAAGACCAGTTTTGATAGCAGGAGACCTTTGAATTCTAAGAATATCATCCAAGATCTTAGTACTGTCTTGAAATGGTAAGAGTTTATCCTTTTCTTCTAATTTATCTGTTAGAATATTTACCTCAGCCTGATGTTGCTCTTCCTTTTCAAGATATTGCTTCTTGATGATTCCTTCAGCTTTTCTTCCTTCTTCCAACTGATGTCTTAATTCAAGAACTTCGTTTTCTTGTTTTTCAAGAGCTTGGAGTAGTTCTTTATTTTGCTTTTTTGATTCTTCAAGATCTTCTTTTAGCGAGAGGATCTTAGCTTCAAGACTTTCATAGTAACTAGATCTATCTCTGAGTTTCTTGATCGTTGTGCTCCTTTCATTTACTTCATTTCTTAGTGATGTCACTTCATCTTGTAGCTTCTGACATTGATCTTCCTTTTCCTTGAATTGCTTCCTTACCTTGTTTCCTTCCTGTAGTTGAGCTTTTAGTTTGGTAGCTTCTTCTTTGGAGGCACATTCCCTTTTGTCCGCAAGCCTTTTAAATTCTGCCTCTATTTGATATCTTTCTTGCTCACCCATAAGAGCAAATTCAGTTGTTTTGCTATCACTTTCATCATCTTCAAATGGATGGAGAAATGCATCACCATAGGATAACAAATTCATACCTGATAGTTCTTTTGCTTGTTCATCTTCATTCTGAGGTGATTCTAAATCCGAAGTGTTGCTTCCACATATTCCCCAATCGATTCTCCCACTGTCATAGTTCCTCTGATATGTCTTGTTCTTCTTAGGTGTTTTCTTCTTTAGCTTCTTTCCCATTGTTCTACAGATCTCCTTCAAGCGATCAAGCTTCTACCAAAGGACCTGCTCTGATATTAATTGTTGGAAATAATACTGAGAGGGGGGGGGGGGGTGGTGAATCAGTATTATCAAATCAATAATCTTTTCATTTCCATTATCAAATTCATATACGCTACTTCAGTTAAGGCAACCCGCGTGTATACGCAACTGTGTTTAATGCAACTAGCGTATATCCAGTAAACTTATGATTCAGTTAGTTGATCTTTAATGAGTGCATTAGAACATTATTAACCATATAAATAGCAAACAGGTGCAGTAAAACAGAACAGATCATCACACATAAGAAGCACACATGAGCAACATGATGTAAGGTGGAAACCCAATGTGGGTGAAAACCACCTGCTACAATTCGTCTCTATCTTCTTTTAATAAGAAACTTCTTTTTAAAATATTTCCGTACTGGTGCAGTCTTATACCAGTACATAGGCTTCTACCTGCAGAAGGCTACAACCTTCTCTCATTCTCCAGCTTCCCCTGGAAGGAAGCTACAACCCCCTTAGCTCTTGTACTAGCTGATGTACTATTATGTAGGTGCTGGCCTACAGAAGGCTACAACCTTCTTTCTTCCTCCAGGTACCATGTTTCATATATTTTCAGACTAGATACTCATGGAACACAACATCATAATCTGAAGGCCACGTTTCATCCAATTTTCATACTAGACCCATCAATAACATTGAAGCACAAAATCAATCACCACTTGCATCATCAATCTCTAAATCACCCAACACTGAATAACTGAAACCCTGTCAACAAAAACACAGTCACCAGAACACAGAGCAGAACACAGAACTCTGCAACAATATTCAGAGCCAATTGTATCATCAAAAATCATGCATCAGAGTGCATACGCTACTTGGAAGAGCCAAACCAGCGTGTATACGCAACTTCACCAAAGCGAACCAGCATATATGTCATCAAATACTTACTTATAACTTCGTTGCACTTCCCGACTTCAGACATACCCAGATCATTACATACAAAAGGATAGTACGTGTGTTAGCAACCAAATCTAGTCCATCAGATCACATAAAGATAAGTCATTATGATCCTGATCCATTATTAGATCTCATCCATCAACACTGAAGCTAATCACAATCAACCAATCTGAATATGCAGAATACTGTCACCAATAAACAGTCACCAAAACTTAGACTTTGCATCAACAACCAGAACCACCTGTAACTTCAAACATCATAGTTCATATGGTATACACTACTTAGATGTATCTAACCTGCGTATATACGTGCTTTTATCAAAGTCAACCAGCGTATACATCTGTAAATATTCATTCATAATTTGCAGCTATTCCAGACTTGAGTTATACCCAGATCATAATATTTACAGAACATTACATGCGTCAGTATACAGATCAAGAATAAGCATGATCAAACCATAGAGATGATTCATTCCAAGCCATAAGATCCTGATCCATCATTAGATCTTGTCCTTCATCAACCGCTGAGATTCCTCCTTGGCTTAGATCAAGTAAAGCATTATCAACCCATAACCTCCATACTGGATCTCACACTTCATCAGATATATGAGACTTTCTCAGTGCATTTTCCTAATGATCTTCTCCTCCTTTTATAGTCTTAGGCCTTACTCAATACCATTGTCCAAAACCACTTAGAAGCAATACCTTGGACCAAGTACTTGGGGTCAATACTTCGGTCAAGATTCCTTGGATCAATACCACGGGTCAAAATACCATGGACCAAAACCAAGTTTTCCAACATGTCCGCACTTTTCCTTGCATGAAAGTGTGTGTATACGCATATGCGTCTTTTGTTCAATGAACCTGCGTGTATACGTGGGTTGGTCAAGGTGAACCTGCGTATACCTTGTTTTCTTCATTCTGTGTACCCTGAACTGTAATTCAATATTGTTAACCTGTAGTACTTTGATCTTCATCATCAAGGACAACACCTGTATCATAATGTTAACTTGCTACATTGTCATTGTACATTTCCTTTGAACTGCCCTTCATCACATCTGTTAACACAACTACCATATATTAATGTCACATCTTATATCTCTTGTGTAGATTCGTCTAGTTACCACGTATAGGTGAGTTGTTCTGCTCTTGTGTAGATTCATCTAGTTACCATGTATAGGTGAGTTGTTCTGCTCTTGTGTAGATTCATCTAGTTACCATGTATAGGTGAATTGTTCTGCTACAAGTGGGTTGCCATCAAGTACAACACATGCATCATAATGCCAACAGTATGAACTTCAAACAGTCAATGTCTGCCCAATAGTAACACAATAGGAACTTCAAATGTTTAAAAGAGACAAATTGTCTCTCCATCTATGTCTACAATCAATGTTTCCAATAATAAAAAAACTCGAACAAATTATAGACGGTTCTTTGCACCTTATGGTAGAAATGCTAATTATTTATTTTCTTTTTCCCTTTTTAATTATTTACTTGCTATATTTTCTTTTACTTTTCTATTTGCTTGTAGAATTATGAATTTTCATTGTTATATATATATTTTCTTCCATGTATAATATTTCTATATTTCTATATTTTGTTATTTTATGTATTTATTAGTTTATTAGGAATTAGTTTTTAAAGTATTAATTTTTTTGGGGTTATAATTTTTATTATATATGTTTTTTACTATTTCTTTTGTTTTTTTTTTTTCTTAGCTAAGACTAACCTAAGTACCCACGGGGGATTTGAACTGGTGACGTATCGCAAGGAGTGCCTTAACAGCGCACCCATTCACCGTCAATCCAAAGCCCCGTGGGCTACTATTTCTTTTGTTGACTTTTAATAAAATGGTCTTTTTCTTGATTGAATGAATGAATTTATTAAATTAAAAAATGAATTTATATAATTATATAATTTTTAATTTTAGATTTTTAGTTTTTTTGAGGATTATTTTTTATTGTATTAGTTAGTTCATTATGATGCACTATAAAATATTTTTTTTGGTTCTTTATTATATTTTTTATTATTTTATTTTATATATATATCGTTTATTAAAAATTAGTTTTTAAGATTTTAGCTAATTTATTATTTTTTATTTTTTATTTTTTATTTTTTAATGTATATTTTTATCGTTTGTTTTTTTACCGTATATTTTGTTTGACTTCTAATAAAATATCATTTTCTTGATTTAATGAACTAGATATGTTTTTGATTGTCATACATATATATTATTATTATATATAGCATTTTTTTAGTCATGTATATTTAGTTATTCTTTATTTTTAGTTTTAGTTTTTGAGAATTAGTAAATGAACTAGTTTATTAGTTAATACGTTTTTGATTGTTATATATACCCTTTTTTTTAGTTATGTATATTTAGTTATTCTTTAGTTTTAGTTTTTGAGAATTAGTTTTTAGTGTGTTAGTTAATTTATTGTATTTATCATGATATATTTTTTATTTTTATTTCTTTTTACTATTTTTGTGTTTTTTTTAAAGCTGAGAAGTACTTTTCATTTATTCATCTATAAATAGGTAGGTTACAAATATATGGTTTGTTTGATGGTCTCAACCTGTCCAGTGGGAAACTAGGCTTGTTGGCCACCGAATCGCATTATAAGCCATCCAAAACATAAATAGTTTAAGTCTTTTTAGCCAAGCCTTATAAGGTTGATAGTTTGGAAAGCAACTAATAAACATTAGACTGAAATCAATAATGCTACTCGGCATAAACAACAAAAAAATCCAAAATTAACAGTCATAACTTCGACCCATTATTCATTCGACAATTCCGCCAAAGCAGGATCTTTAGCACTTGATCCTGGTAATTCAGATTGCAGCATGCATGGGATATGTCACTTGATAGGACCCAGACAGACATTCTGGTTCTAGAACTGACATTGGATAAGCTAGAGCCCATTTTGAATGTCTTGTAGACTCAACTTGGCCTAACTGTGTGTCGTTGTACTAGTGGTCACATCTATTGCTTTGACCACTATGCATTTCAGTAACTAGTAAAGATGAATGGATTGTCTGAACAGGGTGAGACGACCACGCATGTACCCAGGATCCATGAATAATTCCCCCCTAGTCTTCGACTAGCAGTTCAAACTTTGCTTGTGAATTCAACTCTGCTTCCCAGTTCGCAATCAATTGTTTCACATGTGCCACTGTCCCTTCGCAATAAGCTTTGACCGTGGCTTGAAGATTCTCAGAATTGGTTTTTCGACCCATCTGTCGAGCAATCCCCTGTCGCACAGTCCCCTTCTGTGCAGTCCCCTACTGTGCAGTACCCTCTACGTCATCCCCTGTCGTGCAGTTGCCTCCAGTGCGGTCTCCCACCGTTGAGTCCTCTACCGCGTAGTTCTCTACCACTCAGTCCAACTGAAAGATGGATCTACATCTTTTCCTTTATCTTCATGTTGTCTTCTTCTTCTGCCTCGACCCGAGGCTCCACCGCAAGGATGAGACTTCACCATGTCTGCCAAGGTCGGGCCCCCTTTCTTCACCCTTCTCCCACATTTCCATGCTCGTGACCCAACCCACTTTACAAAGGCCAGCAGCGAAGACAATGTTGGCAGACCTGGAATATAATTTGTACAGAGAACCACCCGAAAAACAAGCATTAACTTAATGAATGACCAAAAAAACAAATTCAACGCCGGGTAACGATGCACCCCTTTAGAATTCCACCATCTGAGCCAACAAGAATATATAATTAATAACCCTCAAGAGGTGGGAGGTATCACAAGAAAAAGAATGGTGTTCCCCATACCCCCTTGACCCCTGAGTCCATAGACTTGGCCCTGATCATTTTCCAGAACCCTTGTTCTCCACAGAGCTTGCCCCGACAATTCAAGCTTAAATCCGGAAACCTAATTATCAACATGCAGAGAAAACATCATGATAAAAAACTGGAAACCAATAAACATGCCCATGCAAGAAAGAAGATTGCCAAAAAATATAGAAATCGACATCACATAATCAAGAAGACCTATATTTCTAGTCGCAGAAACTACGAATTTAACCAGTGTTTCCTTTCCCCTCTAAGCGTGAAGTTGATCCCAAGTAGCTATCCCCCACCCAAGATACATAGATAACATTATAACATCCCAGACTTTATACGACAACCTCAAGCAGAGACAGGAAACTGTTGGGTATTCCTCTCGCATTCCCGACACCGCGAACTTATAACCAACAAACTTAGGCTCCTTAAGAAGTAGAGGACCAGATTTTATACGCCAGATATGAGGTCTTAACTCCACCTTCGCTCCCACTACCAGTAGGCGCCAGGTATTACCAACTTTCACGTCGTGGATCTGCCAAGATCTGCAACGTTGCATATTATCACAGTGAATATGTGTGTGAGTGCATGGGGGGTACCACCCACCACCCAAAAACATTAAAAGCTATGTTATGCCAATCAAGCCCAAGCGAGCCTCCAGATGTATTGCACCCCGATCAGGGGTTCTGATTAGGAGCCAAGTCCTGGTTCAATCAGATTCAATTGGTCCATTCCTTCTTCTCCAATCTCCCTTATCCAAGGCTTGTTTATATTCAATCTCGGGTGAAGACGACCCCAATTTTCTAAGAAATCCGCAGCGTTGGTACAATCGTGGCAGACATGCAAGGGGATGATATACTCAAAATCTTGAATAAGTTCACTGATATCCTGGATCAAGCGTGAATTCCTCCAGATTTTACTAATCCTTTCCCACTGGGACCCCTGGTTAATATTTTTAATAGTATAGATGACCAGAGAAGAGTCGCATTCCACCACCATTTTTCTCAGCGCTTCCCTTATGGATATTACCAATGCATGTTTAACAAAATTGAATTCAACTTCGTTGTTACTTGCAATGCCGTAATCCGAAGCATGTATTTGGACAACCCATCCTTGCAAGTCCCTGATGACCCCTCCAAAGCCTGCATCCCTAGGGTTACCTTTGGATGCCCCATCGAAGTTTAGCTTGGAAAAACCCTCCGGGGGGCATGGAAAGCAAGAAGGAGATTCGTTGGAAGGCACCTTTAATTTTCAATATGAGGGTGTAAGAATTTGTGGGGATAAGTTGAGAATAGTTAGTATCCACACTTCTTGGGGGTTGACCTTCCAATCATCCGAATTCCATTTCTCTGCAAGTATAGATTCTCTTATATTTTGGAGTATTCCTTTCTAAATTTCCAAGTGTGACAGTTTTTGGTCCTTGAAAATCCTTATGTTCCTTTTCTTCCATACTGCCCATAAAAGAAAGCTGAGAGATAGACACCAAACTCGATTTACCACTAGACTAGTAGAGATTCCTTTCCTCCAACTCCCAATGGTGTATCAGATACTGGTATTGTCCCAGTCTAGATGACCAAAAATAGTATTCATATTCTGCCAGAGTCGGGCTACAAAGGGGCATAGATTCAAGAGATGCTCTATGGTTTCAGTCTGAGAGGAACACATACTGCAAAAAGAGGGCCCATGGGTTCCTCTCTTCTGTAGTTGGTCCCAGGTGAAAATACTGCCATCGCACACTAACCACAGGAAATACATTACTTTTGACCAAAATTGTCCCATCCATATTTTCCTCCAGAGTGGATTGTTCTGATTCAGATGCTCCTCTTCTGCCAATTGGTAAGCTTCTTTTATGGTGAAAATACTTTTAGTTTGATAGCCCCACCTGAGAATGTCTTTTCCTTCTAATGATGCAATTTTTCTAGTGCGCAGCTCATAATCAAACACCTCCCATTGGTTTGATTCAAGAGGGTTGTGCCAATCTTGTTTCGTTTTCCATTGTCTCCATTGATTCCTGGGGGTCGTGTTCCAAAACTGATTAACCGTCAAGTTGTGGGGCTTATTAGTGAAAAGGGAAATCTCCACCAGACCCTAGTGACTCAAGATTTTTTCCCATTATTGCCACGAACCTGGCTAGAATAGAGCTCTCCTCCCCTATCTGATTTCCTAGAATGTGTGGTTGTGAATTCTCTTTATTCTCAGAAGCTAAGTTTCAAATTGATGATCATCTTGGAGTTCCCTGTAGTCTCAGTATTTCCTCTGTAGTTGAAGGCATGTTATATTTCCGGCCCTATATGACCTTCCAGAGATCGGTACCACCTTGTATCCAACGCCACCAGAGTTTTTCCCCATCACTTGGTTTAGTAGAAATGGATCCCGAAGACCTAACCCCCCTGCCATTTTAGGTTTAGTCAACCGATCCCATGAAAGGAGTGCCCATTTTTTTGCTTCGTGGGTCCCCTGCCATAGGAAGTTTTTGAAGATGGTTGTCATATCAGAGCAAGCAATTTTAGGAGTAGCTAGACTCGAGAGTTGATATATTGAGATTGATTGTAGCACAAATTTCAGTAAAACCACCCTCCCAACAATGTTCAGGGATCGAAAAGACCTGTTTTGAAGTTGGGATTGGATTCTCTCAGGGAGGTTTTTCCAACAGGAGGTCCTAAGAGAGTTAGCCACTAGGGGAATTCCCAGATATTTGGATGGAAGGGAGCCAATGCGAAATCCCAGGATCATGTCCAAGAAATATTGGGAAGGAATCGGGGTGTTGAAGAAAAAGATATTGGATTTTTCATTATTGATCTGAGTACCAGAAGCTTACATAAAGTCTTGCAGAATGAATTTTAGAGCCTTGGATTCCCGAAGGGAGACTTGACAGAATAACATTATATCATCCACAAATTTATAGTGGGATAAGGGAAGGCCATTGACCCACAGAAGAATTCCTTTTAAATGACCAGCTTGAATAACTAATTTTATATATCTTCCCAGCCCTTCCACAGCTAGAATGAAGAGGAAGGGTGAAATAGAGTCACCTTGGTGGAGGCCTTTGGTCGCATTGAAGGTGCAGGAGGGAGATCCATTTATGAGGATCGGGAATATCAGAGAGGAGATGAGAGAAGAAATCCATTGGATCCATCACTGGTCAAATCCAAAGGCTTTCAGTATGTTTTTCAAAAAGGACCATCTCAAACGATCATGGGCTTTGGATAAGTCTAATTTTATCATCATACCCTTTGATTTAAGGCTCTTGAGAGAGTGAGTTGCCACCTGGGCAGTGATAATGTCGTCCAAAATTTGATGGCCTTGGACAAAACCAGTTTGCTGAAGAGAAATCAGGGCAGGAAGACGGGGTTTAAGACAATTGACCATAATGATGGAGATAATTTTATTTATGACCTTACATAGAGAAATAGGTCTGAATCCCTGAGGGTCTTCAGAATGATTTTTTTCGGAATCAGTGCTATAAAAGTGGAGTTAAGAGTGAGATATACTTGTCGGGATAGCTGAGATTCTTCCACCACTTCCAAGGTATCCTTACCCAAAATAGGCCAAGCCGCTTGAAAGAATTTTGCAGTAAAGCCGTCAGGTTGTGGGGCTTTGTTCTTCGCCAAGCCTTTTACTTATCTTATTTTTTTTCTTTAATTATTTGAATTCTCATTTAATTTATTAAATAATATGTTTGGATCATTAGTTGAAATATTTTTTATTTGGGAATTTACCATTATATTCCAACTATTGAAATTAACTCTTTCTACACCATTCTCATTATTTATTCCTGATCAAACTCTTTATCTTAGTCTTGAGAATGAACCACAATAAATAGTTCAAAATACGTCTACACAACGACTCTCATGTGATTTTTACCAAAATATTTTCAATATACACAATATGAATCACAAAAGACTGAATGGTTTGACACACCGACTCTCATGTGATTTTTACCAAAATATTTTCAATATACACAATATGAATCACAAAAGACTGAATGGTTTGACACAACGACTCTCATGTGATTTTTACCAAAATATTTTCAATATGCACAACATCAATCACAAAAGCTTCAATTTAAAGACATATAAATATGAATGGACAAATTTAAACTAAAGTGTTTGTAGAAAACCATATTCAAATTATTTAATACAATATTCTTTAAAAGTTCTTATTTATATCTCATGCACTAGTTTGTTGTGAATTTATTTCTTTTTTTTGTGATTTTATAAATTTATGTAGCAATGAGAAGGGTAATTGCATAATAAATAAGTCTCTCACTTACACATTTTGCATATTACATTGAACTTTAAATGCATGGTCAAGTAATTTATTATTTCACTATCAAATTAAGACTAACCACATGACTATTAAATTTAATGCGAATGTCAATTTGAAGGGCTATATATAAAGAATAAATGTGTATATGAAGAAACAAGGACTATACTACTAAACAAGAATGGTTGTCGACCAACAAGTCCCTGCCAATAGAATAAGAGGCAATGGACTTTCTTCTGCGACTAGTGATTCTAGAACTGCTAATGCTCTTTCAACGACTTATGGGTAAATGTAACATGGTTCTTATTCCATCTATTACTATCATGCCCATTTTGGGAGGAGAGAATTCATGCTTCAACGTACTGGATGAATGTTTGTGCCAGAATTGTTGATAGAAAACATTTTCCCACCAATGTCTTTTCCATCTAGCTTTGCTACAACTCGTTTTAACACTGATATTGCATAAGCATTTTCCCCTGCTAATGGATCAACATACAAAAATGGTCAGCATTTCAAGCTCCAACTCTCATCAAATGAAAGCAACACAAATTCATTCACCTACATCTAAAACCAGGACTTCTTTGTTTTGTGTTCATAGAAGAAAACAATGTGCATAATCCATAGACACTAAAAAGAGGACATTAGAAAGGAGACACCAAAAAGTAGACATTGGGCCTGAGAAATGTAGTTCCCTCCCACGATTGATCATTGGATGGAACAACACGGATTAGAATTCCCTCGACACAGTTACAACTCAGGTTTGATGTGGGAGGAGATCATCGAAATTGCCTTCTTGGATTGAAAAAGAAAGCCTGAAAACTTCAACACCCTTGCATACTGAATTGACCAGATTGAGACACCACATGAGCATTTTATATCATCTGGATATGCCACCTCACCCATCGGATGGATGAGCGACTTCATTCATTTTACTTATTGGTGGCCCCTCTCAAATAACCAACTAAAGCCACCAGTAGGCAAAGGAAGGTGTCGCCGAGGCATGGAGGGTAAAAGTAAAGCGTGGTTCTATCTATGGGAGCATCCATTGATAACCCTGTTGAAAATCTGTGAAAGGTTAACCCGATAATGCAATATAAATCAAGAAGAATATTATAACCTACTTCTACTATCAATTTGTGGAAGCTTAAAGATCGAGCTGAATAATATAACCAGAAGAAGAAGAATCAATGGCACAATACACATGAAAATACTTTGGGGAAAGTCTCAGATAAAACCCCACACTATTGTATTATCATAAATGGTGGAAATACATAGGAATTATACAAAGTCTTAGCTCTCACATCTAGCCTTCTGTTGAGGGACAAAGTCCCCTAGGGTCTTGGGTCGATACCCTAGCAGATTGGGTGTTATCTACAAAGAAAAACAAGCATTCCACACAGCCATGATGCTAATATAAACAAACTACACGAAAAGAGGTGCACCTGGGGGTCCTTTGTTTGGGCAGATCCAGCCAGAGTCCAAACCCTCTTGGAGTTCCTTTCGATCCTTCAACCTGCAAAACAATCAATTCAAGAAAGCACAGTAGTATATGGGCCAATCATCATAAAGAAATCAACTTCATGGCATATTGAAAATTAGTTAGTTATACAATTGAAACAACCATTCATATGTAAATCATAACATTGATATCATAAGCATGAAGAAGATTAATATTAGGAACAAGACAAGTGTTTCTTTTATTATAGATAACTAAAGTACAGAAAGGAATGATTTCACCTGAGTCTTCATTTCACAGGCTCCAAGCGGAACCGTCCTCCGGATTCGTCCAATCTCAAGCCTTCAACAAGCTCCTTCCATAACTCAAAGATATCTCAACTAATGGAAAGACATCATAACTCAAGGAAACAAGGGTTTCCTGTAATGGGGGAAGTGCTGGAAGCACAAGGATCTTCAGATCTGGTCAGGGATAATCTCAGCAGAGTGATTTTTCTCTCTATTCTCTCCTTCCTTAGGCCTTCCCATTGAAGCCTTTTTATACTTCTCCCAAAGTAGTTTTTTAGTTGGGAATTCGTTAGGAACAGTTGGGCCATGGGCACTAATAGGTAATCAACAGGTAAAACCCATGATCTCTGCCCGAAATTAAGGAGATTTAATTTTTTTTAAGTGTTTTAAGACATATGCGCGGTTTGGGTATACACAGACCCGCGTACACACATGTTTAGCTGAGGGCAATGTCGCGTATAGGGAGTAAAACATTGTTTTTTAAGTATTTGGACCAAGTATAGAAGGAGGGGTTGCCCTAGGCCATGAGTGCAGCATCACAAATATCAAGAGTGAGATTTGGAGCTATAACAGATGCCCCCTAATATATGAGGTCAGAAGGGGTACATGATGGCCGAAATGTATTAAGTAAGCACATGGAAAGGAAACCTATCAAAAACTGAGAAGGACTTCACCAGAGTTCAGCCTGCCAAGCCACAAAAGGAGATAAAAAAGAAACATTGTCTGGGGCGGGCATACCCATGCTTAAAGAAAGTAAAGCATGTCCACATATCAAGTACAAGCGGATCCACTAAGTATACAAGTATAGAAGACTGGAAAATACATAATGTATCATCTATTCACGATCGAACAAGTACATGTCTGAATATCACATATAAGAATGTCAATGATGCTGATGGATGAAGCGGATCACCGATATCAAAGACTGATCCCAGAAGTACCAAATGAACATGATGGAGTAAGATGGTACTACACTACAAACTCAGGTGCCAGCATATAGAATTTTTCCATGAATAACTGCAACATATAAGGTGGAGTGGTATCAACTAGCAGCAACAGGAGCAACTGTCAAGTGAACCAATGAATCCTGATGCAACCTGAGGTCTTCACCGACCGTCGTGGTACATTTCTACACCATGGGAATAAATGATCTGAAGTCGACCATGTGAGAAATCATTTGATTACCGGTCATTGATGTATATCGTTAACAAATGCGAGACTACTCACCGATAATGATAATGAGTGTCAAGGTACCCAGTACAATCTAACAAGTGTGAATAGATGAGCTGGAGTCGAACACTTGTAAGAATCTATCAATTAGGAGACAATGATGGTTTCCCACTGTCGATAGCGAAGGATCTACCACTAATGACTGCAAAGCCCAAGGTACAGCCAAATGGACTCTAGATCTTTGCCCCAGAGAAATGAGTCGTAGTCGATAGGGAAAGATCTGCTAGAAGGAAGGCATTAAGGCATCCTTCATCAATCTAGCGCGAGTGTAACTTGTAGGCCAATAATGTGGAAGGAATCGGATGAAAAAAGATGTAGTAACCCGACCGAAGCACGTTTCCGACGTACAAAAGATGGGGCTAGCACACGACAGAAACCCTCTAAACCAACCAATAATGAAAGCTGACACAGAGGTGAGGTATCCACCAATAGGGTCAAATGGAAACCAAGGTACTGCATGAATCCCAACATGTGATAGTGTAAGCTGATGTTGAACACAAGGGAAACCACTCAGTCAAAGACCCATGATACTGATCGATGTTGAGCACAAGGTGACCTATCAATAATGAAAATAGGGTCAGGGTGTGGCTCTAGGCCTGTCCTCAGAGCAAGATGTCGTCGTCGATAAGGAAAAGAACTGCCAGCAAGAAGTCAATGGAGACCTTCTCAAACCGGCACGAGTAAAGGACCAATATAGCTGATGTGATGATAGAAAAGACACTGACAACCAGGGATGGCCGACTGAAAAATGAGTCAAGAGACACCACAGAGAGGCCGACTCAAGCTAACTTCCGTTGAACAAAAGCACGACTCAATGTGACTGTGTGGCAGCATATGATGACTCTGTATAAGTTCATCATGCAGGAGGCACGAACGAACCCTCCATATGATTGGAAGAGATAACCAATCGGGGGAGAACTGACTTAATAACAAGGTTAAGGCGTACTTAAGTCAAACTAAATCCCACCCACATGGAGAAGACTTTGTTTTGAGTGATTTGTTCAAGGGCGACACAACTGACTCTAGCTGCCAACAATAAGTGGAAATATTGTCCCGTTCCTGTTCTTTTTTTGGAATATATATTTTTTTTCTTTTTCTTTAAGCTAGAAAAAAGAATAAAAGAATGCTATAGTACAGTGGAAAGAACGAGTGTCGATGAACCAGATGATCTAGTTCCTGGGATTGGAACAGTCCTATGCTCAATGCAGGGAGGTTAAAACTAGTCAAAGACACTCAAAGGTGTGTTCCTTCCATGGGTCAAGGTGTGTTAAGTTGCAGAAGTCAAGGGCATGCAAGTTTGATTTTGCAGTCGACATGGTCAAAAGTTAGCTTAAACACGAGTCCAAGTGAAGCCGGCTCAAGGCCAAAAGGTGAAAACGGTCAAAATGCAATGCAGTAGTACAACTCAACACAAAGGAGCCTCTAGGGTATAAGGCCATAACGAAGCGAAGAAGCTGTTGGACACCTAATCCTAAATTGGTTAGTGTGGAAGCTGAATAGACAAAAGCAGTCCAAGAGACCTTGGGATGTGAAACCCAACGACCACATAATGTACTATAAATAAATATCTCTTGTTAATAAAAAAATGTATTCTCATGTTTTATCTTTCATATTTCTCTTGCTGCCCATGTGTGTTCAACATGGTATTAGATCGAGCGATTGCTGGTCTTGCTCCAATTTAAGCCACTAATTTTTGTGGTCATTTTCTGTGAATTTGTTTTTAAACCTTAGCGTTATCTAAACTCTCTGAAATCTGCAACTGTTAGAACGCAAGACCTAAATTGGGCTCTCTGCCCCACTAAATCTTGTTATTAATCATTCACCTGCCACTGCACCTTATTATAGTCTGCCCCAGGCAGTGTCATATACGTTTTTGATATTGTTTGCGCCCTCTGTCAAGAGACCTGCTGCAAACGCTGCCTCTCTGCGTGTCTTCTATGCATAATTTTCTACAACCTGGGCTCTTCCAACACCTGTCACCTGCCCTCTCTCTACTTGGCTTAATTCCAACGAAACTCTCTTTTGCGTACCTATTATGCCTTCAACAAAATATTTCTTTTAACATTATTAACCTATACTAGAGACTCTTACATACAACAGGGGGCATACATTTATTTTCCCACGATTGTTTTCCTTTTCTAATGCTGAGATAGCGAACAACCAGTTAGAGAAATTAGGTATCTGAATCAGTTTTTATGTCATAAATCCTCTTTGCGCCTTTCAGAAATGCCAACACTGACATTTCTATTACCCTTGCTAGACCTGCACTATGTGCATTCTCCCATGCAAATAACACTCATATTCTGTGTTTGCTAAATGTTGTCCTCTCAATTTTTAGTGAATGTAACGGTGCTCTGTGAACAAAAACAAAACTGAGTCAAAGCTGGAAACAACTGTGGTGATATAAACTTTCTGGAGATAGTTTCATTTGAAGAGATAATGCATGTTTTTGGTATGTTGTTTCCTTCAAGCAGTTCATTTCAGTCATAGTGCATTGGAATGCTAAACACTATTGTATATATGTTCGTTGAAATATTCATAGTCTTCATGTGAAAATCAATTATTTTTACAACGGAATCCCATGCCTATGTGAGGAGGTGAGAAGTATGGCTCATAAATTTTTAAAACTGTGTAAATGAAGTCTCCGCGAAGGAGTCTGTGAAATCATAATTGTTGAAATAAAGCATTGTTAACATCATCTTGGTGGTATCGTGCTGCTGCACTAACATATATGTTGGTGAGTTTTGAATCGAGATTGAGAACAAATTGACAGAAGATTGAAGCATTATATTTCCTCAGGGATGAGAGTTCATTTCCTTTGGTAATCAAGCGTGTCTGATTAGGGATCAAGTTTGTCTATTCATTAAGGATGAAATTATTTTATTGAAGGTTGAATTCTTTGAGGTAGGCTGAATTCATAATTTCCTTGGCAATTAAACCAACCTACTATGGAGGCCAAGTTTATGCATATTTCGGGAGATCGCATTGATCCTTGAAGCAGGTTCAATTTTCCCACATTGAAGGTCGAATCTCTTTGGAGCTCGCTTGAATTCTTCAACCGAACTCCTTTGTCTTCCTTGCAACTTCGTTCTGCAACCATACGCACAAACCAAAGGGAAAGGTATGTACGAAATTTTGTGAACTGGAGCTGCGGGTTGGAATTTGGTGAATTGTCCAAGCAAACCGAATTTTTGTGACACTCCATGGTATTGTAATTTGGTGATATTTACATGCTTTGAGAAGGGAGCCAAGCTGGAGAGTTGGGGCTACCCATTTGTTGTAAACTTGACTTTTATAAAAGAATTGAAGGATGGAACTTTTCAAAAAAAAAATATATATGTTATCGCAGTTCTTATATTTACGATGTCTTGTGTATTACATTGAACGCAACATGTATTGATCGTTGCCCCATCCATTGAATGTTGAAACATGTCAACACCGGAGTGTGTTCCATTCGCCATTAACCCTCCACGCTGCTCGCTGTTGGGTAGACCTTACTGCTTGTTGGAATACCCCTGTCATCTACTGTCCAAGAATACTGTTGTCCAAGAACACTGCTGTTCTGGTGCATTAACTCGATCACTGTGCTTGGTGCCTTTTTAATATTGGATTCATAATTTCTGCGTTGACTTCTTCTTATGAAGTGTGGAGTTCTCCTTATGATGTGCATGGAGGAAAGGATGACTGGTATTATTAATATGATTTATGCTCGTTGGGTATAAAGTTGATATCAAATTAAAATTTTGAAGTTCTTCCACAAGTATTTGTCCAACATATTATATATTTACATGAACCAACAACAAGGAATGCACCACCTCTGCTGAACGTAGTTGTGATACCCTTCTGCGTGGAGTTTATTCTGACATTGTGGGGACCACGAAACACTGCACTGTTGACTAATATAAGCTAGAGGACCGACATTGTACAATTTGCTAAGTATTTGGACATGTAAGGAGGTCTATCACTGTTGTTTCAACGTGCTAGAGACTCATTCCAATGCCTATGACCTGAGCAAGTGTTGGAGCAGCATTCTGGGTCTGAAAGTCCCTGCTGGAATTTACTCTCATTGCTTATCTTCATTGCTAGAAAGTGGCAAGATCAGATAATTGTGTTATAGTTGTTGAAGTTTTGATAGCCATCATTTTTTATTTGAAAGTGAAGGAGTATTTGAAGGATCCAAGCAAGTTTGCAGTTGTTGCTGTCCCAGTTGTGGTATTAAAACTCATTATAGTCTCTGTCTACATATATATGCATTGATTCCTTGATTCATTTGCTGCACATTTATAAAGAATATTGTTCGTACTGTGAGTGGGTATTACTTTTCTACACTGAGTAGTAGTTGTGATCAGTTTTTAAGGTGTAAATCTGACATTGAAGAAAAAAATTGGCTAGAATCAGTGAAGTATTAGAGTTCCTCAAAACTCTCATATTGTCTACTAATCATGATACATTAAAAGTCAGCAAAGTTTCTCTCACAGACATTCAGGTCTGTCTACAAAATGCACAAGAGAAAATTGATTTTTTGCAGCTTGAATCTCAGCTACAGCAAGAAGAATTAAAATGGAGGAGTCATTCTGAACCTGTTTTCGTTCAGAACAATGAAGCAGACTCCCATAAACAACAAGACAATATTGTTGAAGTTCATTCAGAGCCAGTGCCTAATAAAGCAGCAGTTGTACATGAAAATGTAGAAACTCAATCTGCACTTCCCAAGCCCATCATCAGACCTTGGGAATAGCTTGTCCACAACAAGCACAGAACTGGTCTTGGATATGACAAGGACTTGTCCTTTATTATTCTAGACTACGCCAAGCCCATTCAGTTTCAGAGTGCTGGATTCATTCATGACAGTTCACCTGCTCCTCATGACAGTTCACCTCCAGCTGTTCTAGACTCTGCCCCTCTTCCACAGCAGCAGCAACAACAACAACAACAGATTGTGAAATGCCAACATTGTGACCGAGTTGGCCATTTGGAAGATCACTATTTTGATCTTCATCCATGTAAGCACTATCATAAAACCACCCATTCTTCACACAGATGCTTCAGAAATAAACGTCCTACAAGAACAAAGATTCATCTTGGATGGATCGCTTCTTGGCAATGGGCATCAACAGCCAAGAAGATATTCCAATCACATGTCAGAACCTGTTCTAGAGTATTGAACAATCTTGCAGTTGAGTTTTCTCCATTATCTCACCTTGTATCTAACAGGGGGGGAAATGATGGTCATCTACAAGCTTCAAAGCCACATCAAGTGAGCCTAAGCCGCAACCTGCCACACCAGTTTCAGAGTTGTAGCTAGAAACAAAGATGCCCGTGAACATGCCTTCAGTTGGCAATCTGGGACACTTCCTCTAGCAGAAGACTTCAGCTTCTTGCCAGTGTCGGAAGAATTCCAGGAATAAAATTGGGGACACTTCCTCTAGCAGAAGACTTCATCTTCTTGCCAGTTATGGAAGAGTTCTAGGAATTGCATTAAGCATTCCAAAGTTGTTGGTCATCCTTAAACCATCACAGGTTGAGACTTCCCTTTTCAGGTTGAAGTTCTCCCTTTTATGCGGGGTGAGACCTCCCTTTCATGGTTGAAGGTTTCCCTCTTCAAAACAATAGGAGCACTTCCTCTAGCAGAAGACTTTAGCTTCTTGCCAGTTTTGGAAGAGTTCCGGGAACTGCACTAAGCATTCCAGTGTTGGTGGTCATCCTTAAACCACCGCCCTTTATACCAACATTTCAAAGAGCACATTCAGCCTAGTCTGCCATGCATTTTTGCACATTTTGTATTACAACTCTCTTCTTGGCCTCATACATAACCCTTCGGATTAAGGGGGGGAATGTTGGACACCTAATCCTCAATGGGTTAGTGTGGAAGAGACAAAAGCAGTCCAAGAGACCTTGGGATGTGAAACCCAACGGTCACATAATGTACTATAAATGTATATCTCTTGTTAATAAAAAATTGTATTCTCATGTTTTATCTTTCATATTTCTCTTGCTGCCCATGTGTGTTTAACAGAAGCAAAGAGGAATGAGTCCTCATCGCATAAGTCATGGCGGGACTACAGAGGACTCCCGAGCCTACTCAAATCGAAGCAACATGGGCAACAAATGTCAGTGAGGTGCTAACTACGATGCCCATGAAAATGATGGATCTACCATCGTGTCATGATTTAAAAATCGGCGAGTGAAGATGGTTTACGAACCATAACACAATGGGATTGACCCTATAGCAAGTGTATTGACAAATGGAGGCTAGTATGCATAATGCAACAGAAAAATGGCTTCTCTAACCTATATTCCAGTGAGAAAACAATACTTGCCATGATGGGTCAGCAGTCATGGAACTGTCTCAAAACTATCAAAAAAGCGTCCAAAATGTCCTGAAAATCAAACCATTCTTGACATTCCAAACTCCTAAGTTAAAAGTTACATGAGACAAAACAAAATCAAGTTTTGAAAAAATTTACCATTTTCAAAGATTATAAAATAGTTTTTTGACTCACCATTATCACCGTTTTGATTTGAGAGCAAAGGAGTGAAGCAAAAGGAGAAAGCATTGCCATTTTCCAAATTCGACTGTTCAAATCTTTCCAAAATCACCAGGTAACCCTTAAACTTATCTTGCATTCAATTGTGACTGGTTTTAGAATTTTTAATTCAAGTTTCACCGTTGAATTATTGCCAAAAAAATTGTCGCGGCGTATATGCAGGTTGGCTATGTGCAACCCGCATATACGCAGGCCCTAGACGCGACTATGTATGAAACGAACCCGTGTATACGCCGCAAAACAAAAATCTAACGGTCCAAATTTATTTTTTCTTCAGGATGCCAGTCACTTGGAGAGAAAGAGAGCATGCCTTAGTGGATGATGAGGTTATGAACGATCCTAATGCCCTAGATGCCTTAAGAGGATGCGGTTTGCTAAAGTTCTTTAAAATGCCAAACATGAAAGCAAACACTCGCCTGCTCGAAATGCTCATTCACTACTGGAGCATCGAGGATGACTCGTTTATGATTGATCAGATGCCACTCAAGATAGAGGTTGAAGATATTTATTTCATCACAGGCCTTTCCCAGAGGGGAGAGGTAGTACATTCCACGGGCAGATCACGAGGCAGTCTCTCTATCGAGGACTACGTGCATATATATTGCCTGGGTCATCCAGAAAAGATTGGAAGTCAAATTCCAATCAAGCATATGGAGAGTTTATCATTGAGGATCATCTTGTTCACTATAGCCAGAGTGAACGGATCAGCTTCCTTGCACCAAGCTTCACGGCTAAACATGAGCTTGGCGGTAGACTGTCTCACCATCGTATTCAATTGGTGTACTCCTCTTCTTGCCAACCTGAAGAGCCAGCTTACTTCCATCAAGAAGGGGCAGACCAAAAAATTCGGGTATGGAACTATTTTGTGCTCTTTCTTTTTTGAGAGGGTCCCAGCACTCTGTCCTAGAGTATCAGTTTCGATCAGCACCCCACGAGATCCACGAATGGGCAGGTGGGCTGACTTGATGAAATGACTAGGAGGTGGGGGCATTCCACGGACTACTTTCGATGATGACTTCCTCTCCTGGTGGGAGCAACAGATCATTGTCGTAGACGACTACCCTTATGTTGGGCTGGACTTCCAAGGAGATCCAGATCTATCTTTAGCACCAACCGCAGCATGGGGCAATATAGGTAAATGTTTTTTGATTTTTATGATTTTTCAAATATAAAAATGAATTTTGAAAAATATTTTTGATAGGATTCAAATGACTAATATGATGATCATGTTCCATATATTGGGCTAGTGCGACCAGATGGGTTCCCACGGCATGGACGTCGCGGCCGAGGTGCCAAAGAGGTGGCTGCGGAGACAGAGTGACTTCTACACACAGTTCAGCGGTACTTGGCGAGACTAACTCACCAAGTACCGATGGAGGTTGTAGAGGATCTCCCTATAGACATGCAACATCATGTGGTTGGCATACCACGAGACTGGGTTCACATTCTTAGGCGTGTGGCCAAAGCAGTATTTGCATACTTAGCCGCTCACCCTGAGCCGGGGCATTAGATGTACTAGACATGATTATGGGCATTTGAGTCCTAATTTTTGTATATTATTTTTGACACACTTATGTACACTCGAGATGTTTTATGATATATATACAGTTTGACTTTTTGATGCTTGATTTTATTGTGATGAATGAATGATGTGCCAGTCTAATGCTTGATTAGCGATAGAATCAGCTAACCAATTATGAGATCTTGGAATGTGCAAATAATGTAGGTAAATGATCTTCGCAACAACCTCACCCTTAAATACTGGCGATATAAACATGGATCCCTTACCTGATAAATGTTATTCAATTGTGACACTATCAATTGTGAATTAAGATCGACTACCAACGAATCGATTTCATAAGAAATTGCTTCGGATAGTAAATTAATGATGGCAGTATACTCAACCATATTATTTGAAGCGGGACCAATGCATACTCCCTTTGACACCATCAACTGACCAGTTGGATAGTAGATTACCCAAGTTGCAGAAGCGAGGTTCCGAGTGTGCTGACTAGCACCATCAACGAATCCAAAATAGACCAAGCCATCCATCAACACCTGCCACAACATACCAAAAGTGTCGATATCAAAAAAAAATCTCGATGAGATATGTACAAACATACAAAATGTACAAAGAAGCCATTGCCTAGCTGCTACTTAAGCAAAGTACTTCTTGAGGTAGAGCCCATTTTGGGGCTCTGCAAAATTGCTTCCTTCAAAATTGATTAACTCATATGCCTCTTTTTCTAAAACTCGTTTAATTATAAAGGGACCGTACCACATAGGCTTGAACTTGCTGCCCCCAAGGCGTCCTTATCTTGGTCATAGACCAAGACAAGGTCGCCTTCAGAAAAGACTCGAGGACGGACAGCTTTATCGTACTGAGTTTTAACCCTTTTCTTATGAGCCTCATTGATTGTGGCGGCATCTTGACGCTGCTCATCAAGATGTTCCAAATGAAGGAGGCGCTTTTCGAGACTAGAGGTCTCTGGAAGGAGCTCAATAGCTAACTTAAGAGATGGAATTTCATATTCAACAAGAAAAATAGATTCCATCCCATAAACTAACTGAAAGGGTGTAAAACTTGTAACAGTCTTTACGGAGGTTTGGTATGCCCAAAGAGCCAGATACAACATAAGATGCCAATTGGACCGATTTTTGTTGATCGTCCTTTGTAGGATCGTCTTAAGGATTTTGTTCACTGCCTCGACTTGTCCGTTGGCTTGAGGATAATATGGAGACGAGTGCTCCTGCCGGAAACCCAATTTAAGCGCCAATTCAGACATTATTTGGTTTTGGAACTGACTAACATGGTCAGTGAAAATTTCTCTCGGGATACCGAACCTTGAGATAATCTGATTAAAAAGGAACAATGTCGTTGTTTCACTATCGTTTTTATAAGTGGGCAGGGCCTCAACCCACTTTGTGAAGTAGTCTACAGCCATGATAATGTACTTGTGATTCACTGCTGAAGGTGGATTACAAGTTGTAAAATCAATACCCCACTTAGTAAAAGGACCGACAATGACAATGGGAAAAAGAGGAGCTAGATGTGCGCGCATATTCCGAGTATAAATTTGATAGGGGTGACAGCGTTTGACCGCTTCAACACAATCTTTGAAGAGTGAAGGCCAAAAATAGCCGGCACGCAAGATACGCTGGGCTGTAGCAAGCCCTGAAAGATGACCACCACAAGCTCCACTATGGCAGTCATTGAGCACTGACTCTGCTTCCTCTAGGGTTAAACAGCGCCGAAGGATTGAATCAACCCCTCGATGATATAATGTATCACCAATGATAACATAGTTCTTAGCCAGGTGACGTAATTTTCGGTGTTCATCCTTAGAGAAAGTAGAGGGAAACTTCGAAGTCTGGAGATAGACAATGATATCTCCATACCAAGGGTCGAGTGAAGAGATGAGGAATAAATGTTCGTCGGGAAAACTTTCCTCATAAACAATATCCTCTCCACAAGGCAACTCGAAAATTAACTCCGCAAAAACCATAGATTTCTTAGACTTGGCGGACAAGAACTCGAGATCGAATTCTTGTAAAATGACTATCCATCGATTATATTTGCCCCTAATCACTCGCTTACTGAGGACAAATTGGAATGGATTGACCACTGCTAAGACAAAAGTTTTGTGTAGCAAGATATAATGGTGGAGCTGCTGGACAGCATGGATAGTTGCCAAAGCCAACTTCTCAACAGGAGAATAGCAAAGTTCAGGACCTATCAAGCCTCGGCTCAAATAATAAATCACATGCTCCATGAGAGCATCGTCTTCCTGAACGAAAACCATACCTATGGTTGATTTTGCTGCAGCGAGATATAAAGGGAAATCCCTACCATAATCCGGTGGACTCAAAAGCGGGGCAGAGACTAATGCATTTTTCAAGGCATCAAACGACCGCTGCGCAAAGTCCTCCCATACATATGCAACTCCTTTCCGTAGAAAACGCATAAACCCTTTAGTGATCTTGGCATAATTCGCTATAAACCTTCTTAAGAAATTAGCCTTCCCTTGAAGACTTTGAAGTTTCCAAATTGAGGACGAAGGGAGGCAACTGAATTATTGCCTCTACCTTGAAGGGATCAACTCGAATCCCTTCATTTGACACAATGAACCCTAATAATCGGCCAGATGTAACCACGAAAATGCACTTATTGGGATTCAACCGGATCTTGTAAAATCAACATCGCTCAAAAACCAATTGAAGGTGACTAGGATGATCAGTTCTCTTTCGAGAACAAGCAGCTAGATCATCCAAGTATGCTTCGATGATATGTTTAATGTTGTGGAAAGCATATGACATGGCCCACTGGAAGGTGGATCCAACAATTTTGAGACCAAAAGGCATCTTTCTGTATGCAAAGGTACCCCAGGGACATATAAAAGTTGTCTTATGCTGATCTTCAGGAGAAAATCTCATTACACGCACACTCATCAATAATCTGATCAATGAATGGCGTGGGGTAATTATCTTTGGGACAAGCTTTGTTTAGGTCCCTAAATTCAATGCATACTCGGATTGTTCCTTACTTTTTATCCACAAGGACTGGATTAGAAACCCAATCCGTAAGAGGAACAGGGTATATGAAACTTGCCTTGAGCAGCTTTTCTACTTCAGCTTTAATGGTTGCTGCTTTCTTAGGATTAACCGGCTGAAGCTTCTGACGAATCGGCTTGGCATTTTCATACATCTTGATCTCATGTTGAACTATGGATGGATCAATGCTAGGCATTTCTTCATAAGACCAAGCGAATACATCTCGAAATTCCTTAAAAAGGTCGATGTAAATTTGAATTTCTTCAGGGGAACATTCAGCTCCGATGAAGAGATTCTCGATCATGTTAGGGTTCCTAGAGATGTTTATAGATATCGTTTTTGAAATCACCGACATATTACCTTCGGAACAAAAGTGTGCTAGAGCCAAAGGATTTGATACCGTACAAACATCCCTAGTAAACAGTTTGGAGAACTTAGATTCTACTTCCTGCAATGGAGGAAGAAAATATGAACGATGGTGTAAGTCTTCCCAAGGTCGATCTACACCCATCATTACTTCTAGGATTGCTTCTTCGGATGGTAAAACTGTATCTAAGCAGTCCATAGCGGAGGTAGAATCAAGGGTCCAGGCCGGGGCCACATCACCATCTAGCTCCTCCTCAGAGAAAGGAGTAGAATGGTTGCTTGCAGAGTTGACGATAGGCTGATATCTAAGCTCTGCTGTAGACATAGGGAATGCCATTCCACCAACTTGTCCTTCAGCTAATGTGGTCGTAGGTGAAGGCAAGGTCCAAGGGTCTGAAAAATAATGAGTTCAGAAGAACTCTTCCCGTGAAGACTCCTTGGATGATGAAATGACATTGATTCTAGCGATAGGAGAGGGAAAATCAAATGTACCCATCAATGAAGAATACATCCCAACTCCTAGATTCTCAGTAGGTAGGCGAGGGTTATCCACTAAAGGAACAGTAGAATCCGAAGTTGCTCTAGGATCAACTAGAGAATAATCCAATTGATCAACCTTGACGATTTTCCCCTCATGAGGAAAGCAAATGACACGAAACAGAGTTGAAACAATGACATCCATTTCGTATACCCAGTTCCTTCCTAAGAGGAGATTGTAATCTAGGTTAGCGTCAATGACTTCTACTTCGATATTGATGACCTTCCCCCCAACACATATGGGAAAGGCCGGGATAATCCCATGCGGCTTATGAGAATGCCCATCAAATGTAGTTAGGAGGGTAGGTGAAGGAACATCCAAAGGCGATCCAATGGCCTTCTAGCATGACATCAACATGACGCACGTGGAAGTTCCTTCATCAATAACGGTATGAAAAAAGTTAATTTTCCAGTATGTAGACTTTATTTGAAAAGCCATGTGATGAGGGAGTCGCTTTTTGACATTAAGCATGTCGAAAGTGAGAACTAAAGAGTTCTTTGGATCAACTGCCCCTATCGCCGAAAGCAAAGCACTACATTGAGCTGGACACGACTGGAGAACCTCTAAAGTGGACATAGCGCATGGACTCTGAGCCAGATCCTCGACAATGGAGTAATTTTGGGCAGCCCTAGCATTAGGATTGATGGTCGCGCATTTAGTGGAACCTTTTGGTATCCGTGGTATAGTCTCGACAGGGGGTCACTCAATATGAAGTTCGGTATTTCCAGGAGTAGTTTTGTCCTTGGATGTTTCAGCTTCACCGTAATCACGCAACTGAGTGGCCACATGGACGTTAGAACCCATCATGAAAACATTTGATGATTTCTCCCCTTCCTGGTTTCCCCCTGCGGAGGTACTAGGATTTGAACTCGCGCCAGCAAGCAGTTGCTGCCCTTGGGGAAAAGGGTTGGTTAACACAGCTTGAGAGCTAGAAGTCCCTTGCTGCCCTAACAAGCGTTGAGCGTCTTGAATCTTTGGGCAGAGATGAGTTAAATGGTCTCCACTGCATAACTTGCATGGAAACTTGACTTTCTTTCTAGACTCATTTCCACCACCACCAGCATTATTGCCACGTTTATTTGCGTCAGTATTCCCGTCTTGACTCTTTTTCTTACCTCGTCCTTTCTTTTTCCCATTGGAATTTTGATTTCCTTTGGGGTTGGAAGATTGGACGGCATTAACCGAAGAGGGTTGAGAAGACGAAGGGTTAGACGATGTGACCTGATTGTTAGAAGCAGTTTGTAAAGATAACTGCTGCAATTGGCATTACAGGGTCACCGCATTTGTGTCTATGAATCCAACGATACCATCCGCATGGGGACCTGGCTTCGACTTGGCTATATCAACCTTAGTCCCAGGAGCATCTGGCAAGATTTTTTGTAGAATCCCAGACTGAGAATAAATCAATTCTAATTGCTGGGCCCTAAAAATAGCTTGCTCCTCAGAATAGACTCCGGACAGGGAGACATCCTTAGAGATTTCAGGTTGTAAAGATTTCAAAAACCATTTGAGATGGTATTCCAGAGGAATTTCGGCTTTAATGAGCCTCTTTCTTCGTCTCCATTCCTGAATATGATCAGAAATGTGAGTTGTCGTGTCCTGACAAAAATTGGCCAGAAGTTCAGTTCCGGCATCATAACGGACGGGCAATTGGAAATGATTTAGGAAAATATTAGCCAAATCGGCAAAAGATGTAAAGTTTCCCCCTGGCAACTCTATATACCACTTGGCCGCATTGCCAATCAAGGTGCATTGAAAAAGTCTCAACCTAACCGAGTCATCGATAAGGGAGTTTGATGAGCACCACAAATGGAATGTGGTTACATGGTCGCCCGGGTCTTCACCGCCCTTCCCCTCGAACTTTGGAATGTCTGAAGGGAGTTTGGTTGGGACCGAAGGCCAGGCCAGATTGTATTTGATTGGATCGTTTGTTAATTTCGTGAGATCTGGCAAATTCAACATTGCCAGAAAAGGAAGCCTAGGAGGACCTTGGGGATTCCACCCAGACTGGGCGGAGCTCCCAAAGTTCTGAAAAGATTGGCCTGGATTTTGGAAGGCACTAGGCTGCCTGAAGTAACCAGCAAAACCAGCTGAACCAAAAGGCAGACCTTGTGATCCAGCAAAACTCGGAGTTTGACCAACTCCGGCCGAAAAACCTCCATAACCGGCGAAGCTCCCTCCTAAAGGATTATAAGGAGTCAATAACCCTTGATAAGGATTCCAAGCAGAAGCTAAGGGAGGAATACTTCGAAACGAACTAACTGTGGAGTATGGCCTATTCCCTTGTTGGCCGAAAAACAGATTCCCAGTTCCCATGCCACTAACCGCAGGGTTAGTCCAACCTTGAAAGGGATTGCTGCCTTGTCCTATAGAAGAAAAAGACATAGATCCTATCGTCGGGTTGGAATGTGGTATATGACCACTTCCAAAAGGAAAACCCTGAAATGAAGCCGACCCACCCATCATGGATGTGGAGGCACTGAATGGAACTGATGGAATACCCTGTGAATGGGTGCCAAACAGGAAGAATCCATAACTAAAAGTGTTGGCTTGGGAATTTCCACTCGTAGAAGGAATGGAGGTAGACCCAACTAAGGATGTGCTAGCAAAAGACCCAAATAAAGATGCAGAGGGGATGGAAATAGTTCCTCCCCCTTGTACTGATGTTGGAGTCTGCATGGTTGTAGCACTTGTGGTAGAAGCCATGCTTCCAGTAGTGGTCATCGATGGTAAGTGCGTAATATGACCTGGACTTGACGGTCTATGCGTCGGAGTCCCAACGTATTGTAATATGTCTGGATGGTTAGAAGGTAGAGGAGAATTCGGAGCCGCTAACAACTCTGGGAGTTCTTCTACCTCTATGTTATCTTCCGATTGAAAGAGAACTCGAGAAAGAACTGGAGTGTTCCTCTCTAGTTCTGCGGAAGTACCAGGCCTATCCTGAACACTAATGCCCCCGAGGGGAGGATCAATCCCCAATGCGTCAGCTACCACGGGATGAAACCTACCGGTAGTATTACCTCTGCGCCTTCTAGGAGAAGGCTCTAAACTTGGTGGTGAAAGACCACGAAGTCTTCGAGACCGTCTAGGCGATCGGTCAGCCACTTTGAATTTTTTATTAAGATCTAATTAAAGACTCAAGAAAAAATGAAAGCTAGGCCAACTAAGAGCACACACTAAAAATTCCCTAAAATATGTCAGCCAGTCAAACAACTTTCAAGTATTTCCGCTCCGAGTGATAAGGACCAGACACCAAAATACAAGAAAGTGAAGTAAGGGGCCTTCCGAAGATATTCTGGGATAATGAAGGCCTAGTCCTACCAGCGAAGGTAACAGCGGAAGTTACGCTAACCTCCTAACAACAACCTGTGCCAGTGCAAGCCCACAAGCTTTGCAAGGGTGCCCTCCAGTAGTACCGTTGAGAGTGATACTACGTCGACCTCAGGTGCCACGGGATTCCCCTCCGCAGCCACCTATGTAGATCCCTAGGAGAAGCAATTAAGGTTACCAATTCGTGTCAGAAGCCAGGCGGAACAGTCTTGAGGTAAGATCCGACAAGTAGGAGAGGGGGTATCTCTCTTCCTTATCTTCAAAAACCCTCGTGCTTAACTCCCAGATCCAGAGATTTTCTGGTCTTCCTAATGCTATTGGATTTGCACTCACTATTCAGACTCTTATGTTTGACAATTTAAATGGCCTTGGAGAGTTTTCTCTCCACACGCCTAATCCAAGGCCCTAAAATATCCTAAAACTTGTTGGTGTATCTAAATTGACAATTATAAAAAAGTTCAGTGTATTTTAATTAGCGCTTTTTTTTATATGGGTTGTTCTTTAAGTCAAGGGATAAGTGGAAATGAAACTTGTGGTGTTTTGACGCAAAAGAAATTAATAAAAACCAAACTATATGCAAGTGCACTCATTTTGTTTTTCGATGAAAGAAATTTCTACTAGGTTCTGAGGAACTTCTAAGAAGGCAATAAATTTTTTTCTTTTCTTTTACTCAAGCTTCACACTCACAAAAATTAACAAAACTATGGATGCCCTAAAAGATGCATAAATTTATCCTAATGCAATTCGTACATGCTGATGCAAAACTTAAGACTACTCTAAATCAAAGAATGAAAGTAACTTGTTTATCAATTCTAATTTGCCACTTAATATGTTTAGATAGAATATAAGTTGCTAATGCTCATTTTCGTCTAAACACTAAAAGCGAATTTCAAGACAAACAAAAATGTACTTTCACTCTCAAAAAGGAAACTAAATCAAAACAAGGCCAAAAAAGCAAAAACCAAGTTTTCAAGAAGTTTTCTTCAAAAGAAAAAACGAAAATGACTTTTCAAAAGTTCTCCAACTAAGACTAAAACTTTATGATCGAAGAATAGGTAACAAAACACTTTGCAAGTTAACAACACAAAACAAGTGAAAACTCAACAAAAAGTGTGTTTCAAGATGCTCTTAACAATCAAAAGCAACCCAAAAGAGCTTGGTGACAACGATCAAAAGATCAAGAAAGACAACTCTCAAAATCGTCACACAACAACTTTCAAAAAGAAAGAAAAGTAAATGGTCACAAAGATGCAGTTTTGACATGCAAACAAAAAGATCACCAAAACAAGATTTGCCACAAAGATTGAGACCAATCTTTCTGCCTTGGAAGACCAGAACAGCCAAGATCCCCAGAAAGAAATCTTGTGTGCTTAAACAAAATTATGATTCTTACAACAAAACAAAACAAGACCAATACTTTCCACAACCGGAGAGAGTTTGAAATCATGAACTTGCTGTAAAAATAAAGACTGACACAGAAAAGTAACTGTTCAAGAAAGACTTAGACCAGCAGACAGATCTTCAAAAACAAAAATATTTGAAAAATCTTGAAAATTTTAGGGTATACGCGACTGTGTTAATGCACAGTTGCTTGTATACGCTATCTAGCCCAAGGAAACATGTGTATATGCGGGTTTACTTGAGGAAACTTATGTATATATGCTTCTGTAAACTGGGAAAACAACGTATATAACAGATCACAAGAAAAAACAAAAGAAGGTTTGAAGAAACTGATCAAACTTACAGTTCAAGTTCCTACAAGAACAGACTACACAGTAATAGCAAGCAAATAAACAACTAAGCCATGATTGGCTTAAATAAACCCAAACTAGGAACAACAATACTGTTGTCCCCAGCGGAGTCGCCAATTCTGTTGAGGGACAAAGTCCCCTAGGGTCTTAGGTCGATACCCTAGCAGATCGGGGGTTATCTACAAAGAAAAACAAGCATTCCACACAGCCATGATGCTAATATAAACAAACTACATGAAGAGAGGTGCACCTGGGGGTCCTTCATTTGGGCAGATCCAGCCAGAGTCCAAACCCTCTTGGAGTTCCTTTCGATCCTTCAACCTGCAAAACAATCAATTCAAGAAAGCACAACAGTGTATGGGCCAAGTATCATAAAGAAATCAACTTCATAGCATATTGAAAAGTAGTTAGTTATACAATTGAACAACCATTCATATGTAAATCTTAACATTGATATCATAAGCATGAAGAAGATTAATATCAGGAACAAGACAAGTGTTTCTTTTGTTATAGATAACTAAAGTACATAAATGAATGATTTCACCCGAGTCTTCCTTTCGCAGGCTCCAAGCGGAACCGTCCTCTGGATTCGTCCAATCTCAAGCCTTCAACAAGCTTCTTCCATAACTCACTCAAGGATATCTCAACTAATGGAAAGACATCATAACTCAAGGAAACAAGGGTTTCCTGTAATGGGGGAAGTGTTGCAAGCACAAGGATCTTCAGACCTGGTCAAGGATAATCTTAGCAGAGTGATTTTTCTCTCTATTCTCTCCTTCCTTAGGCCTTCCCATTGAAGCCTTTTTATACTTCTCCCAAAGTAGTTTTTTAGTTGGGAATTCGTTAGGAACAGTTGGGCCACAGGCACTAATAGGTAATCAACAGGTAAAATCCGTGATCTTCGCCTGAAATTAAGGAGATTTAATTTTTTTAAGTGTTTTAAGACATATACACGGGTTGGGTATACATAGACCCGCGTACACACACGTTTAGCTCAGGGAAATGCCACGTATAGGGAGTAAAACATTGTTTTTAAGTATTTGGACCAAGTCTGGAAGGAGAGGTTGCTGTAGGCCATGAGTGCAGCATCACAAACATCAAGAGTGAGATTTGGAGCTATAACACCTGCTCTCAGTACAATCCTCACAAATGCTCACAGGCAATCTTGGCTTCTCTCCAGGCTTCCTCTCTGCCCTCCAAGCTCCTATTTCCTTGCGTTGTTCCTTGTGGATGATTAGCCTATTACCAAGTGGAAAACCAAGCCTTCAAAACTGCACAATCCTCAATGATGAATCCTTGACTGCATGCATGATTTTTCTCCATGAGAAAACACATGCAACTGATAGTACACTGTCCTTGAACATTAATCTCAATTGGGTCTTTCTCAGAATAGACATGCATGAGTTTCTGATGAGGGAGTCTTCAGTTAATTGGAGTAGCACTAGTTGAATGCAATAATGCATCAACTGACTGTTAACTCACTATTAGTTCCTCAAACAGTTTGGAACTAATTTAACTGGACTTAACTCAGTAAACTGAGTTAACTAATTACAACTCAAATATAACTCAATCTTATCTTCTTAATTTAAGGGATAACTCTTGCATGACTTCAGAAAAACTTCTAACTTGAATTTCTCCAACTAATTAATTTAAAATAAATTAATTAATTATTTCCAAGTAGCTGTTAAGACTAAATTCAATTTTAATTCACAATTTAATTCAAGGACAAATTAAATTGGAATATTCTTGTTGCCATATTTCAACAAGCCCTAATGTGCACTCAGGTAATTACACTGCCTTCCTATGCTAACAACGTGCCGCACATTCTGCTCGTGACATGCACTCAGGTTAATTACATTGTCTTCCTACGCCAACAAAGTGTCACACGTTCTGCACTCAACGAATTTTTGGTATTGCGATCAATTGACAAAATTCTTTCCAGTCATAGTCAGAGCCAGTGATTGCCCATAGCCAATTGAGGTGCCAATGCAATCGATTCAAGAGGTGATCCCACTACTCCATGCTGCAATGATAGGTGGCGAAGAAGATACCCCATAAAAGTACCGCAACCCTCAAAGCACATTTAAGAAATCACCTTCAACAAATGTCATATATAGTTAGACACGAAGTGAATATGCATTCAAATGCCCATGCAGGATGGCAACAATGCTTTGGCACCTGCAATTACATTTGATCTGACACATTTTTTACCAGCAATTTGACCATCATCCGGCAGGGAGGCGAGAACCCAGTTGAATCAATGTATTCACACCTGATTCCACTGGGATTGTATTCACACCTGCTTCCACCGGGATCTCAGTGCTGCTTTCTCAACTTTTCCATCATCCAAGGGAGCAACCCAAAGGTAGGCGAGAGCCCAGTTGAATCAATGCATTCACACCTGCATCCATAGGGATATAAGTGCTGGAGGAAAGCTCACCATCCCAACAAAGCTCACCATCTGATCCAACCACCCCAACCAACAAGTGGGATATAAATCAATCCCCATTCAGCAAGTAAGTCAGCCGAAAGCAATAAATTCATAAATCAAATGAATAAGTAGCCCATCCAGCAAGCAATCAATCTGTATGACATAGTCGTTCGTTGTAGCTGCGTCATTGCTACCATTGTAGTTGTCGTCGTTGCCGTTGTTGGCATTCGTAGTTTTTAGCCACCACATATACATTTTCATGAGATGGAGTTTACCCAACCCCAATGTTAGGGGCAAATGTAGGAGCACAACAAGCTTGTCCTATTGGCATAGGCCATCCCTCAATCGATAGGTTGTTTCTATTCAAATAATATTCTCTAGGTAGGGTAGTAAATTTGTCTAAAGCATTTTCTCATTGCCTCCCATCAAAGCGTTTCCAATTGTGTTCTTAGAATTATCATTCTTTCGGTTCCAGGTTCGAAATCGCAAGGTTCTTGGAAGGTAATATTATCAGGTCTAAAGATTAAGCTCAAAGCAAATGATTCCATCCCTACTATAAGAGGTAAACGTTGTGAGAATGCATTGTTTTTTTTGTAAGGTTAGGCATCTTCATTCCAAAAAACAGCAAAATACAGTTATACTAGAGTTCGGGTGGCTGGCCTGCACGAGGGAAACCAGACCGCCACCTTTTGGCTTGAAAGCCCGACCAAAATTTAAAAATGTTTAACTCTTTCTTCCTATCATAACCACTATTCTGCTTATTCAAAGCTAGACTGACTACTGTAGCAGTGGAAGGAACCCAGACGTTCAAATTCATCACAAAACTTTATGGAAATAAACACACCATTAATCTTCATCCGACAGATTCACCGGGGCATGCTTGGAGTCACTGTCGCCCGGCTTCAGGATCTTCTGCTCAATAGCCCATTTGAGCTCCAGTGTCAATTGCTCTATGTTTTTGAGCATCAGATGGTTTCTGGAAACTTGAACTTGGACCGCCGCAAGTTCTTTCAATAGAATGTTTTTTATGGAGGCAGATTCATCCATCAGTTGGCATTTGAGGAGTTCTTTTGCTTGCTTGTGCTCTTCATCTTCCTCCTCGCGCACCGCTTGGTTGACCTCCATGGCCCTGCCAACCACATGCTTCATTATCCAGTAGAATTGTAACGTTCTACTGAATAGCGAGTCCTTGCCTCTGGAAGTGCCTGGGTCGGAGATTATAGTCCAGTCCTCGCGGGGAATTTCCTGGTCCGCACTTATTTCCCTCAGCTTACGTTGCCATTCATGGATGAGAGCGCAACTTCAGGAGAGATGCCACACATGTACCCGTCGATCAGTTGAAGGAGTTTATCTAAGTCAAGCTTTCTGCCTCTTTTTTTTGGTTGGCTGCTGGTGCCGGCTTCCTTCTTCTGTTTAGGGGTGTTCCTTCTAGGGGCCATGTTTCCTCTGGTCTTACCTGCCACATCAGAAAGCCGAGAGTCAGTGCAAGAGATATAGAGCCTGGATAGAGTCTGGTCTATGCTGGCAGCGTTCATAGCTTGGGAAGCCATTCTTGACTTTAGAGCAGGGCCAGAATGATCTCGACGGTAGAGGACCCGCCATCTATTAACAGGAGTTCGGAGAACATCCCAGACTGCAGAGCAGAGAGACCAGTCTGCTTTGGACAGCGGGATGGAGGACCAGAATTGGAGCCGGCCGCAGAAGTAAACCAGGGAGTAGAGAAGCGTGGCGAGACTCGGCGGAGTCTCCCGAACTGCCTGACTCTTTGAGCAGGACATGACATTATCATAAATCAGGACTTTCCCAACCAGGGACTGAAGAAGGAGGAGCCAGAAGGAGTTCGAGGGAGCCATAACTGTTCTGCTACAGGGGTTCTGCTTGCAAGGCCATAGCATATTCAACCAAACCAAGAGACCAGAAAAATTAGCTTGCATGCCAGAGGGACGAGGACAGAAGGAAACATACCACCTTTCCTTGCTGAGGCCGACGAGGAGGGCTGATCGCAGAGATGTGCAGGCGTCTTTCCGTTCTTTGTCATTCTCCTTGCTGCTCGAAATGAGCCTGCCATCTGTTTGCTTGGGTTTATTAACTCGATGTCGTGTCGAGCATGCCGCCACTTGGCTTAAGGGAATTCCGGCCTCCGTTGGTTCATTTAATTTTCCGTCACGCCAACCGGTTGAACCATCTCGGAATGTGGCATGGATTGTCCTTTCCATATCATGCATCATCATACCTTTCTCTGTCTGGCTGCTCTTGTCGTAGCCCGACTTGACTTCTGTTGCCATCTGTCGTCCTTTCCCTATTCATTCTCTCGAGATCCGGAGCTGGTTCTAGATTTTTCTTTAATGATGCTACAGCACGCATGTCATCTCCGTTTAATCGGCCATTCTGGTCCTGCCCCGTCACCTGCCTGTCATGTGCCTGCGTTACCCTTATGCCCGTTCCCACGTAGGAGCTGTCCGAGCCTTGCTGATGTGGATGATCTCCGCCTCCGCTGCATGCCGCCTGATCTTGGCCGTTCGTTTCTCCCATGCTTTGCCTTCCCGTATCGTCGTTTAGAAGTTGTTGGAGTTGGTTTTTCTCTTCCTGTTGCAGAAGAGGCAGACCCTCGCTATCAATTTCCTTGTCGCGGTTTCGGCAACCCCAATTCGCAAGCCAATCTGCCGGCTTGTTACCTGCACGCCTGGTGTGAGTCGGGAGGAGATATTCAATTTTCGGAATGAGCCTTCCAATTTCGGTTATCAGCCAAGCGGTTCGCCAACTTTTGCTTATTCTCTCCGCTGGGATTTGCTTCTGGAGCTTCCTGACCATGTCGATTACCAGCTTTGAGTCCCCGTCGATTTGGAGTCGTTTAAAGTTTTCTCGGAGAGCTATTTCCAGTCCTCGTTTCAGAGCGTGCAGCTCTGCTTCGTTGTTCGAAGCTTCCCCACAGTCCATCGCGAAGGTTCTGAGAGTGTTTCCTTCTGCGTCTCTGAAGACTCCGCCAATGCCGGCCTCGCCTGGGTTGTGCTTGGCTGCACCGTCGAAGTTCAATTTTGTGAACCCATGTGGAGGGCCTCTGTACTGGTTACTTTCTGTTACCTCTTTGGCCGTATCTGCTCGAGACTCCCTGCAGTTTACCATACTCTGTCTGATTTCCAGTTTTATCAGGATGTTTTCTTCCAAATTCGAGACTTTCCAGTCGTCGTCTTTCCAACATTCTGAAAGGATTGTTTCCTGGAGGTTTTTGGTGACCTGCTCCCAGATTACTGCCGTAGATCTGGTTTCTGCTTTGAAAATGGCCCCATTTCGGGCTTTCCAGATATTCCAGAGGAGGAATCCAGCGGAGAGGAGCCAGGCGCGGTTGACAACCGGGTTCAGGTAAGGTTTCTTTGGCCAATTGATGATTGTGCTCACAATATTTTGTTGATTGCGGTGTTGTCTCTCAAACAAATTGCAGTGGATGCTCCATAGGGAGGAGCTGACGGAGCAGCGGTTCAACAGGTGCTCCATGGTTTCCTCTTGGGTGAGGCAAAGGGCACAGCGGGACGGGCCATGGCTACCTTTCCGCAGGATTTTGTCCCAGGTAAGCACTCTACTGTGTAGAACTGTCCAAATGAAGAAAGAAATTTTAGGCCAATGTTTAATTTACGGTAGGCTGTTGTTGGAATGAAGGTAGTAGGCTTCAGCTGTAGTGAAATTTCCTTGTATGTGTTTGCCCCACCTGAGAATGTCAGACCCCGATTTCTTGGCTATTTTCCGTGACGCCATCTCTATATGATAATCCTGCCAACTGTCTGTTTCGGGCGCTCCTGCCCAGTCGTCTTTATATTTCCAATTGCGCCAGGATCCTTCCTCGTCTTGCTTCCAGAAATTGCCAACCGTTGTAGCCCCTGCCTGGGTCGAGAAAGTGAGGATGGCATGGAGGTTGTCCTTTTGAATAAGACGATCTCTTTGTTGCCAGGATTCCTCCCAGAATCTGGCTTTGTCTCCTTCCCGGATTTCCCAGAAACTGTGCTCCCTTATCAGATTCTTGTTGCTTCTAGCTAGGTTCCATATCGCTGAACCTCTGGTTTCTGTCATGCTTCTCAATTTGTCTTCTATTTCCCCTGTTTCGTCGTATTTTCGTTCCCAGAGTGTCTTCCACAGGTCTGGGCCCCCCTGAAGCCACCGCCACCAGAGCTTCGCGCCCATTACTTGATTGAGGGCAAAGGGGTCACGAAGTCCGAGCCCGCCGGCTTTAGGATGTCGACATAGCCACTCCCAAGAGATAAGGGCCCACTTTTTGATTTTTCTAGTCCCTTGCCAGAGAAAATTTTTGAACAGGGAGACTAGCTTTTGGCTCGCAGCCTTAGGAATTGCTTGGCAAGAGAGCTGGTAGTTTGGGATTGCCTGCAGAACTGATTTCAATAGGGTTACCCGACTTGGGGCATTTAGCGAACGGTGGGTCCAGTTCTCCATTCTGTTGCGGATTTTCTTGATTAGCAGGTTCCAGTTGGCCGACCAGAATTGGTGCTCATTTAACATGATTCCCAGGTATTTGGAGGGGAATGATCCTCTGTTGAAGCCTAGAGTACGTGCCAGGAACCTTTGGACAACCAAGGATGTGTTGAAGAAGAACACTTCCGATTTTCCTTTATTTATTTCCATCCCGGAGGCTCTGCTAAATAGAGAAAGGGATTTGATAATTTTTTGGGCTTCCTTGAGGGTGGCCTGACCGTAGAGCATTACGTCATCCACAAACTGCTGGTGGGAGACCGGGATATCATCCCCGCAAATGCGGAGGCCTTTTATCTGATCTTTAGAAACCTGAGCCTTAACCAATCTGCCTAGGCCATCTGCAGCCAGGATGAAGAGGAAAGGGGACAGGGGGTCGCCCTGCCTTAGCCCACGGGAAGGAGTGAAGGCTTCGGTGGGGGAGCCATTTAGGAGAATTGACATGACGGGGGAGCTAACCATTGACAGGATCCATTTTATCCAACGTTGATCGAACCCATAGGCTTTTAGGATTCCTTCCAGATAGACCCAGCTGAGCCTGTCAAACGCCTTGGCCAGATCCAATTTGATAAGCATGCCTGGGGCTCGGGAGCTTTTCAGGGAATGGATCACTTCCTGGGCGACTATAATGCCATCAGTGATCTGCCTTCCTTGGACAAAGCCAGTTTGCTCTGGGGCTATGAGGTCCGACAGGATGGGCTTAAGCCTGTTGACCATGATAGTTGCAAGGATTTTATAAACCACATTACAGAGTGAGATGGGCCTAAAACCCTGCGGTTCATCTGAGCATCCAGATTTAGGAATTAACGCCAGGAAGGTGGCGTTCAAGCCTTGGTGCATGCGTTTGGAGCATCTGGATTCTTCCACTAGATCAAGTAGATCATTTCCTATGAAGCTCCACGTTGCCTGATAGAATTCAATAGTGAATCCATCGGGACCTGGGGCCTTATTTTTGGCCATTTTGTTAATTGCTTCCTCCAGTTCCTCCTTGGAGATTTTCCGAAGAAGGGTCAGGTTTTGATCTCTAGAGACTTTCTTGGGAATATGGTGGCTGATTTTGTCTATGTCCTCAGCTCGGTTAATATTTGGTTCAGAGAGAATACCTTTGAAATGCTCCACCAAAAGATGTTCTATTTCTTCTTGCTGAGTCACTCTGTTTCCTTCCTTGTCCTTTAGGGAGAATATTCTGTTGTGTTGGCGGTGATTTATCATGGCTTTATGGAAGAATTTGGAGTTTCTGTCACCTTCCTTGAGCCATTGGATTCTAGATTTTTGCCTCCACAAGATTTCCTCCTGTTTTCTCCTTTCCTCTAATTGTGTGATTACTCTCCCTTCCTCCTCTGCAAGGGCCTGGCTTCGACCGTCCATAATGATTTGTTGTTGGATTCTTTCCATTTTGGCTTGGAGTTTGCCCTGCTCCTGCTGGATATTACCAAATTCTTCCTTGTTCCACTTTTTAATTTTGCTTTTAATTTCTTTGAGCCTTTGCTGAAAGGAGCACATTTTGCTGAGGCCCTCCTTACCACTTTTGTTGTCCTGCCACCATCCTTTTACTTTGTCTAGGAAGTCAGGGGCTCGGAGCCAGAAGGACTCGAACCGGAAGGGTCTCCTTTTGCTCTGATTATTTAAGGCTATTTCCAATTTTATTGGCCAGTGATCCGACCCTGCTGAGGGTAGGATAGAGGCTTCATAGAAGATATCTAGCTCAATTATGGGTTCTGAAATGAGGAATCTGTCCAGTCTGGAAGCTATCTGTTTGGAGCCACCTCTTCTGTTGTTCCATGTGTATTTTCTGTTGATGGTTGGGATATCTACTACTCTTAATTCTGTCTACACTTCCCTGAATCTTTCCATTTCTGTGTCTTCCCTACTTATTCCACCTTTTTTCTCTTCTCGAGAAGCAATTAAGTTGAAGTCCCCAGCCAGGATCCATCTCTGTTCTTGGTGTAAACTTCGGAGCTTAGTCAGCTGAGTGAGGAACAGGTCTCGATCTGCGCGGGTGTGGGGCCCGTAGACAGCTGAAATTGCAACCCATTCACTTTGGTTTCACTGTGTCAGGTTGTTTACCTTTCCTATCTTTCTGGGGGGGTTCCTTGTTGGGTTTCTTTTTGTTTCTCACTTCTTGGAATTCCTCTTGTTCCGACTCTCTCTTGTTTCTTTGGGGCCTTCTGGCTTCTTCATCCTCCCAAGCTAATGGGCATTCCTTTGCGAGATGTCCATGGGCGTGGCATCTGCGGCACCTGAACAAAATGTGCTCATAGTCTATGCTTTGCTGCCAGATCTCGTCGTGGTATTCAAGCTCAATAGTGTCGGGGATGGGGTTTGCTAAGTTCATGTAAACACAAATCCTGGCATATGAGGTGTATCTACCTTTCTTAGTGGTATCTGCTATCTTCACGAAGCTTCCTATTGAGTTACCTATTCCTTCCAGAATGTCCGGGTCCCAAAAGTCTGTGGGAAGCCCAAAAAGACGGACCCAGACAGGAGCAGCCAGAAAGGTTTCTTTGTCTGGGTTATAACAGTCTTCCCAGAAGCGTAAAAATAGACCGGCATTATTATAAAAATAAGGGCCTTTATCAAAGACCTGTTCTCTATCCTTCAGGTTAAAGAAGATTACCGTAAAGAAGCCCTTCGCTCCCAGCTTGAGCTCGATGTGTCCTTGAGGCTGCCATTTCTGCTGTATCCACTTTGTGAGGTCCCTTTCCGACGGCCAGACTCTGACGAACTTGCATATGAGGGCGTGGTCTCTCATGAAACTTCGGTACTTTTCCAGCTTGTTCGCTGGGATGACATATCTGGGTTTTTCTGTGGTACATGGCAGACATTTCCCTCGTCGGCCTGATTGCCAGGCCGCTCCTAAAACCGGTCCCGTGCTCTTCCGTTCCTCTGACTCCTGGTTGCTTTGCCTGTCGCTTGCCGCCACTTCTCGGTAGGAGGGGATCTCTCCCCTCCTGACATTTTCTGTCATTCCTTTTCTGCTCTGGCCTTTGTCAGTTGTGCTGGACTAGACTGCTTCGGTTGTCTTCGCTCTCGTCCCAGCTTCCTTAGGTTTTCATCGCTTTGCCGCCATTAGGGTTCGAGTTGCAGAGCTCTCTTAGGAAAAAACCAACTTACAATGGAATCATGATATGCAGAAAAAAGTGAGAAAAAAGTGAGAATGCATTGTTCATTAGTAAGAAATGAGAGAATTTACAACAGACCAATGTTTTTAATCATCAAATGATTCATAAAAATTAGGTGCTTGGCTTTGCCACATATGATGCTCTGATTCAAGAGCATTTCTTTAAAACAGAAACAATGTTGCTAGAGGCTTTTAATTTTTTTATGATAAGATAATGAGTTGCCTTGTTCCCATTATTATCACTTTTACAAGGTTAATTCATGGGTTCTGCAGCCAGGGCTGGTTGAATGAAGCCTGTGAGCTGTTGGGAAAAATAGTTAGGATGTGTCAGCATCTTGATGATTATACTTGTACCGTCTTTTATAGATGGATTCTGTAAGAAAACTAGGTATTTACATAACATACATACCATATTTTGTCATAGAAAAAATATGGAACCGAACTAGGAGTTTTTGTATTTAGTGGTAAGCTAATTGAAGTTTATAAAATCTCCAGATTTATGATTCCTTCTATCAAAGTCCTGCAACAAAGAAGAAGATAGGCAGATTATCTATGAAGGCATTGATAGCAGTGGGCACAGTGCAAATCAATTGTTGTTGGAGTTGGCACAGTGCAAGCTTAAGGCTATTGAAACTGTGTATCGTTGTCTTATCTTGATATTGTTACCTTGATGTCGTAGTCATAGAGGAACAAAAAGCTAAGATCCCCAGCCGTGTTTTGTTGGATAGGTTCAGGTGATTTTTCCTAAGCAAACATCCCCTGCAGGCTACTGTGCAAACATCCCTTGTAGGCTACTGTGGCTAGGAAGATGAAGCAAAGGCTCTCAATATGAATATTGAATAGCACTGAACCTATCCAAGGTGTAGCCAGGTGCAATATCAAGATAAGACAACGGAAGCATCACTAAAATGATAGTGGACACAGGGTGGTGGAAAGTTAGAGTTTGAAATCTTGTAGAGTGAAAACATTAAATATTACGAAATATTAACAATTTGAACCCATCCACTGTTGAGCCTAAGTGATAGTGCCTTCCAAGATGTCTTCAAAAATATGAAAATATGAAGGAAAACAAATCAAATAACATATGGTTTTGGCCTCCCGCCTCGAGAAAAAAGCTAAATAAAATGACAAAACCAATTGCATTAACAAGGTTAATTCATGGGTTCTGCAGCCAGGGCTGGTTGAATGAAGCCTGTGAGCCGTTGGGAAAAATAGTTAGGATGTGTCAGCATCTTGATGATTATACTTGTATCGTCTTTTATAGATGGATTCTGTAAGAAAACTAGGTATTTACATAACATACATACCATATTTTGTCATAGAAAAAATATGGAACCGAACTAGGAGTTTTTGTATTTAGTGGTAAGCTAATTGAAGTTTATAAAATCTCCAGATTTATGATTCCTTCTATCAAAGTCTTGCAACAAAGAAGAAGATAGGCGGATTACCTATGAAGGCATTGATAGCAGTGAGCACAGTGCAAATCAATTGTTGTTGGAGTTGGCACAGTGCAAGCTTAAGGCTGTTGAAACTGTGTGGAAGTTGTGTATTGTCATATCGTTGTCTTATCTTGATATTGTTACCTTGATGTCGTAGTCATAGAGGAACAAAAAGCTAAGAGCCCTAGTCGTATTTTGTTGGATAGGTTCCGATGCTTTTTCCTAAGCAAACATCCCCTGCAGGCTACTGTGCAAACATCCCTTGTAGGCTATTGTGGCCAGGAAGGTGAAGCAAAGGCTCTCAATATGAATATTGAAGGAGCCTTACAAGGTGTAGCCAGGTGCAAAACAAGGAAGACCAGATGTCCTAAAATTCACCGAGTGGTGGAAAGTTAAAATTTGAAATCTTGTAGAGTGAAAACATTAAATATTACAAAATATTAGCAATTTAAACCCATCCACTGCTGAGCCTAAGTGATAGTGCCTTCCAAGATGTCTTCAAAAATATGAAGGAAACAAATCAAAATAACATATGGTTTTAGCCTCTGCCTTGAGAAAAAAGCTAAATAAAATAACAAAACCAATTGCATTAAGAAAAGACACAACGACTCAAATTTTTTTTGGTTATTTATCACAGATTGAAACAAATATTAACTTTCGATTACTATAATCTTAACCGTCCTTGCCAAGACTAATAATACTATTTCTTATTTAAGATTATTTCTACCACATAAAAATAATTTCTTATTAGGATTATTTCTACCGCATAAAAGAGCGCCTATATTTTGAATATCCCGACCATGTGAAATATCGATCTTTTCTTAAATATAAATATAAAATAACATTACTTGTTATGGTTATTGATTATGAACAATTCCATTCAATGAACACCATAAAATAGAAACCGACAAATTCCGAGGGTATGACCATGAAGCAGCAGCAAATTCAAATTAGCATCGGATAACAACACAACACAAGTTTTGAGGGGAAGGGATTACTACATTGAAATTAAAAACATTGGTTGGGGATTCCCAGATTGAAATAATAATAATAATTAAAAAACAAAACATTTTGGTTATAACTGCTGCAGCTTTCAAGTACACAAGTTTTGAGGGGAAGGGATTACTACATTGAAATTAAAAACATTGGTGAGGGGGATTCCCAGATTGAAATAATAATAATAATTAAAAAACAAAACATTTTGGTTATAACTATTGCAGCTTTCAAGTTTGTAATAATTAATGCAGTTGTCTATAACGCGATTTTTTGAAGTTTTTCCGGGGATTTTTCCGGTGAAAATTTGGCAGCAATTTATTGGAATCGCAAGTTTGATAACTAGTTTCTGCACAATCAAAGCGTGCCAGGGGTTTTTCAGGGTGCTGAATCCGAATATGCGGTTAAAAAACTATTTTAACTGCAACAAATCATGATTTAATCTCAATTTCTTCCGCCGGATTCCGTCACCGGAATCTCCAAAAAGTCGCATTATAGACAACTCCATAATTAATACCCGACTCTTAATCTTCTTGTAAGGCATGGGAGATTTAGCTCATGTTTTCCATTTCAACAAATTGGATGACAAATATTATTGTACATAAAAATAAGAATAAAAATAATAATAATAATACAATACCCAGGTTTAAGGGTTTCA